>OX336895.1:17500-385000 GCA_946959425.1 Argyrosomus regius
AGAGAGGAGCTCCAACCAGCAGATCCACCAGACTGACAGACAGAGGAACCTTTGTTAAACGTTTGTTAAACCTTTGTTAAACCTTTGATAAACCTTTGATAAACGTTTGTTAAACCTTTGTTAAACCTTTGATAAACGTTTGTTAAACCTTTGTTAAACCTTTGATAAACCTTTGTTAAACCTTTGTTAAACCTTTGTTAAACCTTTGTTAAACCTTTGATAAACCTTTGTTAAACCTTTGATAAACCTTTGATAAACCTTTGTTAAACCTTTGTTAAACCTTTGTTAAACCTTTGATAAACCTTTGTTAAACGTTTGTTAAACCTTTGTTAAACCTTTGATAAACCTTTGTTAAGCCTTTGTTAAACCTTTGATAAACCTTTATTAAACCTTTGTTAAACCTTTGTTAAACCTTTGATAAACCTTTATTAAACCTTTGATAAACCTTTGTTAAACCTTTGTTAAACCTTTGATAAACCTTTGATAAACCTTTGTTAAACGTTTGTTAAACCTTTGTTAAACCTTTGATAAACCTTTGTTAAGCCTTTGTTAAACCTTTGATAAACCTTTATTAAACCTTTGTTAAACCTTTGTTAAACCTTTGATAAACCTTTGATAAACCTTTATTAAACCTTTGTTAAACCTTTGATAAACCTTTGTTAAACCTTTGTTAAACCTTTGATAAACCTTTGATAAACCTTTGATAAACGTTTGTTAAACCTTTGTTAAACCTTTGATAAACCTTTGATAAACGTTTGTTAAACCTTTGTTAAACCTTTGATAAACCTTTGATAAACCTTTAATAAACCTTTGTTAAACCTTTGTTAAACCTTTGATAAACCTTTGATAAACCTTTATTAAACCTTTGTTAAACCTTTGTTAAACCTTTGATAAACCTTTGATAAACCTTTATTAAACCTTTATTAAACCTTTGTTAAACCTTTGATAAACCTTTATTAAACCTTTGATAAACCTTTGTTAAACCTTTATTAAACGTTCGTTAAACCTTTATTAAACGTTCGTTCAACCTTTGTTAAACGTTTGTCTCTTTGAACGCACCCCGTCTACAGGTGTGAACACATGCTGAACGTGCTTCCTGTCTCGTCAGGATGTTTCAGATCGACTTGTCTTGTTTTAATTAGCTGATGTTTAACGACACACGGGCGGAGCGTTAACCACGTGTGACGGAGAAGTTATTATTAGCGTGACCGCAGAGGTCAGGACGGACACACGCGTGTGACTGGACCTTCATGTCTCTCCTGGGTTTGCTTCAGACTTTACTGATGTGTACACCTGTTGCTAGGTAACACCTTCAGCTCCATCCAATCAGGAGTCTGACAGGCTCAAAGATAAACGTTTGAGTTTACAATGAGAGAAGTTATGCTAAGCTAACTAGCATCAGTCACTCATTGTTTAACTTCATTTATCAAGTTTCAGGTCCAACACAGACGCCATGTTAGCTTTTAAACACTAATGCTAACGTTAGCTTTGTCAGCTGTTATTTATTGCTGAGAGAACTTAGCTTAGCATGAGGCTAAGTTGAGCTGCAGCGTACAGCGTGTTCGTGAACTCACCCGTCATTGTTGACGTCAGTGGCAGCTACTGAATGTCCGAAGTAAGCAGCCATCTGCAAGACAGAGAGAACAGCTAACAGAGGTAGCCTGAGAGAGAGAGGTCACGTGAGCAGACAGGTCAGTGTAGATGCTGCGCTGTACAGTCAGGCCCAGCAGACAGCAGCATGTCTGGAGGTAATGGCAGAGGAGAGGAGGGTGAAGAGGACGCTGAGGAATTTATGCCTCCATCAAACAAATGTTTACATGCAGGAGGAAGAGGGCGGGGACAGGAAATCATCATCAGACGCCAGCAGAGCTAACGAGTTCCTGTTCGTCTTCCTGTCCGTCCTCCATAACTCGTCCTCTTTTATCTGTTTCCTGTCACCCTCTCTTTTTAAAGACACTTCCTGTCAGACTCATCTTAGTTCAAAGCCCGGACAGTTTTTACGAGATAATAAGCTGAAAATGTTCAATGTCTCCATGACGACGTGTGCTGCAGCTCACCTGTGTTCCCGTGAAGTTCACCACAGACTCCATGTTCAGGCCGTTGAAGATGTTCACCTGCAAACATCCCACACGTCAAAGTTCACGTCAAGCTTCACGTCAAAGTTCAACATCGACAGTCTGAAACATTCAGTACTCACGTAACCCAGAGCCTTCTCCCCACGAGGCACGCCGGTCACGTAGTCTGTGGAGGGACGAGAGGCGACAACGTCAACAACATCAACGTCAGCGTGACCGTCCATCTCACATCTAAACATTAAATCGTGTCAGCTGACTGAACTTTCTCACCTTCTTTACCGTCATCGTTAAAATCTCCGACTGTCACAGAGTAACCTGAAGAACACACAGACACATGACTGCACAGACTGTCTAAGACTGGACGTAGTCTCTGAGACGTCCCACAGACTGTCTAAGACTGGACGTAGTCTCTGAGACGTCCCACAGACTGTCTAAGACTGGACGTAGTCTCTGAGACGTCCCACAGACTGTCTAAGACTGGACGTAGTCTCTTAGACGTCCCACAGACTGTCTAAGACTGGACGTAGTCACTGAGACGTCCCACAGACTGTCTAAGACTGGACGTAGTCTCTTAGACGTCCCACAGACCGTCTAAGACTGGACGTAGTCTCCATGAAGTGTGTGTGTGTGTGTGTGTGTGTGTGGTTACCGAGGTAACTGTCGTCATACATGGCGCCCGCTGACTTGGTGGCGAGTGTGTTGGTGTACTGGGTGATGTAGTTTTTGTCAAAACGGGCGAAAATCTCAGAAACGTCATCAGAGATCAGCTGACCTGAAGAGAGAGGAGAACGTCAGAGAACACTGAGAGAACGCTGAGGGAACGCAGAGAGAACGCTGAGAGAACACAGAGAGAACGCTGAGAGAACGCTGAGAGAACACAGAGAGAACACAGAGAGAA
This sequence comes from Argyrosomus regius, assembly GCA_946959425.1. NCBI lineage: Eukaryota > Metazoa > Chordata > Actinopteri > Sciaenidae > Argyrosomus > Argyrosomus regius. The sequence goes on from OX336895.1 coordinate 20,474, forward strand.
CGCTGAGAGAACACAGAGAGAAGGCTGAGAGAACACAGAGAGAACACAGAGAGAACACAGAGAGAACACAGAGAGAGCACAGAGAGAGCACAGAGAGAACACAGAGAGAACACAGAGAGAAGGCTGAGAGAACACAGAGAGAACACAGAGAGAACACAGAGAGAAGGCTGAGAGAACACAGAGAGAACACAGAGAGAACACAGAGAGAAGGCTGAGAGAACACAGAGAGAAGGCTGAGAGAACACAGAGAGAACACAGAGAGAACACAGAGAGAACACAGAGAGAACGGTTTTATTTTCTGTTGACAGGCTCGTTTAGGAAACACACGTTGTAATTAAAGGAACCACAGAGACTGTTAACAACTGACTAATGAGAAACAGAACACACAGTGTGTGTGTGGGTGTGTGTGTGTGTGTGTGTGTGTGTGTGTGTGTGTAATTGTTGACTCAACAGGAAACAATAATTAGTTGAACACACCCCAGGAAGAGAGAACATGTGACTGACTCAGCGTTCAGACGATAATCTGTGTCACACCCTCTAATGTCAGACGACTGGACAAACATGGACTACACACACACACACACACACACACACACACACACACACACACACACACACACACCTGTCTGAACCCTCACCTGCCTGGACTCTACCTGCTGATTAATGCACGCTGCAGTCTGAATTAGCCGTTAGCTGAATTAGCTGTTAGCAGTGCATAGTCACTTTCTGCAGTTATGAAGGAACGTCTTAGCTTTATCTTAGCTTGACATTAGCTGTACATTATCCTGGTCTTAGCTTTACATTAGCTTGACTTTATCTTTATGTTAGCTTGTCATTAGCTTTACATTAGCTTGACTTTATCTTTATGTTAGCTTGTCATTAGCTTTATGTTAGCTTGTCATTAGCTTTATGTTAGCTTGTCATTAGCTTTATGTTAGCTTGTCATTAGCTTTATGTTAGCTTGTCATTAGCTTTATGTTAGCTTGTCATTAGCTTTATGTTAACTTGTCATTAGCTTTATGTTAGCATGACATCTAATTTATGAAGGGACGTCTTGTTTTAATCAGATATACGGTGTCGTGCCAGAACCAGAGCTGGATGATGTAACTGGGTTCAGCAGCCTCTATGGACAGAGAGCGAAGAGGATGCTGACGGAGGAAGCTAAGAAGAGACGGGTGGATTTAGACGGCTACCTGACGTCTGACTGTCACAACACACCCTGCTCACACTCATCCAGCAGCATCCAAAACCAGCAACAGCAACATCCTGCAGAGTTTGTTGTCATGGCGACACATCTCGGTGTAACACTCACCCTGCCAGTAGAAGCTGCCTGGGCCTCCGACCACCACCCTGTTGTTCTTCTGAAAGCACACAGACAGAAAACTGTCACCACTTCTTCTTCTTCACCTCCTCCACCTCCTCCAGAACCACACAGACCCGGCATCATGCAGCGCTGGCCTCAACCCACATAAATGTTTCTCGTTATCTACCTTCAGGAAGTCGACGCTGAAGCCGGCCTGACAGAAGCCCTGCCCCTCAGGTGAGTTTGCACCTGGAGAAACAAACGGGAAATCAAAGAGTGTTTTATTTTGAAAATTTGGTGCCTGACTTCCTGTCAGGTCAAGCTGCTCTGTGCAGACTGACTGAGAGACGCTTAACATTAGCTTGACATTAGTCTCATACTAGCTTAACATTAGCTTGACCTTACCCTCACATTAGCTCAACATTAGCTTGACATTAGCTTAACATTAGCTTGACATTAGCCTCATACTAGCTTAACATTAGCTTGACCTTACCCTCACATTAGCTCAACATTAGCTTGACATTAGCCTCACATTAGCTTAACGTTAGCTTGACATTAGCCTCACATTAGCTTCACATTAGCTTAACATTAGCCTCACATTAGCTTGACATTAGCCTCACATTAGCTTGACATTAGCTTCACATTAGCCTAACATTAGCCTGACATTAGCTTCACATTATCTTGACATCTGTCACAGTATTAACAGCTGGTACTGCAGCAGGAGTTACTGGGCCTACAGGTTCTGGTTCTGGTTCGTTGCTAACTACAGAGAGGTAGACAGACAGTGAACAGAGAAGAACGGACTTGATCTGCAGGGAGAGTACTCGACCACGGTGTCTCCTTTCTTCAGGTAACATGTTCCCACCGGCTCCCGCTCAGAGACGCCGAAGGTGGACCACTGGTAGAGAGGAGCACAGGCCTGGAACAACAGAACATATCACAGTGTGAGTCTACAGAGGAACCACGGTTCTGGTTCTGTTCAGGACAGGATTGTGTGTGTGTTCGTACCAGGATGTGTTCTCCATCAGATCGGACTGAGGCTCCGAACCACTGTTTGGATTTGAACTCCATCTGAGAGCCTTCTGCATTGGTCCGGTCGCCTGTGAAGAAACAGAAGGTCCAATCATCATCAGTGTTTTCAGATTTGACCGTCCAATCAGAACCCTCCTAACAAACTGACTGTGAGCCTGACACATGGAGGACATGTTGGGGATTTCCAGTCCGGCCTGATGAACAAACTGAGGCTGCTCACACTGCTGTGGTCACAATGCCACCATCTTAACAGCCCCGTAACCACGGTGACAGACCTCTGTTTGTCACCGGACTGAACCAAAGAAACAGGCAGCAGCCCTCACAGTCACGCAAACAGGGAATACAGTAACAGAACCTCTGAACCAGCAGTGTCCAGTCTAACAGGGAATACAGTAACAGAACCTCTGAACCAGCAGTGTCCAGTCTAACAGTGAATACAGCAACAGAACCTCTGAACCAGCAGTGTCCAGTCTAACAGTGAATACAGCAACAGAACCTCTGAACCAGCAGTTAGCGCTTCACTACTTAGCAATCTTTACATCAAGTAATGGTAGCTAATGTTAGCAGGGAGCTACATTCGCTACATCTCAAGACTAGCTAAATTTACAGCAGTTAATGTTATCAGTTAGCTAGGTGTTTATGCTTATGTTAGCTGTTATTTACGCTAATATGCTAAGATAACAAATGTTAGCAGTGAGCTACATTAGCTATATCTTAAAACTAGCTAAATCTACAACATTAGCTTATATTATCAGTTAACTATGTTAGGTCCATAATATTAACTTATGTTAGCAGTTAGCTACATTAGCACTAGCTCCAAACCAACTGGATCCTCAGTGTTAGCTGTGTTAGCTTTAGCTCTCCTGCTACTTATCAGTGTTTCCATCATAAAGTCTGTAAATCACCTCGGTACTGTAACGTCCGACCCTGTTGGTCTCAGAGGCTGTGCTCCAACCTGGTCCGATCCGGCTGCTGAGCCCGGTTCTGTTAGCATGCTAACGGCAGATTCAGTTAGCAGCAGCTAATTAGCGGTTATGCTAAAGCTATGTATCCATCATAAAGTGTAAATGAGCTGATATTTGGTGTATACGGTTTAAATAAAGTTTTGTTTTGTTTTGAACTTCCCGTTAACGTTCTGAGTGTGTGAACAAACAGACATAAAACATGGAGCACACTGATGACAGAGCACGCTGACATTCATCATCCAGCCACATTTATTTTTGTTGTGCGCTCACTTCCTGTTCCACGCTCAAATATAACTGGACGAGTCACGCCGTAGGAACAAAAGCCTGTGGTGCATCATGGGTAGACAGCAACAACACCAAGATTCCAGTGAATTCTGGATTCTGGTCTGCGGTCCAGAAAAGCTTCGGCCAGCCGTCATGGAGGTCAGATCAACAACAAAGAGAGCTATTGACTGAGACACACACACACACACACACACACACACACACACACTAACAGTAACTAGGCCACTCTCTCACAGCATGCTGCTGCCTGCAGTGCTGGACTCTGAGTGCCTGGCTCAGAGGCACTTCAGCTCGTCTGAGCAGGTTTACAGAGGCAGAGTGAGACTAACAGCAGGGAGGCGTCGGCCATGTTCACAGGTCCAAACATCCTGATCACTCTCTCCTGTGTTTTCCCTCTCTCAGATTTTTCTGTTAACACACTTCTTCAAGTCACCACGTAGGTAAATAATGTACTTTTATTTTGAAAATCAAGCAGCTTCTTGATCCTGTCCCTGGACCAAACAAGGCCTTTGGCTGAGAGCAGAACTTTCCTGAGACGCTCCGACTCGTTTTTACTCGCCTGGAATTTATTTGATGTCAGAAACACTGACGCCACAGCCAGAGCTGAGAGAGACCAAACACACACACACACACACACACACACACACCACCAACTATTTCACTGATTTTGGTGAAACTGGATCATATTTTATGGAGAAAATGTTTTCTGGTTTTCCCTCTGATGTCCTCCGGCTGCTCCGCCTCAACTCTCTGTGATTTACAGAGTTTATGATGGACAGTGAAGTAAACGGCTGACAACTGTAGCTGCTGTTATCTCATGTTAGCTCAGTTTGTTAGCTGCTGTTAGCTCATGTTAGCTCAGTTTGTTAGCTGCTGTTAGCTCATGTTAGCTCAGTTTGTTAGCTGCTGTTAGCTAATGTTAGCTCAGTTTGTTAGCTGCTGTTAGCTAATGTTAGCTCAGTTTGTTAGCTGCTGTTAGCTAATGTTAGCTCAGTTTGTTAGCTGCTGTTAGCTCATGTTAGCTCAGTTTGTTGGACTGTGAGTTCAGAGCACCGGGGAGTGTTTGTGTTTGTACCACAGAAGAAGAAGTTTACAGGGAACACACTGATTTCAAAACAATGACATAAATCGGGTGTGTGCGGCGGTGTGTTTGTCTGTCATGGACGTAACCGCAGGCTGTAAACATGTTTATTTCTGCTGTGAAGCTGGATATTTGAACATGGGGACTTATGGAGACTGACTCACTGCTGGAGCCAGCCTCAAGTGGACGACAAGAGGAACTGCAGTTTGTGTGCTCACTTCAGCGACCTGATTGGTCAGCAGCTGTGGTTCATGCACAGACTGAGTCATGTCTGCTGAGTCATGGTGATGACATCAGACGTGTTTTGGAATAACACATGTGGCCGGCAGCTGATGATCCCAGTTAAACCAGTTAAACCAGCTTAAACCCACGAGGCGTCACAACACTCTGCCACAGAGCTAACCACACGGCTAACGACTACAGTCACTGATGGAGCTACAGCCAATCATCAACAAGGTCACCAACAGCAGACATAGCAGCCAGCTAATATTACTGACTAGTCCAACAGCAGTCAGCCCAGCTCGGCGTCTGTCTTTCAGCCTTTTATTTCACCAAGCTCTCACCAACCACTAAAAGTCAGTCCCAGATTTACTCTTGTCCGGCGGCTTCTTGCTCGCTCACTCTCTCCTTTTCTCTTCTTAGCTTCCTCCATCAACGTCCTCTTCACTCTCTTCTCCTCTGCCATTATGTCCATAGAAGCTGCTGACTGCTGGGCCTGAAAACCTCCTCTTCTTCTTCTTCCTCTTCTTCTTCTTCTTCTTCTTCCTCTTCTTCTTCCTGGTGCTCTGAGCTCACAGTCCAGGCAACCTGGCTAACAAACTGAGCTAACATGAGCTAACAGCAGCTACAGTTCACTTCACTGTCCATCAGTAAACTCTGTAAATCTCAGTGTTGAGCTGACTCATATTAGACATTATTTGATGATGTCTGCACAGAGACGTCGTGGTGTCAGTTCAGGTGTGTGTGTGTGTGTGTGTGTGTGTGTTGGACTCCTCACAGGAAGTCAGAACAATCGTAGGAAAGCGTTCAGAGGAAGAACAGTCAGACTGAGCATGACACAGACGAGTCCACACGCCTCATGTTTCACCACACATTCCTGAATGTGTCCTGACATGAGCTGAGGGTGGCAGGCTGAACACACTCATTATCCCATCAATAACACACACACACACACACACACACACACACTCTCTGTTATTACTGAAGAAGCTGAGCTCAAAGTCAAACTCACTTTTTTAGATTTACTCAGCGTCTGTAGAGTTTACTCTGACGGACAGCAGTTTGTAATCTGATTACACTGTTCAACATGTTCAACTGCAGGCTTTTATTGTGAAATTCTCCTGTTGTATTAAACTTACGTCCATTCAGAACAACAGAGGAGCAGCTGATCCTGTCCTCACACACACACACACACACACACACACACACACACACACACACACACACACACACACACTCCAGTGTGACGATCAAACTCAGTGTGATGATGTAATATCATCACAGCTTCATGACCTCATCATGTCAATCAACGACCAATAGGAGCGCTCCATCTTCAGCACCATCAGGTAGCAGCTGAGGCGTTAATGTGTTAGGCCTGTCCTCAGTGTGTCCTCAGTGTGTCCTCAGTGTGTCCTCTGTCCTCAGTGTGTCCTCAGTGTGTCCTCTGTCCTCAGTGTGTCCTCAGTGTGTCCTCAGTGTGTGCTGTAGTGACGGCAGACATGTTTCGTACCTGAGCTGTCAAAGTCGAGCGTCCGGCAGGCGGCTGAGTTCTTCCAGGGGCAGCTGTACACGGCGCCTCTCTCCACAACGCTGCCAGACGACGTGTTAGCCCGAGGAGCTCCAATCAGAACGTCCGACCTGACGACAGAGACATGTTGATGGTTAGCACAGCTTAGCATGTTAGCACGCTAATGGTGGCTAATTACCAGTAAATACAACAGAAATGTCCTTAGTCTTTAGACGTCACGTCACAGTCACAGAGACTACGTCCAGGTTTTAGACAGTCTGCGGGGACGTCACGGAGACTACGTCCAGGTTTTAGACAGTCTGCGGGGACGTCACGGAGACTACGTCCAGGTTTTATACAGTCTGCGGGGACGTCACGGAGACTACGTCCAGGTTTTATACAGTCTGCGGGGATGTCACGGAGACTACGTCCAGGTTTTATACAGTCTGCGGGGATGTCACGGAGACTACGTCCAGGTTTTAGACAGTCTGCGGGGATGTCACGGAGACTACGTCCAGGTTTTAGACAGTCTGCGGGGACGTCACAGAGACTACGTCCAGGTTTTAGACAGTCTGTAGGACGTCACGGAGACTACGTCCAGGTTTTATACAGTCTGCGGGGATGTCACGGAGACTACGTCCAGGTTTTAGACAGTCTGCGGGGACGTCACAGAGACTACGTCCAGGTTTTAGACAGTCTGTAGGACGTCACGGAGACTACGTCCAGGTTTTAGACAGTCTGCGGGGACGCCACAGAGACTACGTCCAGGTTTTAGACAGTCTGCGGGGACGCCACAGAGACTACGTCCAGGTTTTATACAGTCTGCGGGGATGTCACGGAGACTACGTCCAGGTTTTATACAGTCTGCGGGGATGTCACGGAGACTACGTCCAGGTTTTATACAGTCTGCGGGGATGTCACGGAGACTACGTCCAGGTTTTAGACAGTCTGCGGGGACGTCACAGAGACTACGTCCAGGTTTTAGACAGTCTGCGGGGATGTCACAGAGACTACGTCCAGGTTTTAGACAGTCTGCGGGGACGCCACAGAGACTACGCCCAGGTTTTAGACAGTCTGTAGGACGTCACGGAGACTACGTCCAGGTTTTATACAGTCTGCGGGGACGCCACAGAGACTACGTCCAGGTTTTATACAGTCTGCGGGGACGTCACAGAGACTACGTCCAGGTTTTAGACAGTCTGCGGGGACGCCACGGAGACTACGTCCAGGTTTTATACAGTCTGCGGGGACGCCACAGAGACTACGTCCAGGTTTTATACAGTCTGCGGGGACGTCACAGAGACTACGTCCAGGTTTTAGACAGTCTGCGGGGACGCCACGGAGACTACGTCCAGGTTTTAGACAGTCTGCGGGGACGCCACGGAGACTACGTCCAGGTTTTAGACAGTCTGCGGGGACGTCACAGAGACTACGTCCAGGTTTTAGACAGTCTGCGGGGACGTCACAGAGACTACGTCCAGGTTTTAGACAGTCTGCGGGGACGCCACGGAGACTACGTCCAGGTTTTAGACAGTCTGCGGGGACGTCACAGAGACTACGTCCAGGTTTTATACAGTCTGCGGGGACGTCACAGAGACTACGTCCAGGTTTTAGACAGTCTGCGGGGACGCCACGGAGACTACGTCCAGGTTTTAGACAGTCTGCGGGGACGCCACGGAGACTACGTCCAGGTTTTAGACAGTCTGCGGGGACGCCACGGAGACTACGTCCAGGTTTTAGACAGTCTGCGGGGACGTCACAGAGACTACGTCCAGGTTTTATACAGTCTGCGGGGACGTCACAGAGACTACGTCCAGGTTTTAGACAGTCTGTGGGGACGTCACAGAGACTACGTCCAGGTTTTAGACAGTCTGTGGGGACGTCACAGAGACTACGTCCAGGTTTTAGACAGTCTGTTGATAAAACTTTATTTAAAGTGGAAATATTAACAACTTTAAACATAAGACTGTCGTCACACACGCACACACACACTCTCTCTTACTTCTGGTTGTTTGAGGGGTTAAAGAAGTCCACCGAGAAGCCGAAGTAGCTTCCCTCCGGTCCGGAGTACACGGACGGGTTGTCCACGTCCAGGTTGAACGAGCCGCAGCGGTGAGCGAGCACCAGGACGAGCAGACCGAGCGCCGTCCGTCCTCCTGCCATGGCTGCCGCTGAACGCCTCCGCGGTTATCCGCTGAAAACACGGATGAAGAAGAACGTGCTGCTGGACACACGGTCTGACGTCAACACGTCCGGATCTAACGGTACATTCACTGCTAGAAACCGAGCGGACTGGCTGGGTTCGGTCCGGTTCTGGACGTTAGCCTGTTTTAGCCGATAAAAGCAGGAGACTCACGGAACAGTCCGGGGAGAGGCCAGACTGTGTGTGTGTGTGTGTGTGTGTGTGTGTGTCATCGGCTGTTCAGACCAGCTACATCAAGTTACACCCACACACTGCAGGACATCCGGTTTGTCACTTTCAAAATAAAAGCATTCCTGCCTGTTTGGAACATAGACTGTAACCTGCACGTAGTCTCTGTGACGTCAAGACTGTCTAAAACCTGGACGTAGTCTCTGTGACGTCAAGACTGTCTAAAACCTGGACGTAGTCTCCGTGACGTCCTTCTTCCTACATTTACATGTCTTGCTTTTATTCTGAAGGCTGAAGGCTGGCTTCCTGTGTATGTCTGTGTTCGCTGTGATGCAGAGGAGTTTTCACACTAAACAGGAAGTTCATTCCACAGCATCAGACAGAGAACACACACACACACACACACACACACACACACACATGTAGAGGGGATTTTTGTTGTAGTGTCAGTCATGTTGTTTTTAACACACACGTATCATGATCATCACCTGTTCGATCAGACACAGACAGGAAACACGTTCCATGTCCAGGACGTTATGTTTGTAAAAATGAGTTTACTACTTCTGTGAACAATAAAGTTATTGTTATCGCCACGGCTACCACAGCCTCTGTTGTAAAAGTGAAGCAACACAAACTGTGTGTGTGTGTGTGTGTGTGTGTGTGTGTGTGTGTGTGCGCGCAGGGAGTGTCGACACAGTTAGTCATTCTGTCAGACATAAAATCACACACTATAAATATTTACGTCCACATGTAGTCTGATGTTTTCACTGCTGGCTTGTTTTCATGCTGGGTGAAGTTTATCAGTGACAGATCATGTGACCTGAGGAAACAGAACAAAACATAAACACACTTCTCTTCTGTTAGTCTGTTCGTTAGTGTCTGTCAGTCGAATGGACAGTTTGACATGAGTCAGTCAACATGTGACAGAACATGAATCCATTCATAGACTGGAAGACTCGTCGATCGATTGAAAATCAGGTGAAAATGAATTCAGGGCTGTGGGGGCGTGTCCTCTGAAGGCGCTGAAGCCACGCCCACTCGTGGGAGCAGGTCGAGTGGCCATTTTGAAGCGACTGAAATGTGTCAGATGAGTTCAGAAAACGACATGACTATCTTTGAAACACTCTGAGCTGAGATGAATCCATCTCTATCTGTCTGCTCAGGGTGGCCTCAGCGTGTCATCGAGCCACCCTTTAAGGACCGCCCACAAAAATCCTGGACTGGAAACTGTGAAAAACTGTTTGAACTTGAACGCCACATTTCAGTAATATATCGTTCAAAGTCTCTTCACGTGTTTCAACATGTTTAATGTGTTTAATGTGTTTAATGTGTGCTGCCTTCACACAGACTTCACGTCTTCAGTCAGGACGCACCAAACCACAGCGAAGAAGTTCACACACAAAAGAAAACAGTGTTTGTGAAGCATTCAGCTCACTTCAAGTTTTTTTGTTGTTCATGTGTGTAAATCCTCAAGCAGTCGGTGTGTGTGTGTGTGTGTGTGTGTGTGTGTGTGTGCAGCTCACACTCAGAGCCAGCTGAGGGCTTTTCGTCTTATTTGGCCATGAGCTGCTCTGATTCAGCTACAATGAAGTTTGCACTCAAGAATGTGTGGCAGAACTCCCATGAGATCCACAGGAGGGGGAGGTGTGTGTGTGTGTGTGTGTGTGTGTGTGTGTGTGTGTGTGTGTGTGTAATACATGCACTGTGAGGCTAGGACATGTAGCTTCTGTGAGACATCAAGATTAAGATGTTAGTCAGGTTTACATGGAACAGAGTGAAGAAGAGTGAGAGGAAGAAAAACATGAGGAGAGAGAGAGAGAGAGCATGCCTGTGTGTTTGTGTCAGAGATGGTGTAATGGACGTTAAGTAAGTCTCAGCTATGCAGATTACGTAGAGCACAGACACATGTAAGCTTGTTAACTCTACAGCTACAGAGACAACATCACTGTGAAGTTTTACAGTGTAACAGCTTCATTTCAATGAAGGCAGTCAGTCTGAATGTGTCTGTCTGATTGACTTACCTCGACTCACCACAAACATCATCATAGACAACATCTCATCTCAGTATTTGCTCTTGACAATCAGCGTCACAGCAGCTGTTGTTTCTAGTTGTATGTCTGACACTGTTAGGAAGCTAAGTGATGGAGGAGCATGCACACTCTGATTCCCCTTCATACACATTCTTAGTGTTGCAGTGTGATGGCAACATTTCCAATAATCCAAAAGTCACAGCATGTTTTAATCTAAATATTCTAATTCCTAATAAAACATTTGTCTGCACTGAAAAAACTTTTCTCCAGTTTAGTTTTTACTCAGAATAAATCCTCGTGTACAGCTGTCTTTATTTAGCACAGAGCACTGAAATGTTGCTTTAAATATCGACATTCTGATGGATTATGTGCAATTCTATTAACAAGGGTCTACTGTACCCACTTTAACAGTTTCACTTCATGTTGGGACCAATTAAAGCAAACAAACACAAACACCAGCAGCAGTGATTTGTTTTCAATAGTTTTGGTGCCACCTCGTGGTAAAACAGGAGACTGCAAGTCAACAGATTTTTTTAAAGAAACTTTTTATCAGGCACCAAAAGAGGAGAAAAGAGTTTTCACTCACGTAAGAACACTTCAAGACAACTTCATAAATTAAGTTAATCATGAAAGTGAATGTCTTTTCTTGCTGTTATGTTTGGCTTCTTTTAGTCTTCTGTGAAGGTTCTCAGTTGTCCAGGTCAAGGGTTTAATCTGGGGCAGGTTGTAGATCCGTGAAGACGATCCTCTTATCCAAGAGGTTCTGACTGACTGGTGGAAACCATTTAGCCTTGGTGGGATCATCAACCAGACCGTTGTTTCCACCTGGTTCATTAGTGCTGCTCGTTGTCTGAGTCGTTAAGGTGACGTGAGGTCCAATGTGGACGACGGTTGTTAAGGTGACGTGAGGTCCGGCATGGTCGACGGTTGTTAAGGTGACGTGAGGTCCGATGTGGACGACGGTTGTTAAGGTGATGTGAGGTCCGGCATGGTCGACGGTTGTTAAGGTGACATGAGGTCCGATGTGGACGACGGTTGTTAAGGTGACGTGAGGTCCGGCATGGTCGACGGTTGTTAAGGTGACGTGAGGTCCGATGTGGACGACGGTTGTTAAGGTGACGTGAGGTCTGGCGTGGTCGACGGTTGTTAAGGTGACGTGAGGTCCGATGTGGACGACGGTTGACGGTTGTTAAGGTGACGTGAGGTCCGATGTGGACGACGGTTGACGGTTGTTAAGGTGACATGAGGTCCGATGTGGACGACGGTTGTTAAGGTGATGTGAGGTCCGGCGTGGTCGACGGTTGTTAAGGTGACGTGAGGTCCGATGTGGACGACGGTTGTTAAGGGGATGTGAGGTCCGATGTGGACGACGGTTGACGGTTGTTAAGGTGACGTGAGGTCCGATGTGGACGACGGTTGTTAAGGTGATGTGAGGTCCGATGTGGACGACGGTTGTTAAGGTGATGTGAGGTCCGGCGTGGTCGACGGTTGTTAAGGTGACGTGAGGTCTGATGTGGTTGACGGTTGTTAAGGTGACGTGAGGTCCGATGTGGACGACGGTTGACGGTTGTTAAGGTGACGTGAGGTCCGATGTGGACGACGGTTGTTAAGGTGATGTGAGGTCCAATGTGGACGACGGTTGACGGTTGTTAAGGTGACGTGAGGTCCGATGTGGACGACGGTTGTTAAGGTGATGTGAGGTCCGGCGTGGTCGACGGTTGTTAAGGTGACGTGAGGTCTGATGTGGTTGACGGTTGTTAAGGTGATGTGAGGTCCGATGTGGACGACGGTTGACGGTTGTTAAGGTGATGTGAGGTCCGATGTGGACGACGGTTGTTAAGGTGACGTGAGGTCCGGCGTGGTCGACGGTTGTTAAGGTGACGTGAGGTCCGATGTGGGACGACGGTTGTTAAGGTGACGTGAGGTCCGATGTGGGACGACGGTTGTTAAGGTGACGTGAGGTCCGATGTGGACGACGGTTGTTAAGGTGACGTGAGGTCCGGCGTGGTCGACAGTTGTTAAGGTGACGTGAGGTCCGGCGTGGTCAATGGTTGTTAAGGTGACGTGAGGTCCGATGTGGACGACGGTTGACGGTTGTTAAGGTGATGTGAGGTCCGATGTGGACGACGGTTGTTAAGGTGACGTGAGGTCCGATGTGGACGACGGTTGTTAAGGTGACGTGAGGTCCGGTGTGGTCGACGGTTGTTAAGGTGACGTGAGGTCCGGTGTGGACGACGGTTGTTAAGGTGACGTGAGGTCCGGCGTGGTCGACGGTTGTTAAGGTGACGTGAGGTCCGGTGTGAGGGACGAAAGGAGATCATTGTAGGTGCGGCCTCCTCTGTTGAGGGATGGTTGAGTTGGCCTTCATTGAGCCGTGCTTTGTTTAAGTGGTCTGTGCTCCTCACTGTGTTAGACTGAATACACCAGACTACCACAGGACAACACTCTACACACCAGAACAAACTTCAGCCCGGACCAGATTTGCAGATTACTGGACCTCACCCCAGACCTCAGGTGACCTTATCGACTCAATCACCCAAGATGGCGCCGCGGACGGTTGCCTCGGTGTGTTGGTGCGTGTTGTTTTGTGTTTTGTGTTTTTTTGCAATGGTTGTTCAGAAGGTCACCCACTCGAACTATGGACTGAACCATTCAATGTGCTTGCGGTCCCCATAACAGCCTGGACCAATGAGAATTTAGCAATTAAGTGCCTTAATTGAAGAGACTTTTTGCAGGCTCCCTTTTTCTTTTCAGTTGGTTACAGGAGACACTGCTGGCACTTCTTTTTAGTTCTATTTCAGAGGAGTTGGACTTCTGGAGAACCCCTCCATTTCATATTTTCGACTGTGCTTTTTCTTTCCCATATTCTGTGTGCGTCCATAAGAAGTGAGTACTGTATTTAATTCATTCATTTTATCACGTGTGATGTTTCTGTGTGTTTTTCACCTGTCTCACTTCGTATCATTTATTATATATATTGCTGTGTTTGTTTCATGTTTATATTCACTATACAGTTTATGTCAGACTGTTCATTCCGTCATTATATATATCATTATTCGTACTTGTTTATTTCATGTCATATTGTTCATATTGCACATTATTCATTACTATTTCAGATGTGTAACATTTCATATTTGTTTACATATTTGTTTTATTATCTTTACAGTTACCACACACACAAAACCACCTGCTATTTCATTTAACAATAAACCAGTCAGAAGAACAGAGAGTGTCATCATCATATTCATTCATAATCGTTCTCACCGGACAAACTGTGGAGGTGTACAGCCAGATAATTAATTTATTTCAATAGAGGTCTCAAGTTTGGGGATCATAAGCCAACACCTCTTTTATAATGGTACCCGGAGTTCTTTCACCAGAGAAGAGCTCATGAACATCAGGGTAACAACACCAGCGGACTTATTTCCTACCTTTCTTCTCCCTACACTGGAAATTTTGGACATTCTGGTCAAAGGTGTGCTCACCTTTGCTCACGCAGTGAAACGCCGGAGCAGAGGGAAACGGGCCGGAGTGCTCGTGCGTCTTCGCCAGCACGGATTACGCACGCCGTTACCTGGAACATTTCTCTCTAACGTGCGTTCACTGCCCAACAAACTGGAGGAACTACAACTGCTGTTGGGGAAAAACAGGGACTTTTCTTCATCTGCTGTTTTGTGCTTCACAGAGACGTGGCTGTGTGGATTAATACCGGACTCTGTGCTGCAGCTGCCAGCCTTCAACTCTACAGAGCGGACAGAGACACGGAACTTTCCGACAAAACTAAAGGTTTACATCCCGCCGCAGGCCAACGTGCAGGACGCACAGCGCATGCTCGCCGACCAGATACTGTGTGTGGAGCTGACCAACCCGGACTCTTTAGTTATTGTCCTTGTGACTTTAACAAAGGAAACCTCACTCAGGAACTCCCTAAATACAGACAGTTTATTAAATGTCCGACCAGAGAGGAGAACATTCTGGATCACTGTTACACCACAGTCAGGGATGCTTATCACGCCGTCCCCCGCGCTGCACTGGGACACTCTGACCACGTCATGGTCCACCTGATTCCTGCATACAGGCAGAAACTAAGGCTCTGCAAACCTGTAGTGAGGACTTCAAGGAAGTGGACCAGTGAGGCTGTGGAGGATCTCCAGGCATGTTTGGACTCTACTGACTGGGATGTGTTCAGGACTGCTACCAGCAGTCTGGATGAGTACACAGAGGCTGTGACGTCATACATCAGCTTCTGTGAGGACTGCTGTGTTCCATCACGCACCAGGGTGAGTTACAACAATGACAAACCATTCACAGCCAAACTCAGAAGGTTAAGGTTGGATAAGGAAGAGGCCTTCAGGAGTGGGGACAAAGACAGATTTAAAGAGGCAAAGTACAAGTTTAGCAAGGCGGTGAAAGAGGCTAAACGACTGAACTCTGAGAAACTCCAACACCAGTTCTCAGCCAACAACTCTGCGTCTGTCTGGAAAGGGCTCAGGCAGATCACCAACTACAAGCCTAAAGCCCCCCACTCCATCAACGACCAACGCCTAGCCAACGACCTGAACGAGTTCTACTGCCGCTTTGAAAGACAAAGGGTCAGTCCTGCAACCATCCCCCATGACACCTCCCAACAGCTCCAGCTCCCGTCACCTCCACCAATGCCCACCTTAAAGTTCCCCCCCTCCACCTCCCCACCCACCTCAGTGATGACTCTTTCCATCCATGAAAGGGACGTCAACAAACTCTTCAGGAGACAGAACCCCCGGAAAGCTGCTGGACCGGATTCTGTCTCCCCATCCAGCTTGAAGCACTGCACTGATCAGCTGTCTCCAGTGTTCACAGACATCTTCAACACCTCACTGGAGACACGTCACGTGCCAGCCTGCTTCAAGACCTCAACAATCATTCCTGTTCCCAAGAAGCCAAGGACCACAGGCCTTAACGACTTCAGACCCGTCGCCCTGACCTCTGTGGTCATGAAGTCCTTTGAGCGCCTTGTGCTTTCACACCTCAAAGACATCACCGACCCCCTCCTGGACCCCCTGCAGTTTGCCTACAGAGCCAACAGGTCTGTAGACGATGCAGTCAACTTGGCCCTCCACTACATCCTCCAGCACCTGGACTCCACAGGAACCTACGCCAGGATCCTGTTTGTTGATTTCAGCTCTGCCTTCAACACCATCATCCCGACTCTGCTTCAGGAGAAGCTCTCCCAGCTGAGTGTGCCTGACTCCACCTGCAGGTGGATCACAGACTTCCTGTCTGACAGGAAGCAGCGCGTGAAGCTGGGAAAACATGTCTCCGACTCCCAGACCATCAGCACCGGATCCCGCCAGGGCTGCGTTCTTTCTCCTCTGCTCTTCTCCCTGTACACCAACAGCTGCACCTCCAGTCACCAGTCTGTCAAGCTCCTGAAGTTCGCCGACGACACCACCCTCATCGGACTCATCTCTGATGGTGACGAGTCCGCCTACAGGTGGGAGGTTGACCATCTGGTGACCTGGTGCAGCCAGAACAACTTAGAGCTCAACGCTCTAAAGACAGTGGAGATGGTTGTGGATTTCAGGAAGAACTCAGCCTCACCTGCCTCCATCACCCTCTGTGAGTCCACAATTGACACTGTGGAGTCTTTCCGCTTCCTGGGAACTATCATCTCCAGGACCTCAAGTGGGAGCTGAACATCAGCTCCCTCATCAAGAAAGCTCAGCAGAGGAAGTACTTCCTGCAGCGGCTGAAGAAATTCAACCTGCCAAAGACAATGATGGTGCACTTCTACACAGCCATCATTGAGTCCATCCTCTCATCCTCCATCACCATCTGGTATGCTGCTGCCACCGCCAAGGACAAGGGCAGACTGCAGCATGTCATTCGGTCTGCAGAGAAGGTGATAGGCTGCAATCTTCCGTCTCTTGTACGGGTCCTTGGACCTGTACGCCTCCAGGACTCTGAGGCGTGCAGGAAAGATTGTGGCTGATCCCTCCCACCCTGGTCACAAACTCTTTGAGACACTCCCCTCTGGCAGGAGGCTGCGGTCCATCAGAACCAGAACCTCACGCCACAAGAACAGTTTTTTCCCGTCTGCTGCTAGCCTTATCAACAAGGCCCGGAGCCTCCCCTGACACTCTTTCACACTCCACCTCTGCCTCTACATGTCACATTGACATAACATCCACCACTCTATGCGTTACATTAACGCTCAGCTTGCACTTCCTTGTTCTGTAATACTTATACTTGTATATTTAAAATATCCCACTACTGTGAACATTTGACTGGTACTTATCAGCACTGCCAGCTGTACTGCTCTTTTTATTCTTAAAAACATACTGTGTATATATATTTATATTGTTATATTTTTAAATTTTTTTTTAGTAGTTTATATTTAGATAATGTTTGTCATGCACCAACAACACCAAAACAAATTCCTTGTATGTGTAAAATCGTACTTGGCAATAAAGCTTTTTCTGATTCTGATTCTGATTCTCAACAAGGAGCACTAACAAACCAAGTTTAAACCATGGCCTGGTTAACGATCCCACCAAGGTTAAATACCTCCTCAAAGAAAAAAGTTCCTTCAGTGTTCAGGACTACATGCTCAGCAGGTGTTCCCATTCAAATAAGTAATAAATCTTCAGTCGTGCATGTTGGAGAGGCACTGCTTCACTCACCTCTGTGGGGTTTATTCACCAAAGCTGACTGCACAAACATGCAGAAACCACTAGATGGAGGAACAAGCAAGCGATTGTTAACTGGATGCATTTCCATGTTCATGCTCAGCTCCATGAATTCTCATCAGAAGAGTTGTAACTCAGGCTTGAAGCATTCAGCTGGTCAGAATCAGTTTGATGAGGCATCAGTCCATGATCCAGATTTAAAGAGGTTCAGCCAGGTTACACAGATATCTCAGTAAACATGTTAATCTACCCGTTCATGTGTTTTCTGTATTATTACACTCTTATTCCTACGACGGTATGAAGGTATATTTTGACATAGTCTGCTTCTTGTCTATAGCCCACAGCAGAGAACAGAGGCCTCCCACTTCTCCTACATCAGAGCCAGAACCTCCACACTGAACTTTTCATCTCTTTGTAGTTGTGTTGAATCTCTCTCAGTGACATTTAAGTCAATTATATTCATTATACAGCCCCAAAACACATACCTGTACAGAAATCTGTGAAGAACAGGGGGATGAAGATGGTTACCACAGTGAGAACCCGACCTACGATGTTCACACAGCAAACAACAAAAGACTGTAGAGCCAAAAATCAAAATCCATTGTTCAGACTCAGCGTTCTTGTTGTTCAGGAATGTTTAAGTACTAAAGTACCACCTAAAGTACTTGAGAAATAGGACGAGTTCTCGGTGTGGTCTTTGTTTTCCTATGTTGGCTGTTACGTTACATTACACTAAAGACTAAAGAAGGTCTTTGGCACTCGCTGGTGCCAGGCTGTCCAAGGCCTTTTATGTAATTAATAAAATTATTCAATTGATTCACTGGACGCCAATGAAGAGAGGTGGGCTGGATGATTTGTTATCAGCCTTGCTTCTGTTTAGAGAGGACTGAGTGATGCAAGACAAGAAACAGTTACAGTAATCTAAAAGTTTTTGGGTGATAATAAAGGTTTGATTTTTGTGATATTTGTCTACTGGAAGAAACAGGAGTGAATAAGCGATGAGTGATGTGTTGATCAAAAAGAATACTTCGACTTCTTGGAGGCAGTATTCATGTTCCCAGCGAGGGGAGCCAATATAGTGACTGACACCTCTCTCTGCCCAGGCTGAGGCTGTTTACTGTGGCAATATTAATATTTTGACTCCCCAAAACACCCAATCAGAAATGAAAAACAGCATACAGTACATGTATTTCTTGTGAAGGGTCTGTGTTACATACAGCTTATCATATACAGTGGAATTAGTGATTGGTTCACATGAGTATTTAAAATGTGTCTTAGTCTGTTCAGTTGCACCATGCATAGGAAATAACAGTCAATTAAAGTTTCATTAACTTCTGCGTCCTCTTTGAAATCTAAAGATCACTCGTCTGATCTGAGGCAGATTCAGGCCGTAAACTAGAGGATTACTGATGGGAGGAATGATCAGAAACTCCAGAGATAAAACAACAACGACAAATGGACTAATTTGATCAGCCTTAAAACGACTCAACAACAGCTCACAGAATACAGAGAATGAATAGTTTACAAAAGTCACGATGTGAGGCAGACAGGTTTGTAACGCCTTTCCTCTGAATTCAGACGAACTTCTTCTGCAAACGAGCAGAATGCGCAGGTAGGTGTACAGGACGAAGAACAGGGGGATGAAGATGGTCGTTACACTGACAAACCGACCTACGATGTTGTTCAGAGTCGTGTCCACACAGGAGAGCTGAACCACGGGCCAGTTAGAACAGAAAACCCTGTGCAGTTTATTTCCACACAGTGTTAATCGAACAGTAAGATAGAGACACAAACCACATGCAAATGCAGGATAGAGCACAGCGAAAATCAAAAGATTTCTGACCATCGCTAACGTCATTTTACTGTGATAATGTAAAGGCTGGCAAATAGCAACAAATCTGTCATAGCCCATGATGCTGAGAATAATTAGCTCATATGATGCATAGCTGTAAATAACATATATCTGAATGAAACATGATGGACGTGAGATGAAATGAGTGTCAGACAGAATGTCCATCAGAAACCTGGGGAAGAAGCCGGCTGAGCCGTACAGAGAGTTTAAAGACAGAAAGGAGATAAACATGTACATGGGCTGATGCAGAGACTTCTCCAGGCAGACTGCCAGAATAATGACAACGTTAGCAGAGATTATAGTCATGTAGATCAACAGACACAGACTGAAGAACAAATATCTGAGGGAGCCATAATCTGAAAACAGAGTCAACTGAAAATAGTCAGGATTCAGGCTGTCGTTGTTCTTCATGTCTGCAAGAGAAGTGAGAGTGATGGAGACAAACAGGGAGGACAAAACGACATGTTCAAATAATACACATTGGTAGAAAAAGTCAGTGTTTCGTACTAAATGCACAAGCAAGGAGAAAATAAAAGTAAAGTGAGTAAAACATTCAGAGATTCAAAGGAAGCTGTCACAGTTCACAGTTTATGGAAGTTGTACATTGTTGTTCTGTAATAGCTGTGAAAATAAAGTCATGTATCAGCCAACAACATATGTTGTGTATGCTGTTTCTCTGTTATCCATCCAGCTAATAAAGCCATCAAGACATTCAGAAAATGGTCTTTGCATCAGTGTATGTACATTTCCAGAGGCAGCTGCTGAACCTTTATCCTGTTGTGTTGTTACCCTCAGGGCAGCCAGCGCAGAGGGTCCAAAGGGAGGCGAGGTGTGCCACAAACAATATGTGTCTGAGTGTTGTGTTGTCTCTGTGTACTACAGTCCGGACTTCTGAAAGTATTTTCCAGTATTTGGTGTTGCACATTTCTTCCTTGGCTAAACACAGCCTGAGTCAAGCCCTGCTTTCTCTTTCTGAGTTGGTGAACGGTTTGCCAGAACTTCCTTGAGGCCAACTGAAAGTCCTTCTTCATGGCCTCCCACACCTGAGTTTTTCCTTCAGTCCCTCTGGCTTCCATACCTGTCATAGGCCAAACAAGCCAGAAAGGCCTCCTGAGTCAGCTTAATGGCACAGTTAACATTTGCTGCCACGACAGGCACCAATGACCTTCTGTCCACACTTCCTACCAGGTGCATCATCAATGGAGGCTCTGAACATGGCCCACTAAGATTCCACGTCCAGAACATCCCCATGGATGCACAAGAAACTCTTCCGGAGGTGTGAGTTGAAGACCTCACAGTCAGAAGGCTCTGTCAGATGTTCCCAATCCACCCTCACTACACTTTTGGAACTGCTAAGTCTGTCCGGCATGTTCCCCGCCATCTGATCCAACTCAACCCAACTGGTGATTAGTTGACAGCTCCGCTACTCTCTTCAACCACCAAGACATGCGACCGCCTATCTGATGACCTAACATAAGCCTTCCCTATAGCGACTAGCAGTCTCATAGAGGTAACCTTATATTCTCTGCGGTGAACTCCATCACAGCGGTGCTCAGGTGGAGGTTTGTGAGTGTCCCCAAACCCACCTAGCACCTCTAACCCCGGGCAACTCTCCGGGAGTCTGGTTCCAGAACCAGTGGTATGTACCGCACCAGCTCTGGTTCCTTCCCTAACAGTAAGGTGATGTTCCACATCCCTAGGGCCAGTCTGATGCCAGGGGTCAGCATGCATAGATCTGGCACAGGCATGCAAAGGTCATCATAGGTCTCTGCCTTTGCCTACCATACCTCATGTCAATCCCTTCAGGTGGTGGACCCAGAGGGTGACGGGCCCTATGCAGGTTTTTCAGACTTTGCCTGGTTGAGCCCGATGGGTTAATTTAATCTTGACTAACTCGTCTGTCACTGATTTTATTCTTCCAGGGTTTTTTTTTTTGTGATGTGCCATTCATTAATTTGTACAGACATTCATGGTCCCCAGAGAAAATATACTACTGACTTTGAACAATCTGACTTTCTCTTTTAGTGCCAACAGCAGGTTGATGTGATATTTTTGTGATGCTTTATGACCACATACCTTCATAACTAACTACATGTAGTACTAAAAAGAAAATGTCCACATGCTGTGACTTCATTCATTGTCTACAGTCTAATTTAAGTGTGTATATAATTTTCTATGTGTAAAAATCTTTGCACAGGTTTAATTTCTTTGCATGCCAAACTGAGAGGGAACATGGTGAACACTACACCTGCTAAACATCAGCGTGTTAGCATTGTCAATGTGAACATGTTATTGTGGTATTTCATGACATGGTGATGCAACATCACAGAGCCGTTGACACAGCTGCACACCGTTAGTCTTGTTTATTGAATATTCCATTATAATTACAATCTAGTGTTATTATAATTAGAAAGGGAGCCGGTTCATAACACAAAACCAAGCTGATATTAAAACACAGAGTAACATTTAAAGTCAAAAACAGATATTCAACATCCAAATTTCAGACAAATACACATGAAGTCATTTTAAATCAAATTCATTGACGGGCAATTTTTATTGATGCTCAATCTGCATGATATGTTTTATAACATGTCAGCTGTGTTTTAACATCTGACAAAAAAATAAATGTTTTATCATTTGAGACTAGTTCAAACCCACGATGTGAATTTAGATGATCTATTTTAAGGTAGCATCTGTTTTCTTGATCAATATTCTCATCTCCTTAAAATCCTAAAACCTGGACAAATACATCTACCACATTCCTGAAGCACATTTTGTTTGATATATATCCATGATGAGTTTTACATTTTGGCAGCACGAGCCATTTTGTGAATCTTCAGAAATCTAACAATGGCTCCTTTGATCTGAGGCAGATTCAGGCCGTAGACTAGAGGATTATTGATGGGGGGAATGATCAGATATTCTAAAGATAAAAAAACTGTGATGATTGGACTCACGTTATCAAACCGAGTCAGTGAAAGCTCACAGAAGAGAGAGAATGAATATGTCACAAATGTGACCATGTGAGGCAGACAGGTTTGTAACGCCTTTCCTCTGAATGCAGACGAACTTCTTCTGCAAACGAGCAGAATGCGCAGGTAGGTGTACAGGACGAAGAACAGGGGGATGAAGATGGTCGTCATTGTCACAAACTGACCTAAGATGTTGTTCAGAGTCGTGTCCACACAGGAGAGCTGAACCACGGGCCAGTTAGAACAGAAAACCCTGTGCAGTTTATTTCCACACAGTGTTAATCGAACAGTAAGACAGACAGCGAAGCTAATAGCAAATGCAGGATAGAGCACAGCAAACATCAAAAGATTTCTGACCATCGCTAACGTCATTTTACTGTGATAGTGTAAAGGCTGGCAAATTGCAACAAATCTGTCATAGCCCATGATGCTGAGAATAGTCAACTCACATGATGCATACGTGTAAATAACATATATCTGAATGAAACATGATGGACGTGAGATGAAATGAGTGTCAGACAGAATGTCCATCAGAAACCTGGGGAAGAAGCCGGCTGAGCCGTACAGAGAGTTTAAAGACAGAAAGGAGATAAACATGTACATGGGCTGATGCAGAGACTTCTCCAGGCAGACTGCCAGAATAATGACAACGTTAGCAGAGATTATAGTCATGTAGATCAACAGACACAGACTGAAGAACAAATATCTGAGGGAGCCATAATCTGAAAACAGAGTCAACTGAAAATAGTCAGGATTCAGGCTGTCGCTGTTCTTCATGTCTGCAAGAGAAGTGAGAGTGATGGAGACAAACAGGGAGGACAAAACTGATTAGAAGAGGACAAAATGAGTGTTACTACAGTTTGAACTGGCCTCAACAAAATGTCTGTAGGTTGCACATTTTAAACAATTTTACCTGATAATATTCAACATAACAAACACATTTCAGGATAAATAAACAAGTCTCTGACACTAAATGCAAAAAGCAAACATTTCTCAATAATCATCATCAGGTTATCACATGGCAGAGATTCAAAATGTCCTTTTTCACAAGTGAGAACAGTCACAGTGAAGAAGATTGTGTTCTATAATATCTGTTTAAATAAAATAATATCAGCCAACAAAATATACTGTATATACTGTTTAAATGAATCCTGTCCAGCTAATGAAGACATTCAGAAAACAGTGTTTGCATCAGTGTATGTACATTTATATTTTAGTAAATACACAGCATCCTGCCCTGATCTAGTCCAGACTGAGGCAGCTGCTGAACCTTTATACTGTTGAGTTGTTACCCTGAGAGCAGCCACGTGAACACACAAGGGGAGGCAGGTGTGCCACAAATAATATGTTTAAGTGTTGTGTTGACTCAGTGTACTAGAGTCCAAACTTTTAAATGAATCAAGTATTTTGAGTATTTTGAGTATTTGGTATAAGGTCCAGTCCCAGTTTACTTGCCCTCCTCTTGCAGGCACCGATGACCTTCTGACCACAGCTCCTTCCAGTCCTTCTAGTCCATTTGTCGAAACAAGTTCATAAAAATTCAACAAAAAAGTTCAACGCAGATCTTTGTTTGAGAAAAAGAGAAAAGAGAGAGAAAAAAGGTTCAACTAAGGTTTCAGGGGTCAAATAAGAGAAAAGGGCATAGGTCAGACCTGTCTCCTCAGGTCATGTCTTGTAGAAGGCACAGCTTTGTGATGGGCCTTTCCAAGGTGCCATTTTGTGTCTTGATCTTGACCCGACGTATATGTCCTTTTTTGTCAGGGAAGATTTCCGTGATTCCCATGGGCCAGGAGTTGCGTGGTGAGCTTTCATCAGTGATCAGCACTATGTCTCCATGCTTTAGATTCTTTTTAACCTTATTCCATTTCTGTCTTTCTTGTAGCAATGGGAGGTACTCTCGTGTCCAGCGTTTCCGGAAGAGATTGGCTATGTATTGGGTCTGTTTCCATCTTCTTCTGGAATAGGTATCACCTTTGTGAAAGAGTCCAGGTGGAAGAGTAGGCATTCGCTTCATTTGAAGCAGGTGGTTGGGTGTCAGAGGTTCTGGATCTTTCACATCCTGAGATAAGACTGTGATGGGCCAGTCATTCATGATCGCCTCTACTTCACATAGAGCTGTTTGGAGGCTCTCGTCATCCAGGGTCTGTTCTCTTGTGATGGAGTAGAGGATCTTTTTGATTATCCGGATGAGCCGCTCCCATATGCCTCCATGATGAGGACCATAGGGCGGATTGAAAGTCCATTTGATACCTTCAGCATGAATCGAATGCTGGATTTTACTGAGGTTAAGGTTAGTAAGTGCTTCTCGAAGCTCCCGTTCTGTCCCAATGAAATTTGTACCGTTGTCAGAAACAATCTCCTTCACTTGGCCTTGTTTACAGATAAATCGTCGGAGTGCAGAAATGCAGGAGTCTGTATCCATTGAGTAGGCCATCTCTAGGTGTACGGCTCTGCTTGCGAGGCACGTAAACAAGGCTCCATACCTTTTTACTTTGTTGCGGCCACGCTTGACTTCTATGGGAACAAAGTAGTCCAGTCCAGTATGCGTAAAGGGTGGCAAGTCAGGTGTTATCCTTTGTAGAGGTAGGTCGGACATTTTTTGCGTCATTGCTGTGCCATGCCATCTCCTGCAGAGTATACAATCCTGTGTTATGCTTCTCGCAGCGGAGTTTGCTCTAATGATCCAGTATTTTGTTCTGAGTTTTGCGATCATTTGATTTCTTCCACAATGACCCACCAAGGCGTGGGTGTGGTGTAGGAGTATCTTTGACAGGTGGTTGTCCTTGGGCAGAATGGCAGGATGTTTGGTTTCCTCTGGCATAGCCAGCTTACTTAGTCTGCCTCCAACTCTCCTACATCCTACTACTTCTCTTTATGGGCAAGCCCTTTTGTAGAGAGGTCATCTCATCTCGGAAGGATTGTTGTTGGACATAGGACACGAGTGATTGCTCAGCCTTGGTTAGATCCTCCACAAACAGCTGTGACCCAGTTGGGTCTGAGTCACTCATTTTCTTTTTTAAGTTCAATTGTCTCAGAGTTTCTTTGATTTTTAAGAGCCAGGCTGCCGATCGAATCAATTTGTCCCATGATGAAAAGTGCTCAATAAAACGAGTCAGTGGACTTTGATTCTGCAGCACACTTGTAGTGAAAGCCACAGCCACCTTCTTGACCTCTGGGTCACCGTCGGACAGTGTGGGTGGTACTTGGATCACTGGCCAGTCTGTTTCAGGTTGCATCAGGAAATCTGGCCCTCTCAGCCAGTGTCCTTCTTGAAGGAAGGTCTCAGCTTTCATGCCTCTTGATGCACTGTCTGCGGGGTTGAGTCCAGTGTTTATGTGGCGCCATTGGGATTTGTGTGTCAGATCCTGAATAGTGGACACTCTGTTAGCCACGTAGGTTTGAAACCTTCTGGAGTCATTTTGGATGTATTTTAAGACAGTGGTGCTGTCGGTCCAAAAAACTGAGTCTCTGAGGGTTAACTCAAGCTCTCTCTTCAGCCTCCTGTCTATCCTAGCAGCAAGGACTGCACTGGCAAGCTCCAGCCTTGGGATTGTCACCACCTTTAAAGGTGCAACTCTTGCCTTCCCAATCACAAACGCAATGTGAGGTAGTCCACCGTCCCTAATCAGCTTCAGATAGCTGACTGTCCCATAACCTCGCTCACTTGCATCGCAGAAGTGGTGCATCTGTGCTTCAGTAACTTCAAAATCTGGTGGCTTAAGGCATCTCCTGATTCTTATGCTGGAAATCAGGTTAAGACCTTTCAGCCACTCCTTCCATTTATCTATGTAAGCAGTTGGTATCAATTCATCCCATCCACAATTTAGCTTGCACAGGTCCTGCAGTATTCCTTTCCCTGTCAGCATGACTGGTGCTAGGAACCCAAGAGGATCGTATACTGAGTTCAACATGGACAAAATACTTCTACGGGTGATTGCTGGTTGTTTCGGGGTGATCGAGAAGAAAAACATGTCTGACTCAATGTCCCATCGCATGCCAAGAGCTCTTTCTATGGGCAGTTTGTCTTTGTCGAGGTCTAGATCTTTGACCTCTTTTGCCCTCTCTTCAGCTGGAACAGAGACAAGGACTGCACGACTGTTACTGGTCCATTTGGTGAGCTTGAATCCACCTGTGGCGCATACTGATCTGAGCTCTTTTACCAGACAGATTGCTTGGCTCTCATTTGGGACAGATTTTAGACAGTCGTCTACATAAAAGTTGTGACGAATGGTGTTGAGAACTTCAGTGCTACAGATTCCTTCATTATCATCAGCTGTCCGCTTCAGTGCGAAATTGGCACAGCTCGGGGATGAGACTGCTCCAAAGAGATGCACCGTCATCCGGTACTCTGCTAGCGGTTGGTTGGTGTCGCCGTCTGGCCACCACAGGAATCTGTGGTGGCCAGAGTCCACATCAAGTCCACATCATGTTTAGGTATTCTTACTTGATGGAACATTCCTTTGATGTCCCCCATCACTACTACCGGTTCCTGTCGGAATCTGAGGAGTACACCCAACAAGCTGTTCGTAAGGTCAGGACCCTGCAGCAGCTCAGAGTTCAGGGAAGATCCTTGGAATGAAGAGGTACAATCGAACACCACCCGGATTGTCTTTTTTCTTTAGTGGTAGACACCATGGTGAGGAATGTACCACAGTCTTCCATCTTTCCAGGGGAGTTGTTCCTCTGGCACTCTCTCTGCATGCCCTTTCCTCAAGACATCACTCATGAAGCCATTATAGTCTTTCCGAAAGGCTTCATCTTTCTGGAATCTGCGGGCAAGACTTAGTGCTCTTTGTTCCGCCACCTTCCTGTTGTTTGGCAGGCTGATGTTATCCTGACGGAACGGAAGTCGTATTTCATAGTGGCCATCTTTCCTTTTGACTGAGCTGTTCATCACATGCAAGAATTTCTTGTCTTCAAATGAGTTTTCTTGTTTTTCATTGTAGGCCAGCTCTGAGAAGTCCTGGTTGTATTGGTGTACAAGAAGCTCTTCCAACTTGACCACTGATATCTTATTGGACATTATCCGTGGTCGACCATGCTCATCCGTAGGTGCAGTACTGCCGAGAGGTCCATTTATAGTCCAACCTAGGCGTGTTAGGACTGCGTAGGGCCCCTCACCTTGACTATTGATCACTTTCAGTGGCTCCATAGCCTTTGGGACATTTGCACCGATCAATAGGCCTACTTCTGCCTTGATGGGTCTTAAGTGGACATCCTTTAGGTAAGGCCATCTTTTTATGTCCATCTCTGTCGGAATGTTCTCTTCACTGACAGGAATGGCATTTTGTGTGAAGACCTCAGGAAGCTCTATGAAGCTGTTGCCATCCAGGCTGCATACTTCCAGTCCTCTCATAGCATGGGTTTTCACAGGCTTTTCATGACCCATCGTTCGGAGTAGGATCTCTGTTTTCTTTCCTCTGACAGACAACTGTTCCATCTGTTTTTCCGTGACAAAAGTAGCATTGCTGCCTTTATGTGTCTTCATCTTTACAGGTACCACTGCTAACTTGTAGTTTGTAGTTCTGTCCCCTGTTCGTGCTGCTGATGACACCATAGCAATTTGTGCTGCCACTGAAACTTTAGCAATGCAATTGCTCCTGGTGTCTGAATCCTGCTTAGCTGCTGGCTTGGTATTTCCTGGAGTAAAGTTCTCTATATGTAAGACAGTGGGGTGTTTCTTCTCACAGGAATGACACGTGAGACGTTTCTTGCATTCTTTACTCATATGACCTCTGACCAAGCAGGCAAAACAGAGTCCATTTTTCTTTAGCAGCTCAACTTTCTCCTTGTGGGGAATCTTTGCTATTGCTTCACATGTTTCCATCACATGATCTCCTTTACAGAAAGCACAAGGCTTGACGAAAGCGTCCATGGCCGCACGGATGCCCTCTGGCCTGTCTGCCCTTTTCCGTGCATTGATGTTCTTGTTGGTTTCTGTCTTGGGAACGACAGTCACAGAAAAGCTTCTCTTGCTGCTAGATCTCATATATGGTAAGTCTCTTTTGGATTTTCTCCCATTTGTGCTTCCGGCAGTGTCCTGGATATTTCCCTGAAGATGGGATCTTGAATTATTCTGGCCTGTTTTTCCATAAACAGAACAAGATCATGGAATTTAGGTCTCTGCTGTGTTCTTTCAGTGATGTCACATACAGCAGACCGCCATTTCTCTCGAAGTTTAAATGGGAGTTTGGAAACAAGTCTTTTCATGTTAGATGGTAGGTCCAGCTCTGACATGTATGGAAGGTCCTGAACTGCATTACCACAGCCTCTTAGATAGAGGGTGTAGCTGTGAAGTGCCTTTCCATCATCTATACGTATTTGGTTGAAATCATCACCAAAATGATATTTAAGTAGGTGTTTTGCTTCCTCATAACCAGTTGTGGCATTCATGTGAAAGCAGCTTTGAATTAGTTCTTTTGGCTGACCTACAGTATACTGTTCCAGGAAGTACAGTCGATCCTCATTACTATTGGTTTTGTCATAAATGGTCTGAAAGTGAGAGGATCGCCGTCAAACACCAACACCTCCCTTCTTTGGAGTTTAGACTCTTTCTGCTGTATCACTAGCAGATCCGTCAAGTCTGTCTGTCTTTGTATAATGTTCTTCAGAATCGGAGCCGTCTCCTTGGCACTTAATACAAACCAGACATTTGGTCCTCCCAAGCAGATCACTGCTGCATTCGTTTAGTTCTCAAAGATCTCAGATATGTTCTTGGTCTTGTCTCAAGTAAGTTGGGCGTCCTTCATGCCCAGGTTCTATGCCGGGTTCCCCTACAAAGCTTCCCCACAAAGCAGCAACAGACTTAAGAAGTAAAAGAATTCTTGCCATGTAAAAGCTCCCATACAAATACAAAAAGTGTGGTGGTGACCTGATATTTCCCCATTCCCAAATAAATGAGTTGTGGTTAAACGATGTGTTTCCTTTTGGGAGTTTATGGAGTGTTGTGATGATGGATATTGCTTCTGGAGTACTGAGGTTTGTAACGTGGTTACTCTCAGGAAAACAAAGACAGGAAGTAACGACCTCTCTTAGGGCGTATTGATTTCATCTGCCTCAGTCGTCCTCTGTCTGACCTCACATAGTACTCTGCAGTCCTCAGGTTCATGCATGAGGAGGTTGATGGTCAATGGTACTGCTGCCATTGTTTAGCTATATGTCTGACTATATTGCATTTGGAGGCGAGTTTGTGTGGTTGTGTATGTCTAGTTTCCCCAACGGCAATGTTTTATTCCTTTGCTCTTTACTCAACTTTTGGTGGTGAGATAACATTTGCTGGATTTAGTAACAGTCCATGTAGGATTCAGGCTGAGCTGAGGCCACGTTCCAATAAAGTCCTGTTCCCATTGGTATGGTGCTTCTTAACCATTCACTGTGTACTGTCTGAGGCTCAAATTACTAGGAGTATATGCTACTTATCGGTCTCTAAGTCTCTAAGTTGTCTACCATTTGAAACCAAAAGTCAGTGTTGACTTATTTTTTTTCATATTTCATGACGTGGTGACAAAGTGCAGCCTCATAGAACCACTAGCATGACTCTTAATGTTGTTTATTAAATATTCTACATCATTACAACCGAGTGTTATTGTAATCATGAAGGGAAACTGGTTCATAGCACAAATACATTGATGTTAAATACAATTTAATGTACAACAAAGAGACATTTGACATCCTAATTCTCTCAGCATACAGCTGAAATCCTCTAAAAATAATAAAAATGTATTGACATTCAATCTGCTGAAGAAGCAGCACATATATGTTTTATTATACGTCAGGTGTGCTTTAACATGTGACACAAAATAAATGTATTATCATTTGAGACCAATTCAAACCCAGAATGTGAATTTAAACAATGACTCTCTCTTGTATCATTGTTCTGGTTCAGGTTGATCTATTTCAAGTTAGCATCTGTTCTGTTGACTGATATTCTGATCTCCTTAAAATGATTGTGATAGCAATCAACATCAATCCACAAATACATCTACCACATTCCTGAAGCACATTTTGTTTGATATATATCCATGTTGAGTTTTACATTTTGGCAGCACGAGCTATTTTGTGAATCTTTATAAATCTAACAATGGCTCCTTTGATCTGAGGCAGATTCAGGCCGTAGACTAGAGGATTATTGATGGGGGGAATGATCAGATACTCTAAAGATAAAACAACTGTGATGATTGGACTCACGTTATCAAACCGAGTCAGCGAAAGCTCACAGAAGAGAGAGAATGAATATGTCACAAATGTGACCATGTGAGGCAGACAGGTTTGTAACGCCTTTCCTCTGAATTCAGACGAACTTCTTCTGCAAACGAGCAGAATGCGCAGGTAGGTGTACAGGACGAAGAACAGGGGGATGAAGATGGTCGTCATTGTCACAAACTGACCTAAAATGTTGTTCAGAGTCGTGTCCACACAGGAGAGCTGAACCACGGGCCAGTTAGAACAGAAAACCCTGTGCAGTTTATTTCCACACAGTGTTAATCGAACAGTAAGATAGACACAGGAGCCGATAGCAAATACAGGATAGAGCACAGCAAAAAATATCAGATTTCTGACCAACTGAAGCGTCATTTTACTGTGATAATGTAAAGGCTGGCAAATAGCAACAAATCTGTCATAGCCCATGATGCCTAGAATAGTCAGCTCACATGATGCATACGTGTAAATGACATACATCTGAATGAAACATGATGGACGTGAGATGAAATGAGTGTCAGACAGAATGTCCATCAGAAACCTGGGGAAGAAGCCGGCTGAGCCGTACAGAGAGTTTAAAGACAGAAAGGAGATAAACATGTACATGGGCTGATGCAGAGACTTCTCCAGGCAGACTGCCAGAATAATGACAACGTTAGCAGAGATTATAGTCATGTAGATCAACAGACACAGACTGAAGAACAAATATCTGAGGGAGCCATAATCTGAAAACAGAGTCAACTGAAAATAGTCAGGATTCAGGCTGTCGTTGTTCTTCATGTCTGCATAAGAAGCAAAAAGGAGAGAGAGGTGGATACAAAGAACAAACAGGAGAGAGCGATGGAGGATAATGTAAAAGAAAGGAGAAGACAATGTGTAGTACAATCACATTTTAGTCAAGTCAAACAGAAGTGAGAATCAGTATCCTTTAGTGAGATATGGACTTAAATACATCCATCCAAAGTTCAATAAACCACCTGCAGAGTCAGCCAACATTCATGTTCATTGAGCTTACTTGTCACAGCATGCATATAAATAACAGATGACGTGGAGACAGTAGAGGACACATTGTAAAGATACAACTGTAAAATAAAAGAAACATCGATGATCTAATGCTTCCAGAAGCATCGCAGAGAATGAGAGTAGAACTGGACATATTTCATGCTCATGTTCAGAATAGTTAGTGTTATTACTGCATGATAATCTTTTATGTGCATTACCAATGAAGCAGACAATCTAGATATACCTTCAACTGTACCCTGGAATAGACCTTTTGTTTGTTCTATAACAGTTACAAAACAGCAAACACCAGCCAACAAACATCAAGTTTCAACATTCAACATTCAACCCAATTATTAGCAGCACGTTAGTCAGCTTGTTAAACGAGAGCTTGGACAGATGGAGCCTCTAATGATGACACCAAAGCGTCTGTGGAAACTTTATTTTCTTCAGCTGCGTGGACGTGAGCAGCAGCGTGAACAGGCAGGGCCCAAAGGGAGAAAACACGGTCACACCTTCATTTGTGGCCTGTAATGTTTTTTAAAGCTGTAAAAGTTTCTGCACAATTCTTTATTACTTATCTTATTCGTCTAAATAATGAAATGAGGAGAACAAAGATTCTGCTTAAAGCCATACAGATGTTACAATTTAATCACATTTCATTTTCAACTTCAACATCCTGTGGTGCTTGCATGGAGGTAATTTCTTTGTGATGTCCTCCTAAACTAGAGCAACGGATGATCGGACACTGTCCTTATCACCTCCCGAGGGAGTTTACTTTGGTTGTTCAAATACATGAGGCACACTAAGTGCAGTTCTTAGCAGTGCTAATAGACAATACAGGAGTAAAGTGGAGTCGAATCACCAGGAAACATGGAGGCTGGAGTAAGAGCCATCACAGTTCACAAAAACCAAGTACAACATTCTGGATGAGGACATACAAAGGGAATATCCAGGGCAGGTGTGTGCAGATCCTTTAAAAGCATCAATCCATGCCAGGCACCTGGACCTGACGGCATCTCTGGCTGAGCTCTGAAGGTGTGCAGATCAACTGGCAGATGTCTTCAGTGACATTTTCAACCTGTCACTGCTCCAGTCCGTGGTCCCCACATGTTTCAAGAAGACCACTGTTGTCCCTGTTGCCAAGATGACTGAAACCCTCTGCCTGATCTGCCATCATCATGAAGTGCTTCAAACAGACCAAACAGATCAACGAACATCACCATCGCCCTCTACACTGCCCTCTCCCACCTGGACCACAGAAACACATATGTGACAATGCTGTTAATTACCTTAGCTCTGCATACAGTACCAATGTGCCCTCCAAGCTTGTCATCAAGCTCAAAGACCTAGGTCTCACCACCATGGACCTGTGTGGAACCATCTGAAGAACAAGAGGTAATTCGGTGGAAAAACAATATGGACTAACAGAAGGGAGGGACGATGAATCACTATTCCAAGTTGAGGTCTTGCCTGCTTGTTGACATGAGTCAGTACTGATTTGTCCTCTGATCTTGACTGCCAGAACTCATCTTTGTGTCTCCAGGAGCCTTGAAGGGT
This sequence comes from Argyrosomus regius, assembly GCA_946959425.1. Lineage (NCBI taxonomy): Eukaryota > Metazoa > Chordata > Actinopteri > Sciaenidae > Argyrosomus > Argyrosomus regius. The sequence goes on from OX336895.1 coordinate 53,517, forward strand.
ATCATGACACCCCTGAGCTCAAAACCGAGTCTGTTATCATTGTCCTTACTTTCACTGAAAAAGGAATACTAGATAACGACATAAAGTTGATTTGATGTAATTCAGCTGTTCACTTGATACTCTTTGAAAGAAGTAAAACTAAAGGTGCTGTGGCTTAGCTGGTTAGTGTCTGGCTCATAAACAGGAGATCCTGTGTTCAAATCTCAGTGGTTCCTGCTTATAAGTTTCTAGTGTTACACAAATCTTCAGAGGACTATGACCATTCTGATGTCATGTGTAGTCAATGCAGCTACAAGCATAATGGTAAGCCCAACCAGGGACAATGAATAAGTAATCCAAACTGAAGTTCTGAGGTCTGCTTTGTCCCCTGACTTGACTATCAGAGCTCATCTTTGTGTCTCCAGGGGTCTCAAAGGGTATTCTCCTGCAACAGCCATACCAGAATGGAAAAATCAGTTGTTGGTGCTTTCGACAGTGGACAGGGGTCATCATGGACACCCTGACTGGTCCGGTCAAACTGTGATGCACTGTGTGTTCTGACACTTTTCTATCTGGACCACCTGAACGTTTTCAGCAGTTTATTTTACGACCTGTCAAGTGTGCTTTTACATTTGATGTGTGAGGCGCAAAGACAAACAAAAATAACACTCAATCTACAACATTTACAATATCAATATCATTGTTGTTTATGTTGATCCATTGTAAAGCTCAGGTAGTTTATGTATTTCAGAAGCATTTGTTGATATTATTCAAAATTCTCTTCATGACATCAAGGAATTTGATACTTCCAAAATCTAGCTGTCTCAAGTCGATTTCTGCAATAACAAACAAATCATATAGACAAATACATCTTATTACATATTCCAGTCCAATATTCCAAATATATTTGGTGAACAACAGTTGCTTAAAGCTTCATTGTTTGATATATATCCATGCTGAGTTTCACAGTTTGGCCGCAGGACCCATTTTGTGAATCTTCAGAAATCTAACAATGGCTCCTTTGATCTGAGGCAGATTCAGGCCGTAGACTAGAGGATTATTGATGGGGGGAATGATCAGATACTCTAAAGATAAAAAAACTGTGATGATTGGACTCACGTTATCAAACCGAGTCAGTGAAAGCTCACAGAAGAGAGAGAATGAATATGTCACAAATGTGACCATGTGAGGCAGACAGGTTTGTAACGCCTTTCCTCTGAATTCAGACGAACTTCTTCTGCAAACGAGCAGAATGCGCAGGTAGGTGTACAGGACGAAGAACAGGGGGATGAAGATGGTCGTCATTGTCACAAACTGACCTACGATGTTGTTCAGAGTCGTGTCCACACAGGAGAGCTGAACCACGGGCCAGTTAGAACAGAAAACCCTGTGCAGTTTATTTCCACACAGTGTTAATCGAACAGTAAGACAGACACCGAAGCTAATAGCAAATGCAGGATAGAGCACAGCAAACATCAAAAGATTTCTGACCATCGCTAACGTCATTTTACTGTGATAGTGTAAAGGCTGGCAAATAGCAACAAATCTGTCATAGCCCATGATGCTGAGAATAATTAGCTCATATGATGCATAGCTGTAAATGACATATATCTGAATGAAACATGATGGACGTGAGATGAAATGAGTGTCAGACAGAATGTCCATCAGAAACCTGGGGAAGAAGCCGGCTGAGCCGTACAGAGAGTTTAAAGACAGAAAGGAGATAAACATGTACATGGGCTGATGCAGAGACTTCTCCAGGCAGACTGCCAGAATAATGACAACGTTAGCAGAGATTATAGTCATGTAGATCAACAGACACAGACTGAAGAACAAATATCTGAGGGAGCCATAATCTGAAAACAGAGTCAACTGAAAATAGTCAGGATTCAGGCTGTCGTTGTTCTTCATGTCTGCAAGAGAAGTGAGAGTGATGGAGACAAACAGGGAGGACAAAACTGATTAGAAGAGTTCATAAGTTGCAAATTTCAAACAATTTTGTCTGATAATATTCAACATAACTGACACATTTCAAGTAATTCAGAAAGATGTGTTCAAATAATTCACATTGGTGGAAAACTTTTGTTCCATTGAAGCTAAAAATAAAGACAAACAACAAAATATACTGTTTAAATAAGTCCTGTGGTCTGCCCAGTTAATCAAGTCATAAAGACATTCAGAAAACAGTCTTTGCATCAGTGTATGTACATTTATATTTTAGTAAATACACAGCATCCTGCCCTGATCTAGTCCAGACTGAGGCAGCTGCTGAACCTTTATACTGTTGAGTTGTTACCCTGAGAGCAGCCACGTGAACACACAAGGGGAGGCAGGTGTGCCACAAACAATATGTGTCTGAGTGTTGTGTTGACCCGGTGTACTAGAGTCCAGATTAGTTGCGCCCTTTCAAAGATATTGACTCACCAGTGTTCAATCATAAGTAATGTAACCATAACAAATAAACATGCACAGCTGTCTGTATTTACTACAGTGGGATTACACTAAATTGCAAAAACACCAATTTCTACACAATGTCGGTAAAACATGTTAAACACTCCAGAATGTTTTGTATTTGAGCCTCTTCAAAGCAGCCTCCTTTTACTTTGATGACAGCTTTTCACACTCTTCATCCTGGATTATGGAGGAGGAGTTGTGATGGTGTGGAGGTGCTTTGCTGGTGACACTGTTGGCGATTCATTTAAAATTCAAGGCTCACTTAACCAGCATGGCTACCACAGCATTCTGCAGAGACATGCCATCCATCTGGTCTGAGCTCAGTGGGACCATCATTTGATTTTCAACAAGACAATGACCCCAAACACACCTCCAGACTCTGTGAGCCAAGAAGGAGAGTGATGGAGTGCTGCATCACATGAACTGACCTCCACAATCACCTGACTTAAACCCAGTTGAGATGGTTTGGGATGAGTTGGACAGTGAAAGAAAAGCAGCCAACAAGTGCTCAGCACCTCTGGGAACTCCTTCAAGACTGTTGGAAAACCATTCCAGGTGACAATCTCATGATTCCTCATGCTTGTCAAGCAGGTTCCAAGAATCACCAACAGAATATTCTGAAGAACAAGAGCTAATTTGATAGACTAACAATGTCGCACTGAGGAAGGCCAGTGTCTGTGGCCTGCAAGTGGCCATGCTCAGCTGTTAGCCGAGAGGTTGGTGCTTCAAGCCCACCCAGGGACAATGAATGATTGTTCTAATTTGATGTCTTGCTTGGGTATAGATGAGTCAGTGCTGCTTTGTCTAGCTTGACTCAAATCTCAGGGAAGCCTGCTCTTGAGTGTTTTAGACCATTACACCATTTTCCAACGATTAAAATCAGTCTAACATCATGTGCAGTCAATGCAGCTACCAGCATAATGGTTAGCCCAGCAAGGGATGATGAATGGGCCATGCATTCTGTTCAAACTGGTCTGTCCACCTTGAGATCGCGCTTGTGAAGCAGGTTCCAAGAATCCTGGACAGAACGATCCAGAGAACCAGAGCTAATTCTGTGACAAAACAATATGGAAGGCATAAAGCCATGATTATGTGGTCTGGGATTGGCCAGAGTGCTTGTCTCTTAACCAAGAGGTTGGTGGTGCAAGCCCCTCGAGGGACACAGAATCATTACTTGAGGTTTTGCTTGTGAAACTGAGTCAGTTCGTCCCCTGTAATGATGGTTTCTTTGTAGCTGATGCGTCAATGAAGAGAAGACTCCGAGATCTAAAGTTCAAGGCACTTTAATTTTCTTTCATACGAGCTCGGACCCATCCTTATGTAACCCATGTAAAACTCTCTCTCTGCTGGTACTCTGCGATGTGTTGTGCGACAATAAACCAGGAAACGGGCTGGTGGTTTCTGACAATTCTTTACTCGGTCTGTCACAAAATAAACAAAAACAGGAGAGACTTGAGCGGTGTACATGAGGAGGTTGTCGACACTGCAGACATGTTCCAGTCAGACTCTCTTTTACCCATAAAATAATAGTGGTTTTATCAAAGCAACCAGAAAATAATATGTAAAAATGTAAAATATCATTCCCAAAACGTTATATTAAATTGACATAAATAAAAATAAATTAACTGAAATAATGTAAATTATTCTCAGAGGACCCTCATTCATTCATCTCACATGTAAATAGCATCCCCACATATTAACCAGTGGACATACAATAAACGTAATTAACCATCTCCATACCTGTCACAAAATAAACAAAAACAGGAGAGACTTGAGCGGTGTACATGAGGAGGTTGTCGACACTTCTGACAAGGAGAAGGAAAAAGAATCACATTCAAAACAAAAACACCATGAATCGGCTCTCAGCTTCAGCGTGTCATGTAAACATTAGCACAAGATAACGCTAACTAGCGATATTCACAGACTGCTTCAGAGTTACTTTTTACACACACACAATGCGGTTAACGGCTGAAAACACTCCCAACAACATCCCGGCATGAACCGAACTGGTCCCGTTAAACAACGGTCTCATAAAACAACATTTTTGTACTTTTAGTGGGAGAGAAGCTTCCACCATCCTACCTGCAGACATGTTCCAGTCAGACTCTGACCAGAACGCGCAGGCGCAGCACCTCAAAACTCCCCGTCATAGCCCCTCCCCTACATACACACACACAGAGCTCCCCAAAACAGACAGGCAGAGGAGAAAAACCTTAACAGAGTGAAAAATAAAATAATAACTGAATATTTTGGTGAAATTATATTAAAGTCAATATCCAACTGTTACACTTACATGCAACAGGAATCAACAAATAATATACTTCCTTGCTACCTACTTATACGAAGTTTTTTGCTATCTCATGTGGAAACTTAGTTGTGGTAACCCTCTCTCTGTAACCTAAGACAGTTCCCTATTAGGTATGCTTGTCCAGATAGAGGACGCCTTGACCACTGCAAACGTCCTACAGGACATAGACTACATAGTTCACCTAAAGGCTACATCCTATATTAACATAACCTTGACTTCCAGAGCTCAAAACTGAGTCCTTGTTTTTACTGAAAAAGGAATGCAAGAAAATAAAAAGCTGATTTGGTTCAACTGTTCATTTGAAACTCTTTGAAAGAAGCAGAACTAAAGATGCTGTGCCTTAGTTGGTTAAAATGCCTGTCTAGTAAACAGGAGATCCTTGGTTCAAATCCCAGTGGCGCCTGCTTTGGGTTTTTAGACTGTTACACCATTTTCCAAAGATGAGATGAGTACATCATGTGCAGTCAATGCAGCTACAAGCATAATGGTGAGCCCAGCCGTAATAATCATTATTTTGCTAAAGGACAAAGTCCATGAATTCTCTTTAAACTGGTCTGGTCAACAATATGAGACAGTCGAAAGCATGCGCCTAAGGCAGCATACTCAGGGTGTTAACGAAGAGGTTGGTGGTTTATGAACTCTCAGGGACGATGAATGATTATTCTTATGAAGTCATTTAATGAATTTGTCTGATTTGAAAGATAATTATTTAAAGCTGTCACTTCTTCCTTTGGAGGAACGTTCGGGTTTATTGTTCTTGCACCAAGTTCAAACCAATTCAATTCACATTTAACTATTTTATCAGAAATTGTGAAACATCTGAATACGTCCTCCTGCCAATGTGCCATTTAAGTTCTTGCCTTGCTTTTCAATGATGCATTGCAAATAACTGCAACAGTTTGACGTCCAGAAAAACAGATATATTTAAGACTCAGTGATTCAGAAGCACTTTTGTTAAAGTATGTTTTAGGCAGTGGGAAACATTTTGCGTGTCTTGAAAAATCTAAAGATCACTCCTCTGATCTGAGGCAGATTCAGGCCGTAAACTAGAGGATTATTGATGGGAGGAATGATCAGAAACTCCAGAGATAGAACAACAACGACAAAGGGACTAATTTCATCAGTGTTGTAACGAGTCAGCAAAAGCTCACAAAAAACTGAGATAGAATAGTTTACAAAAGTCACGATGTGAGGCAGACAGGTTTGTAACGCCTTTCCTCTGAATTCAGACGAACTTCTTCTGCAAACGAGCAGAATGCGCAGGTAGGTGTACAGGACGAAGAACAGGGGGATGAAGATGGTCGTTACACTGACAAACCGACCTACGATGTTGTTCAGAGTCGTGTCCACACAGGAGAGCTGAATCACGGGCCAGTTGGTGCAAAAAAGCCTGTGCAGTTTATTTCCACACAACGGAAGACAGCTGGCCAGATAAACACAGAGGCCAACGATAAATGCAGGATAGAGCACAGCAAACATCAAAAGCTGAATCACCATCTTTAAAGTCATTTTACTGTGATAATGTAAAGGCTGGCAAATAGCAACAAATCTATCATAGCCCATGATGCTCAGAATAATTAGCTCATATGATGCATACGTGTAAATGACATATATCTGAATGAAACATGATGGACGTGAGATGAAATGAGTGTCAGACAGAATGTCCATCAGAAACCTGGGGAAGAAGCCGGCTGAGCCGTACAGAGAGTTTAAAGACAGAAAGGAGATAAACATGTACATGGGCTGATGCAGAGACTTCTCCAGGCAGACTGCCAGAATAATGACAACGTTAGCAGAGATTATAGTCATGTAGATCAACAGACACAGACTGAAGAACAAATATCTGAGGGAGCCATAATCTGAAAACAGAGTCAACTGAAAATAGTCAGGATTCAGGCTGTCGTTGTTCTTCATGTCTGCAAGAGAAGTGAGAGTGATGGAGACAAACAGGGAGGACAAAACTGATTAGAAGAGGACAAAATTAGAGGGAGTAAAGGTTAAAGTGCCTCATTAAACAGTTATTTCAACAACACACTGCGCAGATTAACCTGCATAAATTACATAAACTGCACATCTGTACCCGACAATGTTCAGTACAAGTAACAAATTTTACAAATATATGTCCCATAAATACATATGGATGAAAAAAAGTCACGTGAACAATCAGCCTGACAGTTCTCGTGTTCAGCAGTCAGTGTTTGGAGTAATAATATTTCAACATGAAGACAGAAAATGTGCTCATGTAATGAACGCTCACAGCTGACAGATACTGAACGTTCAGTTCATAATAAACCTCAAATGAAAGCTTCTGCTCGCTTTACAAGCCATGATCAGTCAAACCACACACAACTGATCACTGATCTGTTTAACAGAGTCATTAAAGCATTCATCATCCTCCTCCTATCTGATCTACACTGAGGTCACTGCTGAACTTTAATCCTGCCCTCATGCTGACAGCTGAGTCACGTGTTCCAACATCCAGAGGGAGTGAGCCGTATTTACATTTCTGGATCTGAACCGTTTCGCTCACTTTGGATGAAGTGGTAAACTTTACATCACCGCCTCTGACATCAGTGTATGAATGTGAAGTGTTGTAAAGTGCTTTGAGTGGTCAGTACACCAGAAAAGAGCTGTAGAAATACAAGTTCATTTCCCATTTACCTTAATATAAAGCAAGCTTCTAGTTCACAAGTCTTGATTTGAGAAATGTTACAGTGACCCAATACGCAAACACGCCTCGAGACCGGAATCAGTTGGAAAATTTATTTAAAGAAACTGGAATGTTTCAGCAGAAGAAGAAAGACGGGCTGGGCCTGGATCCTGAAGCTCAGGAACATCAGGATTAGCAAGGCTCAAGAAAACAAGTGTAAAAGCATTTTGTTGCCACGAGGAAGACTGAACAATCTGGTGTGGTCTGTCTTAAATACTGAGCTGGGTGGTTGGATGATTGGAAGCAGGTGTCACAGAGACAGAGGAGGGAAATGACAGGAAACCTCCATCATCACAACATATTTGATTTGCCGGCAGTCTGAACAACAAATACACATTTTAGACTCAGCAGCTGTCTGCACTTACAAATGTTATGGGAATTTTTTCAGAGAGGACCCTTCAATAAGGAAGACCGGATTCAAAGTATCAAAGTTTAAGTTGAATTTATTATTCTTGTACAAGAAGGAGCGTTTAACAGTGCAACGCACAAGAGGGGTTACAGAGAAAAGGCTCCCTGAGGAGCTCTAACAGTTGGTTCTTATACATTTTTTACTGGGCTGTCTCGGACACCTCCCCACTGCTACAAATAACATCATAACGTCATTGCCTGGTTCTCTACTCCCTAACGAACAGGACTGGTTCTTGTCTACCTGTCTTCCTTATCCTTATACTATCACTAGTAATTTATAGTTGAACTCTATCTCACCCTGCCAGCCTCAGTAAACCATAAAGCAGATAAGAGAAGTGCCCAAGACATGTAAAGAACAAGTTAAAACACATATAAATTAGAACATCTGAACCCCAGTATAATCCTAATTTTTATAACATTTCCCCCCTGTTTGTACTATTTTTAAAAAGGTACAAAATGTAATTATAAGGATAAAAATTAATCAGTGTTAGATAGTTGATTCAAATGATTATGAATAACTTTAATTCACCTTATTAACCTATTTATATACTGGGTTATTAGCCTATATGTGTTTATGACTGATGAAAAAGTTAGAAGTAATAATTATTTTGGTTATTAAATGCCAAGAGCTGTGTGTCTTTGGACATGTCCACTGATTCATCCAGTTGGAGTGCATATGCCTCGACTGCTTCTAGTTTCTCAATTATCTGCAGCCTCAAATTCATCATTATTTTAGTGAAAATTGTCAATTATTATGACAAAAATTGGCAGACCCCCTGCAGTACCTCTGAGGACCTCCTGGGGGTCACAGACCCCTGGTTGAAGACCCCTGATTTGGAATATATAAATAGCCTATCTGACATTAATAAATTCGTTATTAATCCTTAATTTATAATTTAGATAGCATGGGGGTGTATTTTTTAGGTTGTACACCTACATGACACGATATCATGTCCTGTGTTACCGAAGACATGAAAACATAACAGCCATAATGATTGAAATAGATTTTATTGATACTAAAAATGGTAAGAACATTCTATAATAATATATAACCATTGTAACCATCAGACCCTGTCCTTATTGACACATCACTCCAAATCACTATCAGTGTCCTCATCATGGAAGCTCTGATCAACGGCCTGTTGAACATCAAGTCTTGTTTAAAATATTTTCATTTTTGCATATTTTGGGTCACTTTAGGAGAAGTCATCAGATTTCATGTTCAAAGAATGACATGTAGGATGTTTTTACTGCTGTCAAATGTCCAAACGGGTCAATTTTGATGGGTTTTGTGACAATGCATGCGTAAATGTGAAGATGAGGCCCAATGAAAGGAACTGAATCAACTGTATACTACATAAAACAAACTGTACACACTGTCAGGCGGTCAGATAGATAGATTGCCACATAATTGTACGAAGTTACTCAAACTCAAAAATGTTAAGGATTGAATAACATAACATTTTTGAGTTTAAATAACTTCATACAATTACATGGAACCTTTTGACAAAATAAATTTAATTAAAGTCAACATTTCATTTTTTTGAGTGAAGTTTGGCTGTGAACTGTAGAAACATGTCAGTTAAAGTCTCATTCTGAGGTGACAAAAACATAACAGCTCCTATTTTCAGGTAATGTTGCACTAATGAAAACAGTGTTATGAAGTCTTAATTAAATGCTGTTTATGTCCGTTCGGCCGTATGTTTTGTGCAACAGGAAACATTTTGCGTACCTTAAAAAATCTAAAGATCACTCCTCTGATCTGAGGCAGATTCAGGCCGTAAACTAGAGGATTATTGATGGGAGGAATGATCAGAAACTCCAGAGATAAAACAACAATGACAAACGTATTGACTTCATCTACCCTGTATCGACTCAGTAAAATCTCACAGAACACTGAGATGCAATAGTTTACAAAAGTCACGATGTGAGGCAGACAGGTTTGTAACGCCTTTCCTCTGAATTCAGACGAACTTCTTCTGCAAACGAGCAGAATGCGCAGGTAGGTGTACAGGACGAAGAACAGGGGGATGAAGACTGATATCACAGTAAGAGCCCGACCTACGATGTTGTTCAGAGTCGTGTCCACACAGGAGAGCTGAATCACGGGCCAGTTGGTGCAAAAAAGCCTGTGCAGTTTATTTCCACACAAAGGAAGACAGCTGGCCAGATAAACACAGAGGCCAACGATAAATGCAGGATAGAGCACAGCAAACATCAAAAGCTGAATCACCATCTTTAAAGTCATTTTACTGTGATAATGTAAAGGCTGGCAAATAGCAACAAATCTGTCATAGCCCATGACAGTGAGAAGAGTTAGCTCGTGTCCTACAAAGGTGTAAATGACATATATCTGAATGAAACATGATGGACGTGAGATGAAATGAGTGTCAGACAGAATGTCCATCAGAAACCTGGGGAAGAAGCCGGCTGAGCCGTACAGAGAGTTTAAAGACAGAAAGGAGATAAACATGTACATGGGCTGATGCAGAGACTTCTCCAGGCAGACTGCCAGAATAATGACAACGTTAGCAGAGATTATAGTCATGTAGATCAACAGACACAGACTGAAGAACAAATATCTGAGGGAGCCATAATCTGAAAACAGAGTCAACTGAAAATAGTCAGGATTCAGGCTGTCGTTGTTCTTCATGTCTGCAAGAGAAGTGAGAGTGATGGAGACAAACAGGGAGGACAAAACTGATTAGAAGAGGACAAAATGAGTGTTACTACAGTTTAAACTGGCCTAAATGCAAAAAGCAAACATTTCTCAATAATCATCATCAGGTTATCACATGGCAGAGATTCAAAATGTCCCTTTTCACAAGTGACAGTCACAGTGAAGAAGATTGTGTTCTATAATATCTGTTTAAATAAAGACATGTATCAGCCAACAAAATATACTGTATATACTGTTTAAATGAATCCTGTCCAGCTAATGAAGACATTCAGAAAACAGTGTTTGCATCAGTGTATGTACATTTATATTTTAGTAAATACACAGCATCCTGCCCTGATCTAGTCCAGACTGAGGCAGCTGCTGAACCTTTATACTGTTGAGTTGTTACCCTGAGAGCAGCCACGTGAACACACAAGGGGAGGCGAGGTGTGCCACAAACTAAATTTTCAGTGTTTGAAGTTGTGCCGCTGAATGCAAAACAATACATGTATATTAACACTGTCTGTAAAATCATTTACACTATTATTAATGTAAGAAATGAAAAGTTGAAGAATCCCTCTTAGCTTTATACTATCTTTTCCACCTATTGCCTTATTTGTCTAAATAAAAATAGAGTTATATGAAGCAGCCAGACTCTCTGTCTGATTTACTGACCACAGACGTGACTCACGCTGCTAATACTGCTAATATTCAGTTGATTTAGAATCATTATTCAAATACGTAGTTGACACATTGTGTCGGAGTTGATGTAGAAAGTGCTGACTAGCTTGTAGCTTTACTTAACTTCAGTGATTCAAAAGTCAATAAATGGGGAATGGAACCATGTGCATTGGCAAGGTCTTCACAAGATCTCCATCCATCCATCCATCCATCCATCCATCCATCCATCCATCCATCCATCCATCCATCCATTTCCTTCCACTTATCTGGGGTATGGTCACTGTGGCAGCAGGTTTAGCAGGGCGTTCCAGATGTCCAGATGCCTTCTGGGTCAGCTCCCTCTGCTCCTCATCTGTATTACTGCTGACACTGTATGAATCCACCCGTCCATCTCATATTCCATTTTCCCATAAGGACCCAAAGATACTTGAACTCCTTATTTTGGGGTACCAACTCACTCCCCAGCAGGAGGAAGCATTCCACTGTTTTCCAACAGAGAACAGTTTGCCAGAACTTCCTTGAAGCCAACCGAAGGTTCTTCTCCATGGCCTCCCCAAACTCCTCCCACTACTGGCATTTTGTTTCCCTGGCTGCCAAAGCTAGGGAAACAAAAGCATCCCGGAAAACCAACCCCGAAAGGCCTCCTTCTTGAGCTTGACAATCTCCCTTTGCCATGGGTCTTGTGTATAGGCGTATAGAGGTATGGATCCACATTTTAGTCTGGTTCAGGTCGGGTCCGTTCTATTACCCAGGTATTAGCCAGATCTAAGAAGACCAGGTCGTGCTCAGGAGGTGAAGGGTCAGATGAATAATGAATAACGAAGCCATGCTGTTTTAGTCAGCAAGACTACTTGCATGTATTCTACTAAATCTCTTGGCAATCAGGACAGTTTATCCGCATCATGGCCAGGCACAGGAGAGAAGGGTACTAACATTACATTAGGTAAGACCCAAAAGTACGAGTACGGCCTGCTCTGTATGGAAAGTGTCATGAGATAACTTTTCTTATGAATTGGTGCTACATAAATAAAACTGAACTGAATTGAATTAAAGTTTAATTCAGTCCAGTTCAATTCTATTTTATCCATTGTGTCTTCAGTTTTTCATGGCCATGTGGATTCATCCATCCTTCCACATTTCCAAGAATAAACGCATCAAAGGAAGTCCATTAGATAGATAGATACTTTATTGATCCCGAAGGAAATTCAAGCATCCAGTAGCAGCATGCAAACATACATTAGAATTATGTTATTACACAGTAACCATACGTTAAAATTGACCTGAGATAAATGTAAATTTAAATATGTACAGAGAAATTAAACATTTGTAGCAAAATAAAACATTTGCAGAGAAATGAAACATTTGCATATGATTTAAATATGTACAGAGGAATTAAAAATGTGCAGGAGTTAAACTCTAAAAGTTAAAAAATGTGCAGAGGAATTAAACATTTGCATAGAAAATAAATATATAACTGTGTTAAGTTAACCCGTGCTAAACATCTATACAAAAACTATATAAAAAATAGAAAGTAACCGTAGAAATAAAAATGTTTTATACAAATAGAAACTATATTAAAAATAGAAATTAGAGGCCTATCTACACAGTCAAGCGCCTCCAGGGGCTTAACTAACCATTCCTCAGCAGTAGTAGTATTGTCTTTTACTTCTTTAGCTTATTTTTATGCTTCATGTTTAGTGTTGTTGTACAGTTAGTGCTCTTCATGCTCAGTTCCTCTCGTTTAACACATTTCATTGTATTGCTGACCCTGTGTTAACCTGCACATGAAACTTGAAACATGACTGTGATTGACTGCATTAGGCTTGTAAAGATTCATAAAACACTATAACCAGTCAAAATAGTAAAAGTATAATAAGCTTTTGGATATCCATTCAAATAAAATGATCAGATGAGCCTGCCTCAGCCTGTAGATAAATCAGATTACCACACATACAGTACATGAAAACATAATCACTCTGAAGCAATAACTGTGGTTTATGATATTTTTGTTTGGTTGCAAATTGCACAATTTTACAATCACCACTTCTTCAAAAAAGCCATCAGGTTATTGTAAATTTTCTCACTATGATATTTATAATCTGATCAACACATGCATTTGCCTGTGTGTATGTGTTTAGTATTAATACAACAGACTGTTTTGAAGAACAACATTCAGGATGTTTGAGCATATTTAAAATGTCATGTGTCAGTTATAGAAGAGGACTACACTTCAGTTTACTTCGGACATGTCTGGGTAAAGTCAAACATTTCAGAATGAAACTTGTGATGCCAAAACATCATCAGTCATTACTGACTGTCTGATGATGCCGATCTCAGCTTTTACTGTGCATCAGTCAAAGAAACAATTTCTTACATGCACCATCTGAGGATCCGACTCACTTATCTTCAGTGTTATTACAGAAAAATAAGAAACTGATCAGTAATCAGGGTTTATATGTTATTTAATTTTGGCTGGGAAGAACAACGTTTTGAGGTGTTTATAAATTTCTTTCATTTTTAGTCCATATATGATCGGATTAAAGAGAGGGTGATACAATATCATCTGTAAAGCCATAATTAAACGAACAGTTTTTGGTAAATCAGATTCTAGTTCAACTGCAATGACATCATAACCACACAAACAGGAGAAGTTGATTAAAACTATGAGGTGAGGTAAACAGGTCTGTGCAGCCTTTTTCCTGACTTCTTTACTGCTGCGATAGGATATTATGAATATCCTGGTGTATGTAAACAGTATGAAAAGCACAGGGACAAGTGCAACATTAAGCAGGATGACCATATCTCGTACAAAACGTGCTTGTGAGATTACACACTGAAGTTTGTAAACTGTGTTATTACAAAAAACTCCATTTAAAATAAATCGACAGAGTTTTTCTTTGGCACTCATTGCAGTTGGCAGTACGAGCTGACAGGCAGGCAGAAGCCAAGCTGAAACCAAGAAAATACTCATGGTGGTTTTGCTCATGATGGTTGGATATTGCAGAGGTTTACATATAGACACATACCTGTCATAAGCCATGGCTGCCAACAGTAAGAACTCTGAACCAGCTAAAGAGTAAAACATATGAAACTGAACAAGACAGGCCTGATAAGATATGATCTGTTTGTCAGATAAAAAGTCAATCAGAAGCTTTGGGTAGATGGTCGTGCTGAAAAGAACAGAGTTGATTAACAAAGCTGCAATGAAAATGTACATAGGCTCATGGAGGTTTGGGTGAACCCAGATCAGATATACAATAACAGAATTACTGCAGATTATCAGAATATATATTGTGAACATGATCATAAAATAAACATATCTATATTTATGAACTTCAACATACCCATCAAGAGTTATATATGTTGCATTAAATATATCATCCATTAAAGTTGCCAAAAACCTGTGAATTAAAGAGGCAGAGAAAAGAACTGTGAGTGAACAAACATGCAGCCTGCACAGAGGCTTTACAGTCACCTGAACGTCAGTGAGAGTATGTGAAATATTTTTTTATAACATTTCTTCACTCTCCATGGATCTCATTAAAGAACTACTCACATGTAAACAATATAATCAAACTCTGGAGGCCTGAACTTGTAAGAAGTGTTGCTTGTGGGAAAGGTGGTGGTGTCCAGCAAACGATGTGGGCTTCATAGATAATTGGACTCTTTTCTGGGGAAAACCTGGTCTGATTAGGAGAGACGGCATCCATCCCACTTTGGATGGAGCAGCTCTCATATCTAGAAATATGGCCAAGTTTATTAGTCGACCAAAACCGTGACAACCAATAAAAACTTAATAAAAATTAAAACAACATCTCCAACAGTCCAAAATAAGAGAATTAAATGTGGACTCTTGAATATCAGGTCTTTGCCCTCTAAAGCTGTTTTAGTCAATGAATTAATATCTGATTATGATATTGATTTATTTTGTCTTACTGAAACCTGGCTGCAGGAGGATGAATATGTTAGCTTAAATGAATCCACTCCTCCCAGTCATTGTAATACTCATATTCCTCGAAGTACTGGTCGAGGTGGTGGAGTTGGAGCCATATTTGACTCAAGTCTATTAATAAATCCTAAACCTAAACTAAATTATAATTCATTTGAAAGTCTTGTTCTTAGCCTTACTCACCCAACCTGGAAAACATTACAGCCAATTCTATTTGTTATAGTATATCGTGCTCCTGGTCCTTACTCTGAATTTTTATCTGAATTTGCAGAATTTGCATCAGGCTTGATCCTTAAAACAGATAAAGTAATTATTGTAGGTGATTTTAATATTCATGTGGACAACCACAATGATAGTCTTAGCACTGCGTTTATCTCTTTGTTAGATTCAATTGGCTTCTGTCAGAGTGTAAATAAACCGACTCATTGTCTGAACCACACTCTTGATCTTGTTCTCTCATATGGCATTGAAACTGATCATCTAATAGTCTTTCCACAGAATCCTCTTCTGTCAGACCATTTTTAAATAACCTTTGAGTTCATATTACTGGACTATAAGCCTTTCTGCAGAAACTCCTACAGCAGATGTTTATCTGATAGTGCTGTAGCCAAATTTAAGGAAGTGATTCCTTCAGTATTGAATTCAATAACTTGTCTCAATGTAGCAGAGGACTTGTCTGCTTCCTTTAGCCCCTCACAAATAGATCATCTGGTTGATAGTACTACAGGCTCATTACGAACAACTCTAGACTCTATTGCACCTCTGAAAAAGAAGATAATTAAACAAAGGAGGTTAGCACCATGGTATAGCCAGCAGACTCGCAACTTAAAGCAAGAGGCACGTAAATCTGAACACAAATGGCGTGCCACTAAACTGGAAGAATCTCGTTTAGTCTGGCAAGATAATCTTAAAACATACAGGAAGGCTCTCTGTAGTGCCAGAGCAGCCTACTACTCTTCATTAATAGAGGAAAATAAGAACAACCCCAGGTTTCTCTTCAGCACTGTAGCCAGGCTAACAGAGAGCCACAGCTCTATTGAGCCATCCATTCCTTTAGGTCTAAGTAGTAATGACTTCATGAGCTTCTTTAATGATAAAATTATAACTATTAGAGACAAAATTCATCACCTCTTGCCCTCAACAGGCACTGATCTGCATTCTGATACAGCAAGTTTGGAAACAGCTGTAAAACCTGATATATATTTAGACTGTTTTTCTCCCATCGACCTTCATCAAATAACTTCAATAATTTCTTCATCTAAGTCGTCAACCTGTCTCTTAGATCCCATCCCAACCAGGCTGGTCAAGGATGTTTTACCTCTAGTTAGCCCTTCTTTATTGGATATGATTAATCTGTCTTTATTATCAGGATATGTACCACAGTCCTTTAAAGTAGCTGTAATTAAACCTCTTCTTAAAAAGCCCACTCTAGATCCAGAGGTTTTAGCCAATTACAGACCGATATCAAACCTTCCCTTTCTCTCTAAGATACTTGAGAAAGCTGTAGCCAATCAGCTGTGTGACTTTCTCCATAAGAACTTTTTATTTGAGGATTTTCAGTCAGGATTTAGAGTGCATCATAGCACAGAGACCGCACTAGTCAAAGTTACAAACGACCTCCTAATGGCATCAGACAAAGGACTCATCTCTGTACTTGTCCTGTTAGATCTTAGTGCCGCATTTGACACCATTAACCATCAAATTCTTTTACAGAGACTGGAACATCAAATTGGCATCAAAGGAACCGCCCTAAGCTGGTTTAAGTCTTATTTTTTAGATCGTTCTCAGTTTGTTCTTGTCAATGATGAATCCTCCATGCATACCAAAGTTTGCCATGGAGTTCCACAAGGTTCTGTACTCGGACCACTTCTGTTCAGTTTATATATGCTTCCTCTAGGGAACATTATTAGGAATCACTCCGTTAATTTTCATTGTTATGCTGACGACACCCAGTTATATTTATCGATCAAGCCTGATGAAACCAATCAATTAACTAAACTCCAAGCATGCCTTAAAGATATAAAAAGTTGGATGACCTTCAATTTTCTGATGTTAAATTCAGACAAAACTGAAGTTCTTGTAATTGGACCCAAACACCTCAGAAACTCTCTCTCTAGAGACTTAGTTACCTTAGATGGGATCACCCTGGCCTCCAGCTCCACCGTAAAGAATCTTGGAGTTGTTTTTGATCAGGATTTGTCCTTTAATGTCCACATAAAACAAATTTCAAGGACTGCATTCTTCCATTTACGTAACATTGCCAAAATCAGACGCATTGTATCTCAAGCGGATGCAGAAAAACTAGTCCGTGCATTTGTTACTTCTAGGCTGGACTATTGTAACTCATTGTTATCAGGCTGCTCCAATAAGTCTCTTAGGACTTTGCAGCTAATTCAGAATGCTGCTGCACGTGTTCTGACAGGAACCAAGATCAGAGATCACATCTCTCCCATTTTGGCTTCCTTGCATTGGCTACCTGTTAAATCTAGAATAGAATTTAAAATTCTTCTCCTTACATACAAAGCTCTTCATGGTCAGGCACCATCATATCTAAAAGAGCTCATAGTACCTTACTACCCCTCTAGAACACTGCGCTCTCAGAATGTGGTGTTATACTGTTGTTTACTGTAGACTCCTATATTTATTTTATTGTATATACTTTGTTTAAAATTACATATTTTATCTTGTTTATTTTGTTATACTTAGTTAGCTAGTTTTATTCTACTTTTTTTACTCTTGTCATTGGGCTGCTCCGGGACCAGGGAAACTAATTTCGTTCCATCCGATGTTTAACATGTGTTGAAATGACAAATAAAACTCCTTGAATCCTTGAATCCTTGCTGGGTTCCTTGTGGTTCCTATAGTTTCCAAAAGTAGATTGGGAGCCAGAGCTTTCAGCTATCAAGCTCCTCTTCTGTGGAACAAACTACCATTCTGGGTTCTGGAGGCAGACACGGTCAACACTTTTAAGAGTAAACTTAAGACTTTCCTTTTTGATAGAGCTTATAGTTAGTTTAGTTAGTTAGCTGGCTCAGGTCATCCCTTAGTTATGCTGCTATAGGACTAGACTGCCGGGGGACTCCCCCCCCCCCCCCCCTCTCACCATCTATAAACATACATGTACATTAATACATGTTACTAACTAAACTTCTTCCCTGGAGTTTCTGTGCTCTCTTGTCCAGCAGGTTCTCGTGGATCGTGACTGCTGCTGTGGTCCTGCATGACGTCCACTACATATATTATTACTGTCATTAATGTTACCAGATCTCCATTACAGTTTATAGTTAGTTAATGATTTGCTGCTGCTGTGCATCTGTGTCTCTCTATCTCTATCACAGGTTCCACTGCTACTGTAATCATTCTATCATTCATTGTAATTCATTGTCATTCTATCATTGATTGTAATTGTACAATATGTTTGTGTTGATTTGTTCTGAACACGTGACATCTATTGCACGTCTGTCCGTCCTGGGAGAGGGATCCCTCCTCTGTGGCTCTTCCTGAGGTTTCTTCCACCTTTTTTCCCTGTTAAAAGGGTTTTTTGTGGGCAAGTTTTTCCTCACTCGAACCGAGGGTCTAAGGACAGAGGGTGTAAGGACAGAGGGTGTAAGGACAGAGGGTATCACTGCCTGTACAGATTGTGAAGCCCTCCAAGGCAAAATGTGTTTTGTGACTTTGGGCTATACAAATAAAATTTGATTTGATTTGATTTGATTTAATGGTTGGAAAACTTTCAGTGCTTTAGGACACCTGAATAACGTGAATAAAAAAAAAATCTAGTTGGAATCAATGCTAATATTAGCATGCTTGGCTAAATAGCTGAGTAGGCAATAGGCCTTCACAAATTTCTAATGTTATAAACAGTAGTTTTGTATCCTGGACCACCTAAACTGAGACCAAAGTTGTGTCTATTCAGTATTCACAAGAGTGTACTGAGATGGAGACAACATTTTGAGGGGTTGTTACGTATCACATGTTCGAAGGGTTTGCCAACAGCAGGGACTGGATGCAGAGGGGCTGGAGGCACTACTTCATTTGGTTTTCCTACAATCTGGCAGGTACGACAGGTTTTACAGAAACGTACAACATCAGGTTTCATCCCTGGCCAGAAGAAATGTTGCAGGACTCTATTATGTTTTTTATGACACCTAAGTGACCAGACCACAAGTGCTCATGTGCTAACCTTAGCACATGCTCGCGACATCCTGCAGGCAACACTGATCTGTGACAATGACACAGATCATGTGCCAGCATTAAGTAGGCAGTCTATTACTTACAATCACTGAGAGGTTGCCTCACAAACCCACCACTGCCACCAAATGTCACACACTGTTGTGGAGAAATTGCTGAAGTCAAAGGTCAGTGGTGAGGTCAGGAGTGAAGAAGTGTTCAGAAGCCTCTGATGTCTTATGCTGTAATATTTATTGTCGCTTGATCAAGGAAAATTAGAGACACTCTCAAAGTGCATCAGAAGTGCCTGAGTCAGTCTCACATTCTGCCTAACTCGTGCTGGTGGATAGACTTTAAACCTCGAGATAACACCACAAATACTATACGCCCAGAATTAGCCAAAAAGAATGTTTTTACCAAGAACGGTGTCAGGTGTTGAAGGTGGCAGGCTGAGGAGTGGAGGGGGAGGGGGGGCTGGACATGAATCATAAATGAAACTCCATGCAGCAAGAACTTCTTTTTTTTATTTTTATGTAGACCGATACACACTCAGCAAAGGCAAGCAAGAACAAAACAAAAAATAGTATAATAATAAATATATATATCCAATTATTTATTTATTTTTTTGGAACATGTTGTCGTGTAGTAACAGTAGCCATGGCGCTGTGACTCAGGGGTAGCCTTCTGGGGACTTCTAACTGGGGACTCACACAGGGGACGTAAGCGCCGCAGAACAGCTGCGCCACGGTTTTGCTCCGTCCTCTGCCCAGCGTCAACTCACACCGGGCGCATGTCGGCAGCGTAACGGCAGCGTAGCGAGCCAGCCGTATTCACGCGAGATCACGCGAGAATCCTGAACGTACGCGAGTGCCCCTCGATAAACTGTGTATAAAGTAAACAACAACAACAAACAGCTTACTTTGCTTCTCCGACGTGGAAGAGATTATAAAAAGGATCTGTTGTGTCATAAATTATTGTGTGTTGTTCCACTTCAACAATTAGTCTCTTGTTGTTCATGTTGAGACTCTTTGATCGATTGACTGCTGACCTGGTGCCACCGGTCATGATGTAATGTTGATGTGAAGCTGTGATAGGCTACATGAACTGCGTATTGTGTTTTATTTTGAAAGGGGGCGGAAGTGTATTACGTTGATTCTGTGTCGGATTTCCTGTCTGGTGCAATCTGCTCTGTTGAGCTTCACGCGGTTTAGCAACGGCTCGCGACAAAAATAGAAGTGCTACGGAATGATAGCGCTGCAGAGCGGCTGCTGGGACGCTGCTGAGATGTTCTGCGGCGCGCCCTGTGTGAATGGTTTCATTGATTAGAGTGGCAGCGATCAGCTCCAGTGACCGCGGCACAGCCTTTCCGCGGCGCTTACGTCCCCGGTGTGAATAGGCCTTAAGTCTTTCATTTATGAAAATACAGTAAATGAGTCATCCTCCTGTTCATGAACACACTCAAATCACAAGGCTACTGTATAGTATACGGTAGTCAAACCAGCTGCATTTTCGGCTCTGTGATTTGTGTGACACTGGGAAGCCAAAAAGCCCATTAAGTGCAAACAAAAGGTTGAGCAATGAGAATGCTAATGAGGTGTTTGCACAGGCTTACCTGGCCTAAAGCATGCACTGAATACCTGCACAACTGCAAAAATCTTCCAAAATGCTGTTAATCACCAGTTATTCTTCCTCTTTAAATGGAAATTCACAAAAAAAAGTTATGGCTTCATGGAGTTTCATTTATGCTTCAATTTCTTTATGCGGGGTTTAGCCTATGGGATGAACAAAAATGAAAATACAGTAAATGAGTCATCCTCCTGTTCATGAACACACTCAAGTCACAAGGCTACTGTATAGTATACGGTAGTCAAACCAGCTGCATTTTCCGCTCTGTGATTTGTGTGACACTGGGAGACCGAAAAGCCCATTAAGTGCAAACAAAAGGTGTGTAAGCTACGTCATCTCCAGGTAGAACAACTGTAAAAAAAAAAAAATCTGTGAGAGAGGCGCCATCTCCTGGTCATACCCTGTAATTAAATGAATAGGTGGAGTTACAGTAAAAAATAGACACGCCCAGGAGAAGGAGAGGGTCACTCCAGCCGCTGGAACTTGGCAGGAAATTGGCAGGAACTTGACTAGAACTTGGCTGGAAGTCAGCAGCCATTCAGCTGGCTTTCAGCTTGAAGGGGAACTTTTGAGTTGCTACTACTGTATGGTTCAGTAAGATGGACTGAGCATGCTCCCTACAGGTTACTCAGGCACTATAAAAGACAGCCTGAAACAAGGCTTGGGTCCTTTGTCACTGCCCAGCACCAGGAAATTCTGTGATAAGAAAAAACAACATAATTAGATACAAACTCATGATTTCCAATTCTCAAATAATAAAGAGATACCCAAAACAATAAACGTGTTTGTGTGTGATTCTGGAAAACTTTATGGGAATAAATAGCACAGGAAACTTACTTCGATGTTAAATGTAGCTCTGTGTGTGCACCCACCAAGCTAACAATAGCATGCTACCTGGTGTACATGTGGTCTGTGTAATGAATGACGGTGTGGTGTGCTGGTGTGGTGTAATACCAGTGGCAGGGGAAACTACCACACAAACAAAACAAATATTTACACTGTCTGTAAAATCATTTACACTATTATTAATGTAAGAAATGAAAAGTTGAAGCTAAAAAGATTCAAGAAAAGAAAGAAGAAGAATAAAAAGAGTTATTTGAAGCAGCCAGACTCTCTGTCTGATTTACTGACCACAGACGTGACTCACGCTGCTAATACTGCTAATATTCAGTTGATTTAGAATCATTATTCGAATACGTAGTTGACACATTGTGTCGGAGTTGATGTAGAAAGTGCTGACTAGCTTGTAGCTTTACTTAACCTTCAGTGATTCAAAAGTCAATAAATGGGGAATGGAACCATGTGCATTGGCAAGGTCTTCACAAGATCTCCATCCATCCATCCATCCATCCATCCATCCATTTCCTTCCACTTATCTGGGGTATGGTCACTGTGGCAGCAGGTTTAGCAGGGCGTTCCAGATGTTCCTCTCCAGAGCAACTTATTCCAGCTCCTGCTGGGGGATCCTGAGGCGTTCCCAGGCTAGATGGGCTATATAGTCCCTCCAGTGAGTTCTGGGTCTTCCTGCCAGTTGGACATTACCAGAATGCCTCCAAAGCTCCAGAAGTCCTCACCTTATCTCTGAGTCTGAACCCAGCCACCCTACAGAGGAAACTAATTTCAGCTGCTGGTATCCAGATCTTCCAGTCACTACTATAGGTGAAGGTCAGATCATAGATAGACTTGAAAATCGAGAGCTTTGCCTTCTGGGTCAGCTCCCTCTGCTCCTCATCTGTATTACTGCTGACACTGTATGAATCCACCCGTCCATCTCATATTCCATTTTCCCATAAGGACCCAAAGATACTTGAACTCCTTATTTTGGGGTACCAACTCACTCCCCAGCAGGAGGAAGCATTCCACTGTTTTCCAACAGAGAACAGTTTGCCAGAACTTCCTTGAAGCCAACCGAAAGTTCTTCTCCATGGCCTCCCCAAACTCCTCCCACTACTGGCATTTTGTTTCCCTGGCTGCCAAAGCTAAAGCCCTTCTAGCATCCCGGAAAACCAACCCCGAAAGGCCTCCTTCTTGAGCTTGACAATCTCCCTTTGCCATGGGTCTTGTGTATAGTGCGTATAGAGGTATGGATCCACATTTTAGTCTGGTTCAGGTCGGGTCCGTTCTATTACCCAGGTATTAGCCAGATCTAAGAAGACCAGGTCGTGCTCAGGAGGTGAAGGGTCAGATGAATAATGAATAACGAAGCCATGCTGTTTTAGTCAGCAAGACTACTTGCATGTATTCTACTAAATCTCTTGGCAATCAGGACAGTTTATCCGCATCATGGCCAGGCACAGGAGAGAAGGGTACTAACGTTACATTAGGTAAGACCCAAAAGTACGAGTACGGCCTGCTCTGTATGGAAAGTGTCATGAGATAACTTTTCTTATGAATTGGTGCTACATAAATAAAACTGAACTGAATTGAATTAAAGTTTAATTCAGTCCAGTTCAATTCTATTTTATCCATTGTGTCTTCAGTTTTTCATGGCCATGTGGATTCATCCATCCTTCCACATTTCCAAGAATAAACGCATCAAAGGAAGTCCATTAGATAGATAGATACTTTATTGATCCCGAAGGAAATTCAAGCATCCAGTAGCAGCATGCAAACATACATTAGAATTATGTTATTACACAGTAACCATACGTTAAAATTGACCTGAGATAAATGTAAATTTAAATATGTACAGAGAAATTAAACATTTGTAGCAAAATAAAACATTTGCAGAGAAATGAAACATTTGCATATGATTTAAATATGTACAGAGGAATTAAAAATGTGCAGGAGTTAAACTCTAAAAGTTAAAAAATGTGCAGAGGAATTAAACATTTGCATAGAAAATAAATATATAACTGTGTTAAGTTAACCCGTGCTAAACATCTATACAAAAACTATATAAAAAATAGAAAGTAACCGTAGAAATAAAAATGTTTTATACAAATAGAAACTATATTAAAAATAGAAATTAGAGGCCTATCTACACAGTCAAGCGCCTCCAGGGGCTTAACTAACCATTCCTCAGCAGTAGTAGTATTGTCTTTTACTTCTTTAGCTTATTTTTATGCTTCATGTTTAGTGTTGTTGTACAGTTAGTGCTCTTCATGCTCAGTTCCTCTCGTTTAACACATTTCATTGTATTGCTGACCCTGTGTTAACCTGCACATGAAACTTGAAACATGACTGTGATTGACTGCATTAGGCTTGTAAAGATTCATAAAACACTATAACCAGTCAAAATAGTAAAAGTATAATAAGCTTTTGGATATCCATTCAAATAAAATGATCAGATGAGCCTGCCTCAGCCTGTAGATAAATCAGATTACCACACATACAGTACATGAAAACATAATCACTCTGAAGCAATAACTGTGGTTTATGATATTTTTGTTTGGTTGCAAATTGCACAATTTTACAATCACCACTTCTTCAAAAAAGCCATCAGGTTATTGTAAATTTTCTCACTATGATATTTATAATCTGATCAACACATGCATTTGCCTGTGTGTATGTGTTTAGTATTAATACAACAGACTGTTTTGAAGAACAACATTCAGGATGTTTGAGCATATTTAAAATGTCATGTGTCAGTTATAGAAGAGGACTACACTTCAACTGACTGAAAAACTGTTTAGTCAGAAATACTGAAGACGTGTAACGGACGGGTAAAGTCAAACATTTCAGAATGAAACTTGTGATGCCAAAACATCATCAGTCATTACTGACTGCCTGATGATGCCGATCTCAGCTTTTACTGTGCATCAGTCAAAGAAACAATTTCTTACATGCACCATCTGAGGATCCGACTCACTTATCTTCAGTGTTATTACAGAAAAATAAGAAACTGATCAGTAATCAGGGTTTATATGTTATTTAATTTTGTCTGGGAAGAACAACGTTTTGAGGTGTTTATAAATTTCTTTCATTTTTAGTCCATACATGATCGGATTAAAGAGAGGGTGATACATGACTATTTGTAAAGTCATTATAAAACGAACAGTTTTTGGAAAATCGGATTCAAGCTGGACTGTAATGACATCAAAAGCACACAAACAGGAGAAGTTGATTAAAACTATGAGGTGAGGTAAACAGGTCTGTGCAGCCTTTTTCCTGACTTCTTTACTGCTGCGATAGGATATTATGAATATCCTGGTGTATGTAAACAGTATGAAAAGCACAGGGACAAGTGCAACATTAAGCAGAATGACCATATCGTGTATAATTTGTTCTCGTGAAATCACACATTGAAGTTTATAAACTGTATTGTTGCAAAAAAATCCTTTTAACACAAAGCTACAGAGTTTTTTATGAGCACTCAATCCAGCCGGCACTGCGACCTGAGAGGCCGGCAGAATCCAAGCTAAGACTAATAAAATACTGATAGTTGTTTTGCTCATGATGGTTGGATATCGCAGAGGTTTACATATGGACACATACCTGTCATAGGACATGGCTGCCAACAATAAGAACTCTGAACCACCTAAAGAGTAAAACATATGAAACTGAACAAGACAGGCCTGATAAGATATGATCTGTTTGTCAGATAAAAAGTCAATCAGAAGCTTTGGGTAGATAGTCGTGCTGAAAAGAACAGAGTTTAGCAACAAAGCTGCAATGAAAATGTACATAGGCTCATGGAGGTTTGGGTTAATCCAGATTATGTACACAATAGTAGAATTACTGCAGATTATCAGAATATATACTGTGAACATGATCACAAAATAAAGATTTCTGTATTTATGAACATCCACATGCCCACCAAGAGTTATATATGTCACATTCAATATATCATCCATTAAGGTTTGCAAAAATGACATGAATACAAGAGATTGTATAACTGCACAATACAAGACATAACTGAGAGAAGCACTGCCACTGATTAAACATGCATCCTGTACTGGAAAGACTTTTTCATTCACAGTTACCTGTTCAGAATTCTCTGACACTAAATGCAAAAAGGAAACATTTCTCAATAATCATCATCAGGTTATCACATGGCAGAGAATCAAAATGTCCTTTTTCACAAGTGAGAACAGTCACAGTGAAGAAGATTGTGTTCTATAATATCTGTTTAAATAAAGACATGTATCAGCCAACAGGGAGGACAAAACTGATTAAAAGAGTTCATAAATTGCAAATTTCAAACGATTTTGTCTGATAATATTCAACATAACTGACACATTTCAAGTAATTCAGAAAGATGTGTTCAAATAATTCACATTTGTGGAAAACTTTTGTTCCATTGAAGCTAAAAATAAAGACAAACAACAAAATATACTGTTTAAATAAGTCCTGTGGTCTGCCCAGTTAATAAAGTCATAAAGACATTCAGAAAACAGTCTTTGCATCAGTGTATGTACATTTATATTTTAGTAAATACACAGCATCCTGCCCTGATCTAGTCCAGACTGAGGCAGCTGCTGAACCTTTATACTGTTGAGTTGTTACCCTGAGAGCAGCCACGTGAACACACAAGGGGAGGCAGGTGTGCCACAAACAATATGTGTCTGAGTGTTGTGTTGACCCGGTGTACTAGAGTCCAGATTAGTTGGGCCCTTTCAAAGATATTGACTCACCAGTGTTCAATCATAAGTAATGTAACCATAACAAATAAACATGCACAGCTGTCTACAGCTTTTCACACTCTTCATTCTCTCAGATCCATGAGGTCGTCAACTGGAATGGTTTTTAATGAACAGGTGTGACTCATCAAGAGATAATTGGTCTGATTTCTTTTTTTTTTAAATACTGATTTCTTTTTTTTTTAAATACTCTTTTTATTGGGTTTTCATTTTTATAAACACAAACTTTAGAAAAACAAACAAACCAGACAACAAAACACAAAACAAAACAAAAAAGTCCCACCCCAAACTAACAGTGAACGATGTGCTACATATTTCTACATTTACATAAGATAAACAAGTAAATAAAAAGAAGACAGGAGACAGGTAAACAAAGAGCACATACATGGAATAAATGAAAGGGCAGACAGTCCTCATCTTCCAGGGACAGATGATAAGTTATGACTTCTGTAAAAAGGAATGCAATGGTTCCCAGATCCTCCAAACCTGTCTGTTTTGTGATTAAGGTCATGAGTCAACTTCTCGAGAGGAATAAGAGCAGTCTGTGATATCCACATGTCGACTGTAGGGACCTGGGGAGTTGACCACCGCAGCAAGATACATTTTTTAGCCAAAAACAAGAGATTTATCAACAGAGATTTGGAGTCCGTGTCCGAGAAATTGTCTGGAGCATGGTTAAGTAGACAGAAAGAAGGAGTCAACAAAAAGTGTTTACCGGTGACCTCCTGGATTACAGAGTGGACCCCTTTCCAGAAAGTCTGGATGCGGTCACATGACCAAAACAAGTGGATAAATGTACCTTTGTGTATATTACATTTATAACAAAGGTTGGAGGTGTCAGGGAACATTCTCTGGAGGCGAACAGGTGTGTAATAATTTCGGCTGAAAAATTTTAAGTTCTGTTCATGTATAGAGATTGAAGTACATTTAGGGAAAACCCCACTGCAGATTTTGTCCCAGTCTACAGGGTTAAAAGTCACCTCCAGGTCCCACAACAGCTTCAGAGAGTCATAGCCTGAAGAATCAGAGTAAATTAGTGAAGTATAAATCTTGGAAATCAGTCCTTTGGGAGATTTGGGCAGAACTATAATGTTTTCCAGCTCTGACAGTCTCCCGCCTGTCCTCAAGAGAGACCCTATAAAGTGACGAATTTGGAGATACTTATAAAAATCTTTGTGGGGAATATTAAAATCAGCCCTGATTTGCTCAAATGACTTAACAGAGTCGGAGACCAACAGGTCTGATTTCTTGCCTTCTTAATGTGTTTGGTTCTATTCAGTGAAAAGCCCTATTCAACTACTGTTCTAATCCATGTTATGGAGAGAACTACTCAGCTAAGACCAACAAGAAGAAGAGAATGGACATTAGACCAGTGGAAAACTGGACTTTGGTCTGATGAGTGCAAATCTGGTTGGGGTGAACGGATGGTATCTGCATGTGTGGTTCCCACCATGGAGTGTGGAGGAGGAGGTGTGATGTTTGAGGGTGCTTTGCTGGTGAAGCCTGCTCTTGAGTGTTTTAGACCATTACACCATTTTCCAACGATTACAATCAGTCTAACATCATGTGCAGTCAATGCAGCTACCAGCATAATGGTTAGCCCAGCAAGGGATGATGAATGTGCCATGCATTCTGTTCAAACTGGTCTGTCCACCTTGAGATCGCGCTTGTCAAGCAGGTTCCAAGAATCCTGGACAGAACGATCCAGAGAACCAGAGCTAATTCTGTGACAAAACAATATGGAAGGCATAAAGCCATGATTATGTGGTCTGGGATTGGCCAGAGTGCTTGTCTCTTAACCAAGAGGTTGGTGGTGCAAGCCCCTCGAGGGACACAGAATCATTACTTGAGGTTTTGCTTGTGAAACTGAGTCAGTTCGTCCACTGTAATGATGGTTTCTTTGTAGCTGATGCGTCAATGAAGAGAAGACTCCGAGATCTAAAGTTTAAGGCACTTTAATTTTCTTTCATACGAGCTCGGACCCATCCTTACATGCAACAGGAATCAACAAATAATATACTTCCTTGCTACCTACTTATACGAAGTTTTTAACCTAAGACAGTTCCCTATTAGGTATGCTTGTCCAGATAGAGGACGCCTTGACCACTGCAAACGTCCTACAGGACATAGACTACATAGTTCACCTAAAGGCTACATCCTATATTAACATAACCTTGACTTCCAGAGCTCATCCTTGGGTATCATGCCATCCCAGAGCTCAAAACTGAGTCCTTGTTTTTACTGAAAAAGGAATGCAAGAAAATAAAAAGCTGATTTGGTTCAACTGTTCATTTGAAACTCTTTGAAAGAAGCAGAACTAAAGGCACTGTGTGTGACAACGGGTGGCTAGGTGGACCAAAGAGGCAAACGCTGACTTAACGAGCAAACAGGGTTTATTCAACAACAGGGGGTGTAAGACAGGCTGAAAAGCAGGGGGGTCCAGATGGCACAAAGACGGGGTCCAGGGAAAGTGAGGAGGGGGGAGCTGGGAGACTCGTGAGGGAAGATGACGACGGGGAGGCGAGGAGGAGGAGAGGGTTCGGGAGAGGAGCGGGTCCAGAGGGGCAGCGTGCTGAGCAGGGGCAGGTGATCTAAGGCACAGGAAGACAGGGTCAAAAACGAGGCAGGAACACGGAGAGACAAAAATACAGGATAACCAAAGAAACACTGGGAGTGTCAAAAAAAGCACTGGAAGTCGTATCACTGTAAAAGGAGCCTGACTAGTTACTGCGAGGTGAACTGTAAAGATCTGGCAATGAGTGAGTGGGGAGCCGGACTATTTCAACAGGAGAGTGATTAGTAGATGAGCCTCAGGTGTGACCTGCAGCAGCTGCCTGCGTCTGGGACCCGCCCCTAGGAGGGAGGGAGAAACACACAAGGAGGGGAGGAGAACAACAACAGGGGCAGCACAAACGTGGATGTAACACTGTGGCTTACTTGTTTATAGTGCCTGTCTATTAAACAGGAGATGCTGGGTTCAAATCCCAGCGGTGCCTGCTTTGGGTTTTTAGACTGTTACAGCATTTTCCAAAGATTAGAACATCAAACATCACGTTTAGTCAATGCAGCTACAAGCGTAATGGTGAGCCCAGCTGTAATAATCATTATTTTGCTAAAGGACAAAGTCCATGAATTCTCTTTTAAATGGTCTGTTTAACAATATGAGACAGTCAAAAGCATGCGCCTAAGGCAGCACGCTCAGGGACTTGTGAAGTCATTTAATGAATTTGCCTGATTTGAAAGATAATTATTTAAAGCTGTCACTTCTTCCATGGGAGGAACGTTCGGGTTTATTGTTCTTGCACCAAGTTCAAACCAATTCAATTCGCTGTGGCTGAAGCGGAAGGAGACGATATGGGCTGCCAAGTGACCTCATGGAGCCTCCAGCGCGACACACACCCAGGTCTGATCAGCCTGTGGTGGGCCAACCTTGGGTGAGGGTGTATTGTGATAAAAGGCCAAAACACCCAATGAGGCCAGGGTGCACAACTGATGATGTGTCGTACTGGAGGCACCAGGCGGTCTTCCCCCCAATCCAGACCCCAACCCAAGAGGACATCTCCATCAACAGTGTTGTGCTGATTTATCAAGGGATTTTAACATCTTGTCCTAGTAAACATACATATTTTATCAGAAATTGTGAAACATCTGAATACGTCCTCCTGCCAATGTGCCATTTAAGTTCTTGCCTTGATTTTCAATGATGCATTACAAATAACTGCAACAGTTTGACGTCCAGAAAAACTCCTTCAACACACCTTATTAGAAAAACCGACAGATATATTTAAGACTCAGTGATTCAGAAGCACTTTTGTTAAAGTATGTTTTAGGCAGTGGGAAACATTTTGCGTGTCTTGAAAAATCTAAAGATCACTCCTCTGATCTGAGGCAGATTCAGGCCGTAAACTAGAGGATTATTGATGGGAGGAATGATCAGAAACTCCAGAGATAGAACAACAACGACAAAGGGACTAATTTCATCAGTGTTGTAACGAGTCAGCAAAAGCTCACAAAAAACTGAGATAGAATAGTTTACAAAAGTCACGATGTGAGGCAGACAGGTTTGTAACGCCTTTCCTCTGAATTCAGACGAACTTCTTCTGCAAACGAGCAGAATGCGCAGGTAGGTGTACAGGACGAAGAACAGGGGGATGAAGATGGTCGTTACACTGACAAACCGACCTACGATGTTGTTCAGAGTCGTGTCCACACAGGAGAGCTGAATCACGGGCCAGTTGGTGCAAAAAAGCCTGTGCAGTTTATTTCCACACAGCGGAAGACAGCTGGCCAGATAAACACAGAGGCCAACGATAAATGCAGGATAGAGCACAGCAAACATCAAAAGCTGAATCACCATCTTTAAAGTCATTTTACTGTGATAGTGTAAAGGCTGGCAAATAGCAACAAATCTGTCATAGCCCATGATGCTGAGAATAATTAGCTCATATGATGCATACGTGTAAATGACATATATCTGAATGAAACATGATGGACGTGAGATGAAATGAGTGTCAGACAGAATGTCCATCAGAAACCTGGGGAAGAAGCCGGCTGAGCCGTACAGAGAGTTTAAAGACAGAAAGGAGATAAACATGTACATGGGCTGATGCAGAGACTTCTCCAGGCAGACTGCCAGAATAATGACAACGTTAGCAGAGATTATAGTCATGTAGATCAACAGACACAGACTGAAGAACAAATATCTGAGGGAGCCATAATCTGAAAACAGAGTCAACTGAAAATAGTCAGGATTCAGGCTGTCGTTGTTCTTCATGTCTGCAAGAGAAGTGAGAGTGATGGAGACAAACAGGGAGGACAAAACTGATTAGAAGAGGACAAAATTAGTGTTACTACAGTTTGAACTGGCCTAAATGCAAAAAGCAAACATTTCTCAATAATCATCATCAGGTTATCACATGGCAGAGATTCAAAATGTCCTTTTTCACAAGTGACAGTCACAGTGAAGAAGATTGTGTTCTATAATATCTGTTTAAATAAAGACATGTATCAGCCAACAAAATATACTGTATATACTGTTTAAATGAATCCTGTCCAGCTAATAAAGACATTCAGAAAACAGTGTTTGCATCAGTGTATGTACATTTATATTTTAGTAAATACACAGCATCCTGCCCTGATCTAGTCCAGACTGAGGCAGCTGCTGAACCTTTATACTGTTGAGTTGTTACCCTGAGAGCAGCCACACAAGGGGAGGCGAGGTGTGCCACAAACTAAATTTTCAGTGTTTGAAGTTGTGCAGCTGAATGCAAAACAATACATGTATATTAACACTGTCTGTAAAATCATTTACACTATTATTAATGTAAGAAATGAAAAGTTGAAGCTAAAAAGAATCCCTCTTAGCTTTATACTATCTTTTCCACCTGTAGGAGCCAAAATGTGTGTATATAGTTTGTGTGTTTATTGGTTTAGATCACACGTTTGTAGGTCACCTTTACTTCTGGTAATTGGCACAAGGGGTGTGGTCGTTGTACCTTATTTTTACCTGTGCACTTGGTGGCAGGCTCCGATATTTTCTGTTGACCATATCACTATTTATTATCACGTTTCACTTATTATCGCCTTAGCACTTCTCTCATTTCAGTTCAGTTTGTCGTTATGCCGATTTATGTTTGTTGTTACTATTTTTGGTTAATAAACATCATAAACTTATAACGTGGACTTTGGATTTTCTTTTTGGACCATGCGTCACAGTAGGAGCCTACTCAGCCTCTTAGCGGCTGTTTAAATGGAAAATTGCCGCTACAATTAAGTCAACAGAAAATAAGCGCATCTACATGGCAGCATGAACGTGATTCGGCGTGGGATTATTCACATGGACCCACTGGATCACCTGTGTTTTGAATGAATAGACATTGGATGGATTTGGACTCTTTGTTCTTTGAACGTGGATCAGCTGATCGGTGTGGAAACGCGCTTGTCTGCCGCAGCACATCACAGCCATCAAAAGCGGTGAGATTGAATCCTTCTGTGTATTTTGTTGAAAGTTTTTGATCACAGTTTGGAGGTCTACCGTTTGTAAGTAAAGTAAAGTAAGTAAAACTTTATTTATATAGCACTTCTCACAGAGAAGACTCACAAAGTGCTTTACAAGAAAAAAGAGAAAAAAAATAAATAAAATAATAATATATATATATATATATACACATATAAATAAAAAGAAACAGAACAAAACATTCAAAACAACAAGCATTATACCAACAGTGCAAAGTAAAAACAAGAAAAGCGTGAAACATTTACAGGGACCAAATATACACAAAAACAAACCCCAGGCTCAATCAAATGCCAGCCTGAAGAAATATGTTTTTAATTGTTTTTTGAAAGTGTCAGTAGAGGGGGCAGCTCTTAAAGTAACCGGAAGAGAGTTCCACAGTTTGGGTGCAGCAGATTGAAACGCCCTATCACCTCTTGTTTTAAATCTACTATGTGGAACAGTAAGTAATTGGTTACTGGCGGAACGCAGCAACCTCGCAGGGTGGTGTATTGAAAGTAGATCAGTTAAATAAGGAGGGGCCTGGCCATTGAGGGCTCTGTATGTGAGGGTGAGAATTTTGTATTGTACTCTGAATTTAACCGGAAGCCAGTGTAAGTTCGCTAAAACGGGAGTGATATGAGAGAATTTGTGAGATTTGGATAGAAGTCGCGCGGCTGCATTTTGAATTAACTGAAGGCGGTCTAAAGAAGCTTTACTGAGGCAGGTGAAGAGTGAGTTACAGTAATCCAAGCGTGAGGAGACAAAGGCATGAATGATCATTTCTAGTTCAGAATAAGATACAACTGACCTGAGTTTGGATATATTTCTAAGATGGAAAAAGCAGGACTGGGTTATAGTTTTTATGTGTTTGTCAAAAAGCATGGACCGGTCAAAAATAACACCCAGGTTCCTGGAGCTGGTGCGCACATTGGCCGAAAGGGCTCCCAGGGAAGTGAAAGCTTTAGAGGCCAGGCCTTCAGGACCAACGATCAAAACCTCTGTTTTAGTCTCGTTTAATTGCAGATTGCTATTGGCCATCCAGTACTTGATTGTAGTAAAGCAGTTGAGCATGGAAGTAATGAGTTCTGAACTATCAGAGTTGAAAGAAACAAATAGCTGAAGGTCATCGGCGTACATATGATATGAAATACCCTCAAACTTTGCGATGATTTCCCTGAGAGGAAGCATATATAAGGAAAAAAGGATGGGTCCTAAGACCGAACCCTGGGGAACACCACAAGACAAGGGGACCGACTCTGACCTATGAGGGCCGACTGCCACGGAAAAGTACCTATCAGAAAGATAGGACCTAAACCAATCTAGGGCAGTTCCCGATATTCCCACCCAGTTTCTCAGCCTGTCCAAGAGGATGCCATGATCCACTGTATCAAAAGCTGCACTCAAATCAAGCAGGACTAGAATCGTGCACTTGCCTGAATCCGAAGCCATCATAATGTCATTAGAGACCCTGAGAAGAGCCGTTTCAGTGGAGTGAAATTGACGGTAACCAGATTGAAATTTGTCAAAAATGTTATGTCTATTCAGAGCGGTGATTAACTGATTGGCAATCACTCTTTCTAAAACTTTTGAAACGAAGGGGAGCTTGGAAATGGGCTGGTAGTTACTAAGATCAGAGGGGTCGAGACTAGGTTTTTAAAGGAGAGGTTGAACAGCTGCGAGCTTAAAGTAAGACGGGACGGAACCAGAAACCAACGAGCAGTTGATGATGGAGAGCAGGGATGGAGCGATAGTGGCAAAGACGTCCTTCAACAAGGTTGTGGGCAGGACATCTAAAGGGCCGGAGGTGGATTTCATTTTAAGCACGTCTGATAATTGGAGAATGGTCACCGGAGAGAAACTGTCGATGATAGATTGCAGTTCAGGTGGATCAGGCAAGGAGGGGTTAGAGACAGGCATAATACTGGCCTTGTAAGAAATCATTACAGTCCTTGTCAGAATACACTGGTAGAGCAGGCACTGGTGCACCAGTGATAGTACTTATGGTGTCAAAAACAACCTTTGGGTTTCTTTTGTTTGATGCAATGAGATTGGCGAAATAGGAGGCTCTAGCCTCCTTAACCACAGAATTGAGCTCAACTAAAATTTCTTTAAAATAACAACGATGTACCAAAAGTTTAGTTGATTTCCACAAGCGCTCTGCTCTCCGGCATTTACGACGGAGGCTGCGGATGTCCTCATTTAACCAAGGAGTGGGATTTGCAATGGGAATGAGGCGAGGCTTTAACGGAGCAATCTCATCGAGAATGGCAGGGCAATGTGAATTAAAGGTTGACACTTGGGAATCAACATCAGTACTGACAGTAGAAGGCTGTACCAAACTCTCAAAAACAGATGCAAATTTATTGGCAGAGAGGTTGTTTAACATGCGAGACAATTTCACACGCTTCCTGGATGCACAATCAGAAATGACAGACAGGTTAAAAAGGATGCAGCTATGATCGGTGATTGGTAGCTCCTCAGAGCTGATGCACTCAATGTCCAGATCCAAAGTAAAAACTAGGTCAAGAGTGTTACCCATCACATGTGTCGGGCCATGGACATGTTGAGTGAAGTTAAGAGATTCAGTTAAACTAATGAAGTTGTTGACAAAGCTGTTAGTGGTGTCGTTCACCGGCACATTAAAGTCACCAAGCAATAAAATTTTACCAAAAGATGCGATGGATGCTAAAAACTCACTAAATTCAGTCAGAAATTGGCCGTCGACACCAGGAGGACGATAGATTAAAATACAGTAAAAAGGGTTCGAGTGGCCAACTGTAGAAATTAATAGTTCAAATGAGGTAGGTTTTGCCCAGTTTACTCTCCGTAGGTGAAAACTGTCTTTGTACAGCAGGGCAAGACCACCCCCTCTGCCAGTGGTTCTTGGGGCACATATGAAAGCACAGTCAGGTGGGCAAGATTCCTTCAAAGAGACGTATTCTTCACCCCTCTGCCAGGTCTCAGTGACAAACATAAAGTCCAGTTCTTTGGAGATGAAGAAATTATTCAGAATAAAAGATTTATTGGTGACCGAGCGAGCATTTAGCAGTGCCAGTTTAATTGGTTTAGTGTTGCAGATTGCAGGTGTATGTGTGGCAAGGCTACGAGGGTATTCTAATTTATATTGAAGTAATAAACCGACAACGCCACCTAGGGGAATTTCACCCCAAGGAATTAATATAGGGACAATCAGTCTATGATCCACCACAGGACACAGGTTCGAGAGACACAGGCACTGACGTGATTCCAAAACATACAAAGTTTATTAGTCACGGAGCAATTATAAAAATAGATAAATATTATAACTCTGGTTGTCAAATACAGTCTACCAACAATACACTATGGCCCAATATAAATACTTTTTCTTTAAAATGTGGCCTATATTGCCTTTTAAATACGAGGTACAGGAAGTTGAGGGCTCACCGGTCGAGGACTTGCTGAGTGGGAAAAGGGGAGAGGGTTCCTTATATTGTTATGATGCACCACGCGTGAAAAAAAAGAAAACCACACAAAAATTATTGACACCCGAGTGCGCTACTGTACAGGATAGTGAAAGGGGACGACCACCACCAACATCAGCCAGCCACTCGCACCAGCAGCACCAACAGCTTCTGTCCGAAAAAAAAGGAGAGAAGCACTATTAGGCAATGCAACACACAGGTATGACACACAATATTGCCCGAATACAAAATATTGGGCCAGAGCGTTCACATCAAAAGTACTGGGTCTTAAATAGCGCACCCACTGACACACACAGGACTTAGTGATTTGGTCAGATTATTAAAAAAAAACAACACATTATATATTACACACATTATATAACAATCACTGTCCAGCACCAGACAGAATCAGTGATGGACAGGAATCTATGGACCCAACAATTGGCCCACACACACACACGAACGCGCACACCCACACACACACGCACACACAAGAAAAAAAAAAAAAAAAAAAAAAAAAGTTAACAATCACTAGACTGACAACCGGCACTAATAAATCCAGCCCAGACAGAACAGCAGCAGATAACCTGGGAGCGCATAAAGGCCCGCTCCGGCAGGTACACCACTGGCGGGACGTGGAGACGTCAATATCACCACGATGCAGCTTTAACTGTTAACAAATCAGAGGTGCAGAGTCATATTTACGACCAGTTAAGCAAGGCACATGTATGCAAAGGCAGTAAACAAATGAAACAGCCTACCGTAGAACTTGAATGGCACACAAGGCATGAGAAATTACGCACCGGCGTGGCGCTCCCCCACTTCCAGCCTCAATCAGCAAATATGCCAACACTGCTGCAAAGCCAAGCATAATTAAGCCATAGTACTACATAACAGCAGTGCGCAGCCATAACAATATAATCGGGAAACATACCTGATGATGCACAACGGAGAGAGTCGCAAAACGCACGGCATGCAGCACCTGGACCACCACACACACGGCACGCTGAAGCAGCGTCCCTGCAGCAACAACGTCCAGCCAGCCAACCGGCCGACTCTACGGTGATCAGAGAGCACATCAGCCACCACCAACAAGCCACACATGCCCAACTCCAAACACTGCTATAAACTTACTTACGAGTATGAAAAGTAATGCTGCACCTTACTAGGCCCCACGACGGCCACGCCAAACTACGCCACGCTGCCCACGCCAAACCAAGCCACGCTGCCCACACCAGAGTCTGCCCCGGATAAGACACACCTGAGAAATGAGTCTCTCCCACCTATATTACTTACGGCCCCGCCCCGTGGTCAAAACGAGAGATGACGATTGTGTGATGACACACAGTGGGCGGGGAGTAAAGGTAGAAAGCCACTGTGATTTAATACACCTCAATTTCAAAGAAATAGGGGTGAGAGGGGACACCCTGCCACATCTACCCCCAGCTTTTGCATCGCCGCCCCGGCGACAAACCTAAAAGGGGAAACCTGGATGGCTAACACCATGGCCGATGGAAAGCAGTCTGGACATTGGACGCCGCCCTCGGCGGTTCAACAACATCATTGTTAATACGATCCACAGGCCGTGGAAGATGGTAAACATTCGAGTGTTGGCCTGCAGTGGTTCGACCTGTCCGACGAACAGCTGGCTGCCGCACACTAATCCCATCTACTAGAGGTGGAGAACGTGTTGATGGGTCAGCCTGCCCCGATGGCAGAGGTGCCTCAAGGACAGATAGATTCCCCAACGGAGTTGCAGTTACGGGCTCCATAGTCCTCGGGTTGCCAGCTGCAATCGTGGCAGGAGGTAATGGGGTTTCCGGGACCAACACCCATAGATCCTCATCGCTGAACGAGTTACCCTCTGGCACTGCTGGTGGCAGCGACGAAGGAACCGGAGGAGGAGCAACCATACTAGGCCCCACTTGGGCCTTCAACATGTTGCGATGCACATGCTTCACTCTATTCAAATCACCTACTGGGGCAATAGTGTAAACTGGACCCTCGCCACGGGGCACTCTGAGTACTTGATATACCACAGAGCTCCAAATGTCATGGATTTTATGACGCCCTCTGGCACTGTGGTCTCGAATATAAACAAGCTGCCCCACACGCAAAGGCTCGTCATGAACCTGCTGGTCATACCGCTCCTTGCGGCGACCAGCAGCTGCCAGCAAACGTTCATGTGCCCCCTCAAAAGTCACCATAAGTCGTGCCTGGTGTTCAGCCACCCAGTCCTGTACTTTTCTGGGTACAGGGTCACGGATTCGACCCAACAAAAAGTCGACAGGAAGACCGGGTTCACGGCCAAACATCAGATAGAAAGGAGACTCTCCTGTGACCTGGTGTGGCGTGGTGTTATAACAGAAGAGAACCTGTGGGAGGCAGGCGGCCCAGTCCTGTTTTCGTGAAACTGGCAGGGTGCGCAGGAGATTGTGTAGCGTTCGATTGAACCGCTCACACTGCCCATTCCCTGCAGGATGGTATGGGGTGGTGTGGGATTTCTCCACCCCATACAAACAACAGAGCTGTTGGATCAGGGCGCTCTCGAAACTGCGACCTTGGTCCGAGTGAAGGCGGCTTGGTACCCCAAACTTAAAGAACCATTCATTCAGCAAGACTTGAGCCACAGTGGAAGCACGCTGGTCCCGAGTTGGAACAGCCACGGTGTATTTGCTAAATACATCCGTCATTATAAGAACATTCTCCAAGCCAGTGCTGGAAGGCTCCAAGACTGTAAAATCAATGGCCACAATTTGATTTGGCCGGGATGCCAACAGGTGCCCCATAAAGCTGTGTACAACCGGCCCAGAGTCCTTTGCGACCTGACACCGCTCACATTCCCGGACCCACTGCTTTATGTCCGAGCACATCCCCGGCCAATAACAGCGCTCTCGTACCAGTTCCGTTGTTCTGTCAACGCCCTGGTGGCCGTGTTCTTGGTGGAGCTGCCTCAGGGTTTCCGCTTTCAATCGAGCTGGCAGAATCAGCTGGAAATTTTCTTCTCCACCATCAGGACGGAAAACTCTGCGGTAAAGAACGCCATCTTTCTCCACCAAACGGCCCCACTGTCGCAACAACGCCAAGGCTGGCTTGGACAACCTTTGCCTTTCCCCAGAGGTCGGTTGAACCTGCTGCCTCCAAAAGACCAAAACTTCCTCTAAAAGAGGATCAGACTCCTGCAGTAGCTGAAGATCTGAACGCGAGTGAGATGGAAAAGTAGATATCACCGCTTGAGTTGCTGAGGCTACTGGGTCTGGATGAGCTGCTTGCTGAAGTGCGACTGGAACTGATGTACCTGGTAGGGCCTGCGCAACTAAGCTGAGGCCTGAGACGTACTGTCGCGAGAGGGCATCAGCATTTTTGTTGCTACGGCCAGATCGATATTTGATCTCAAAATCAAAAGCAGCAAGTTGTGCAGCCCACCGATGTTCGGTGGCTCCCAGTTTGGCGGTTTGTAGGTGACTTAGTGGGTTGTTATCGGTGAAGATAACACATTTGTGGCCCAACAGGTATTCGCGAAACTTTTCAGTCATAGCCCACTTAAGGGCAAGAAACTCCAATTTCATGGAGCTATAGTTGGACATATTCCTTTCAGTAGGCCGGAGGCCTCGACTAGCATAGGCTACGGGTCTAACACTACCCTCCTGCTCCTGGGATAAGACAGCTCCTAGGCCGCTGTGGCTAGCATCTATCTCTAAGATAAATGGGCGGGAAAAGTCTGCATATGCCAAAACTGGGGCTGAAACCAACTTTGCTTTCAGAGCCTCAAAGCTCCCTTCACACTGGGCTGTCCATGCCGAACCAAAATCTTGTTTCTGGCTTCGTTTGGACAGCGTACCAGCTACCTCTGCCACCAGTTTATGTAGGGGGGCTGCCAACTTGGCAAACCCCTCTACAAAGCGTCTGTAGTAGCTTGCGAACCCTAAGAATGAGCGCAGCTCTGAAACATGGCGGGGACGCTGCCACTTGGCGACCGCCTCAATCTTTGTAGGGTCGGTGGAAACACCCTTCCCAGAGATAACATGTCCAAGATAGCTGACCTCTTTCTGGAGGAACGCGCACTTCCCCAATTTGACCTTTAAGCCTTCATTCCGCAGGCGATTCAAGACAACATCCAAGCGTTGCAGATGTTGGGTGATGGAAGACGAAAAGACCACAATGTCGTCGAGATATAAAAGAAGGGACTGACACTGTTGATCTCCGAACATCCTTTGCATTAGCCGCTGAAATGTGCCTGGGGCATTACACAACCCAAATGGCATCCGATTCCATTCAAAAAGGCCAAAGGGGGTGCAGAAGGCTGTCTTGGGCTTGTCCTGCTCTGCCACCGGGACTTGGTTATACCCGCTGGCCAAATCCAAGGTCGAAAACCAACGGGCACCAGAGAGGGCATCAAGACTCTCCTCTATACGAGGGAGGGGAAAAGCATCTTTCCTCGTCTTACTGTTGAGGAGCCGATAGTCCACACACATGCGTAGGCTGCCGTCTTTCTTTCTGACCAATACGATGGGGGAGGCATACGGGCTACTGCTCTCCCTGATCACTTTGGTCTCCAAAAGCTGATTAATATGGGCTTTAGCCTCCTCATATTCTGATGGAGGGATGCGCCTGTATCTTTGTCGCACGGGGACATCGTCAAGCACTGGTATGTCATGTACAATGAGCTTGGTGCACCCCAAATCACCATCTTGCACAGAAAAGACAGAGCTGTACTTCCGAAGTAGGGACCGCACCTCAACTTGATCTTGGTCAGCCAAAGCTGACAAATCTACCTCCTCGATAGCACTCTGCACGGGGCCACCAACCATACAAGAGGAAACTGTAGCTGTGGCTGACTTAAGTTCTGTGACCCCAGTGGGCAGACTTACCACTTGGGCATTGCTAAGAGTGCCCAAAGCAGTACGTGGATAGAGAGGGACCTCAGTAGCCCCTACGTTGACTACAGGGATGTAAGCGGTACCACGAACAACTTGGACAAGGCATGGGGAAGCGAGAAGCCCTGCTGGGAGCCCAGACGCCAGGGGCTCAAAAAGCACAATTGAACTAGAGGGCCGTTCTGGACAAGTGCTCGCAATGAACTGCATGACCCCACCAGGTACATGCACTGCCTGTGAGCCTCGAACCCTCGCCATACCAGCACGATCCTTAGGCTGTTGAGTGGTGGCTTGATGACATTGCTGCAGGGCTTCAAGAACCGAACCAGGGGCCTGGTTAACTACAGGCAAGCTGAACAAACCGGCACCATGTGCCCCAA
The DNA here is from genome assembly GCA_946959425.1 of Argyrosomus regius. Taxonomy (NCBI): domain Eukaryota; kingdom Metazoa; phylum Chordata; class Actinopteri; family Sciaenidae; genus Argyrosomus; species Argyrosomus regius. The sequence continues at coordinate 94,735 of OX336895.1, forward strand.
AGAGCTCCTGGTAACATCGTCGGATGACATTCATCCCTAGGATCCCGGGGACGGAAGACGACGCACCGGGGGGGTCTCGCACCACCAATATCCCACACCCCTGAAACACTTTGCCACACAGTGTCACATCTAGCTCAAGATAGCCAATATATGGGATTGATAAGCCGTTAGCTGCTCGAAGTTGGAGCCAATGACAAGACTGAAGACGGTCGTGGCCCCAGGGAGCAAAATACTCCACAAAGAAACTCTCTGTTATGGTGGACACCATGGATCCAGTATCCACCAAGCATGGGACCGTAACACCACCCATCAAGAGATCGAGGTGAGGACAAGATGACATTAACTTACTTACGGCCCCTCCCTTTGAGCCTATCGACTCCCCAACTGAGCTGTGGCTCGACAACTCAGGGGGATTCAGTTTTCCGGCTGGGCGGAAGAGGGGGAAGATCTAGTCCCAGTGGCAACTGAGCCAAGTGCAGAACTAGCGCGGGCTGAAGGAGGGGCTCGCCGGCCATGATATTCCCTGGCAAAGTGGCCTGGCTGATGACACCTACGACATATTACCGATCCAGCCCGATTAGAATGGGACAAAAAGGAAGAGGTCTGCAATGAAGCCACCGTCTGAGTGAGCTGGTTGAGTTGTTCCTGCTGTCTTTTCAACAGTTCCTTCAGCTCACCCAGTTCCGAACTCTGTGCAGTCGGAGGGGGTGGGCGAGGATTGCTCTGTACACCATACTGCAGACCATACATGGCCGGAAGAGAATGGCTACGTTCTCTAACACCGCCTGGGAGCCCCTCTCTCTCCCAACGGATAGCTTCCATACGCACTTCCATCAGAGTGGCAAAGGGCTGACGCCAGCCCAGCTGCTTCAGCTCCCTACGAAGTGCACCATCAAGGACATGTTCCACAAATTGGTCACGGAGCAACACTGCTGAATTAAGAAGACCGTCAGGTGCCCGCTGCTTGACCTGCTCCATAAGGGCCATCAGAGCCAAGGAAAACTCCTGTAATGTCTCTCCTTGCTGTTGCGTCCTAGCAAAGAAGGCTTGCTGCAAAGCTATATATGAACGAGCGCAGCCATACAAATCTTTCAGGATAGCAAGGATCTGGGCTGGGTCTGCTTGTTCAGCGCTGGTACGATATTTAATCTCGTCCCTTGCCTCCCCCTCTAAATGATCAAACATGAAGAGGGCCTGATCGGCAGGTGTCAAGCGCCGGGTGCGCATGCAGGCCTGAACTTCTTCTGCCCAGTCATTTACACTTATACCGGTCTTTCCATTAAAGATTGGACACCTGCGGTCTCGAGGAACAACAACCAATCGCTCTGTTATTGTAGCGCTGGCCTCGGCTAGAGGAGCAGTACTCACTGCGGCAGGAAGGGTTGGAGCAGCCGCACTTGGGCCAGCCTGCACAACATCCCTCTCCCGGCGAAGCTGCTCATTGTCAGCCTTCAATTGCATAACAAGGTCTCTAAGCTGTTGCAATTCCTCCTCCATGGCACCAGAGGGCAAGCTGCAGCAAAACCTGCTAGGCAAATTTAGAGAGATGGAGTTTAAAACCAGGTTAACCCACTGCTGTTCTGTCTCTACAATCAGTTTTACAAAACAAAACAAAACAAAAACAAAACAACCCTAATAACAAAAGAAGAAAAGAATACAAAGGAATACACGTCTGGCTCAAAGTGTCATCCTGCCGACAACGCCAAATTTGTGGCAAGGCTACGAGGGTATTCTAATTTATATTGAAGTAATAAACCGACAACGCCACCTAGGGGAATTTCACCCCAAGGAATTAATATAGGGACAATCAGTCTATGATCCACCACAGGACACAGGTTCGAGAGACACAGGCACTGACGTGATTCCAAAACATACAAAGTTTATTAGTCACGGAGCAATTATAAAAATAGATAAATATTATAACTCTGGTTGTCAAATACAGTCTACCAACAATACACTATGGCCCAATATAAATACTTTTTCTTTAAAATGTGGCCTATATTGCCTTTTAAATACGAGGTACAGGAAGTTGAGGGCTCACCGGTCGAGGACTTGCTGAGTGGGAAAAGGGGAGAGGGTTCCTTATATTGTTATGATGCACCACGCGTGAAAAAAAGAAAACCACACAAAAATTATTGACACCCGAGTGCGCTACTGTACAGGATAGTGAAAGGGGACGACCACCACCAACATCAGCCAGCCACTCGCACCAGCAGCACCAACAGCTTCTGTCCGAAAAAAAAGGAGAGAAGCACTATTAGGCAATGCAACACACAGGTATGACACACAATATTGCCCGAATACAAAATATTGGGCCAGAGCGTTCACATCAAAAGTACTGGGTCTTAAATAGCGCACCCACTGACACACACAGGACTTAGTGATTTGGTCAGATTATTAAAAAAAAACAACACATTATATAACAATCACTGTCCAGCACCAGACAGAATCAGTGATGGACAGGAATCTATGGACCCAACAATTGGCCCACACACACACACGAACGCGCACACCCCACACACACACGCACACACAAGAAAGAAAAAAAAAAAAAAAAAAAAGTTAACAATCACTAGACTGACAACCGGCACTAATAAATCCAGCCCAGACAGAACAGCAGCAGATAACCTGGGAGCGCATAAAGGCCCGCTCCGGCAGGTACACCACTGGCGGGACGTGGAGACGTCAATATCACCACGATGCAGCTTTAACTGTTAACAAATCAGAGGTGCAGAGTCATATTTACGACCAGTTAAGCAAGGCACATGTATGCAAAGGCAGTAAACAAATGAAACAGCCTACCGTAGAACTTGAATGGCACACAAGGCATGAGAAATTACGCACCGGCGTGGCGCTCCCCCCACTTCCAGCCTCAATCAGCAAATATGCCAACACTGCTGCAAAGCCAAGCATAATTAAGCCATAGTACTACATAACAGCAGTGCGCAGCCATAACAATATAATCGGGAAACATACCTGATGATGCACAACGGAGAGAGTCGCAAAACGCACGGCATGCAGCACCTGGACCACCACACACACGGCACGCTGAAGCAGCGTCCCTGCAGCAACAACGTCCAGCCAGCCAACCGGCTGACTCTACGGTGATCAGAGAGCACATCAGCCACCACCAACAAGCCACACATGCCCAACTCCAAACACTGCTATAAACTTACTTAAGAGTATGAAAAGTAATGCTGCGCCTCACTAGGCCCCACGACGGCCATGCCAAACTACGCCACGCTGCCCACGCCAAACCAAGCCACGCTGCCCACACCAGAGTCTGCCCCGGATAAGACACACCTGAGAAATGAGTCTCTCCCACCTATATTACTTACGGCCCCGCCCCGTGGTCAAAACGAGAGATGACAATTGTGTGATGACACACAGTGGGCGGGGAGCAAAGGTAGAAAGCCACTGTGATTTAATACACCTCAATTTCAAAGAAATAGGGGTGAGAGGGGACACCCTGCCACATATGCAACAGAGGCTGTAGATACCTACAAGTGCGCATACTGTGATTATGTTTATGGACTCTGGCCTTAATTAGCACAGGTATGGGACTAGGCTCTGGGTTGCAATTAGAAGTGAGCATACCAGAAATCAAATCAGTGCATTGGTGAGTGGGAAAACAGTTGTCTATGGGAGGTAGTATTGGCTGCGGCCTGTAGGGGGAGTGGCTCTGAGAGACTACCTCTGAGGACTTTGTAGAAGAAAAAGAGGCAGGTGCCACGGAGGGTGCGTTAATTGTAAACAGTCATGCATGTGCTTGCTGACTGGCAATAGTATATTGAAAATTGGCCGCAAGCATGTGAGTGCCTAGTTTACTCGGAAGGAGTCCATCGTGCCGGTAAAAAGAGGGGCGATTCCAAAATAAGTTGAAATTGTCTATGAAATGAAAGCCAAGACAGGTGCAGGTAGCCTGAAGCCAGGAATGGAGCTGGAGGAGTCGACTGAAACGCTCAGCGATTCGTCCGAGTGTGGGAAGAGGGCCGCTGATAAAAACAGACTTTCCACAGTCTTTTAGTACAGCGAGCAGATTTTTAAAGTCACTCTTCAGCAACTCGGACTGACCCCGAGCCACATCATTGGTTCCGACGTGCACAACAAGACGGTTGATGGATTGTGGAAAAGTTTTTATTAGGTTCGGGAGTATTTCTGTGATTTTTTCAACCGTGGCTCCTGGGAAACAGTGAGTGGTGGAGTTAAAGAAACGGATATACTTCATTATGGAGTCACCCACTATGGCAGTAGTTGGGGGAAACAAGGGACAAGGAGGCGAGCGCTGCTGCTCAGGGGGGACTGACGTCGCGGACTCAGCTGTGGCAGGTGGCTCTTCACTGCGGGGGAGACCACTGGAGCGTCTCACCGCAAGAACAGCCTGCTTGACGATCTTACGCCGTAAGGTGGAGGTCGCAGACCTACCTGGAGGCCTCGAAGCAGACAGACTATCCTTCTGGGCAGCAGGCGGCAGATCAGATACGGAAGAGGCAAAATCAGACTGGAGCAGGGGAAAATCCTCAACGCTCAGGATATCATATCTGTTGTCAAGCCTGATCTCTGTTGGCGGCGAGAGTGTTGGACTAGACCTTTTTTGTCCTTTTCCGTGTACTATGGACCACAGTTCTTGGCTAGAAGTGAAACTGCTTGCACTAAACTTTGGTTTCGGGCTTGAGGTGAAAGTGACCTCAGCTGTCTTAGTTGCCCATTTTGGTTTGGCCCCCAGCAGCAACCACGGATCCTTCTGGAGATGCTGACTGGGAGCAGAAGGGGCCAGCCTAGGTGCAGCAGTGATGGATGAAACATTACGGAGCTCAGGGGGAGAAACCTGCTCAGCTGGAGCCAGGACGGCTGGGCTGGAGTCCGTGGTGGTCGTGGAGCCGACAGGTGGTGCACTGAGCTCAGGTACAGTAGAGTCCATGTCTACGGAGATTCCAGGAGGACCGGCGCCAAAAGCGATCACGGAGTCGATGAGATCCTCTCCGTCCCTGATCCGGTAAAGGTTGGAAATCCGCCGCTCCAGCTCCACGATCTTCTGGGACTTGTGAAGGCAGCTGTTACAGTCATGTGGGGAGGTGAGTGGACCCATCGGGAAAACAGATGAAGTATCTGTACTGCCGGTGTCTTCAGTGTCCTTTCGGCTAATTGTTGTTTGTCGCCCGATTTGAAATCCGGGTTTCAGCCTGGTATGTGTGTCTGGCCGGCGGATTGCAAAGGCTGGCTAGCCCCTGCTAACCCTATTCGGCTAACAATGGTTAGCTGTTGGCCGTTGGATGCCAACGAATCGCTCTTCACATGCACGGCTGTGAGTGTATTGTTACCGATGTGTATTTAGTCGTGAAGTAGCCTTAGAGGAAGCCGGTCGTAGTCGGGCAGAACTAGCTCAAAACAAAGCAGCCCTGGTGGCTCAGCTGACGTTGTCTATTGGGGACTGGTTGTTTTGGCTTGTGATGTGTGTGCTTGTTTTGCTGAAATAGGCGGAGGTTTGAACTGATTTTTCCGCTTGTGCGCTGTGGCCGCCGTGCTTTATTTTGAAATCGCATTGTCGCAAGTTGTTGAATTTTTTGTGGATGCGGTTTATTTGTTTATTCGTGGCTCGGTTCGTGGCTTTGTTTATAGCTGCGCACTTTTGATTTATTGAGTGTTGAAAAAGTGGCAAAATGAGTGAGACAAATGAAATGAATGAACTGGAGGAGAGGAGGACGGTCAAGCTCACATCCAAGGCATGGGCCTGCAAAATTGAAACTCTTCAAAAGGAACGTCAATGAAATGTGAAAAAAATGAAAGGTCTCACACATGAAATTAAAGAACTCATGAAAAATGATGAAAATTCAAAGGAGGTCAAATCAAACTGGATAAACTGATTCATCTGTATGAAAATGCAAAGGCTGCACATGAATCTGTTCTGGTATTGCTTCCTAAAGATGAGCAAGAAACTCAAAACAACTGGTTTAAACATGTAACGAAACACAGTATGAACTTTATACAAGATATTCAGCAATGGCTTGTGTAAACTGGAAGGACAAAGCATTTAACTGCAGATTTAACAACTGCTGCAGAGACAAACATCACTCTCATTTCACCTGAGGAAGTACCTGTTGAATTAAAGGAGCAAAGTCCCTATACTGATGCTCAACATGAAATTCCCTCCTCACAGTTGGATATGAAAGCAACAGCTGATATACAGGATGAAATACAACCAAAAGACAGTGTATCAAATATTGGAAGCAAAAAAAACAAACTAAGTTCATCAGGCTCAAGCTCTAAGGTTTCAAGTGCTTCATCTGCATGCATAAAGGCTGAGGCTGAAGTGGCCGCTCTTGTCATCCGACAAAAACTTCTCAAGGATAAACATGCCTTGGAGGAACAGGAGGAGCAGCTAAGGAGTTCAAAAGAGCAACTGGAAATGGAAGCAGACATTGCTGCTACAATGGCTAAAATTAAGGTACTAGGAGCCTCAAGAGCATCCAGTATCCCAAGTCACTTTTCTCATATATCTGATGTTATGGAGTCATATTTTGAAAAAGGACAAGAAGAAAAGAAAATGGTTGATTCAAATGTTGAAACAGATTCTTTTGTACCACAGTTACAGTTACAGGCTGCACATGCACATGGACAAATTCCTTCAAAGCACCGTGTTATCAACCCACAAACACCTATAATAACGACCACAGAAAAAACTGGAACACAAACCCAATCATTCCCCAGAGCTCACTTAACACTCCAATCAAGCATTAGTAACCCAGGTGAGCATCCACAAGTGACATCTTCAGCGTCAAGAAACAATGAACAGAGCAATATATTTGCAGTCATGGAAAGACAAAATGAAATCACTGCCTTATTAATACAGCAACATTGTCTTTCTTCACTGCCCAAGAAAGAAGTTTTTGACGGTAACCCACTTCAATACCAAACATTTATGAAGTCCTTTGAACATAATATCGAAAGCCAGACTCCAAACCCCAAGGATGGTCTCTACTACCTGGAACGATATACAACAGGACAGCCAAGGGAACTTGTAAGAAGCTGTTTACACATGGCCTCAGACAGAGGATTCACGACAGCCAAATCACTGCTACAGAAACATTTTGGCAATGAGTTTAAAATTGCCACAGCATACATGGACAAGGCTCTTTCATGGTCGTCAATAAAATCTGATGATACAAAATCACTGCAAGCCTACGCACTCTTTCTCAGAGGCTGTTGTAATGCCATGGAAGACATCGACTACATGTACGAGCTTAATTTACCAACCAATATGTTAAGCGTCATAAGGAAGCTACCCTACCGGCTGAGGGATAAATGGAGGACTGTGGCATGCGATTTTCAGGAACGAAAGAAGCAAAGAGCTACTTTCAAGGACCTGGTAGATTTCATTGAAAAACAAGTAAGGATTGAAACGGATCCAGTATTTGGAAATATTAAAGACACACCAACAGTAAGCAAAGACATACAGAGGTTCAAGTCACAACCTCAACCAAGATTAAAAGGAAGCATCTTCACCACCACTGTAACAGCTGCAGATCAGGAAAAGCATAAAGAAACAAGGAAGGAAAAACAAAGTCAATCTACTGTAAAGAATTGCTTGTATTGTAAAAAAGAACATGCTTTGGAATTATGTACACAGTTGGAAAAGAAAGAACACACTGAGAAGCTATCATTCATAAAGGAAAATGGAAATTGCTTTGGCTGCTTGTGTAAAGGACACATCAGCAAAGACTGCAGGAAGCGACTCAGATGTAACATATGTGGTTTGAAGCATCCCAAAATGCTACATATCCACCAGAAAAAGAAGGAAATGGACAAATACCAAGCAGAAAGGAAAGAAACGGACAAAGTAAGTGCCTCGGTTCAAACAAGTGGTTTGGGGCCGGTTATGACAACTGCAAGCTCTCCATAGTGCCTGTACAGGCGAAGGCTAAGAAGGGAAGTGCAGTGGTGCATACTTACGCATTCCTTGATCCTGGTAGCACTGCATCATTTTGTACAGTGCAGCTGATGAATAAACTCAATCTTCAAGGAAGAAAAACAGTCTCTTAAGCACTTTGGGTCAAAAGAAGGTGGTTGAAGCCAGCATTGTTTCAGGCCTAGTGGTCGCTGGACTGGACAGCAGCGGATTTTGTGAACTCCCAGACATTTACACACAGAAAACAATGCCTGTACACAAAGGAAATATCACACATCAAACTGACATCAACCAGTGGCCATATCTGAGGAAAATTCATCTTGCTGAACTGAACTCTGAAATAAGTTTGCTGATTGGTTCAAATGTACCAAAAGCTCTGGAACCATTAGACGTCATCCGGAGTATTGACGATGGACCTTACGCTGTAAAAACTATGCTCGGTTGGACAGTGAATGGACCATTAGGAGTAAAAAATGTGGACACTCATTCAACGATAAGTATCAACAGAATATCGGTTGTAAAACTTGATGAGTTGTGAGAACAGCAGTTCAAAACAGACTTTCCAGAGTGTAACAGGGATGACCTAGAGCAATCAAAAGAAGATCAGCAGTTCTTGGATTCAGTTTCAAAATCTGCGGAACTAGTTGATGGTCATAACAGCACTGGATTGCCATTAAAACAAAGGAAAATATGCATGCCTGACAATAAAAGTGTTGCAGAACAACGTACACTAAACCTGAAGAAAAGATTCAAGAGAGATTCTTCCTTTCATTTAGACTACACCAACTGCATGTCTGACATGTTACTTAAAGGTTATGCAGAAAAGGTACCAGAAAGTGTCTTGGAACGTAACAATGGCAGAAAATGGTACCTACCACATCATGGAGTTCTGCATCCACAAAAGAAGAAACTTCGAGTTGTGTATGACTGTGGAGCAACATTTCAAGGAGTTCCATTGAACTCTCAGCTCTTACAGGGACCAGACCTCACCAGTACATTGATCGGAGTTTTATCTAGATTCTGTAAAGAACCTATTGTCATCGCTGCAGACATTGAAGCAGTGAAAGTACCAAATGAAGACCGTGACCTGTTACGTTTCCTCTGGTGGCCTAATGGAGACTACAATCAGAATATGGCAGAATACAGAATGACAATGCATCTGTTTGGAGCAACTTCATCTCCAAGTTGTGCAAACTTTGCTCTTAGGGACAACACAAAGCAGTTTAACCCTCAAGCTGTAAATACCATCTTGAACAATTTCTATGTTGATGAGTGCCTCACTTCAGCAGCATCAGAAGACGATGCTATAGCTCTTTACCAAGAGGTACGAGCAATTTGTTTCAAAGGAGGCTTTCTGCTTACAAAGTGGATAAGCAACAGTCGTCATGTGTTGGCTGCCATACCTGAAACAGAGAGAGCAAAAGAAGTTAAAAACCTGGATTTGGACCATGACAATCTTCCCGTGGAGAGGGCGTTAGGTGTACAGTGGTATGTTCAGTCTGACGTCTTCAAGTTCAAAATCACCCTGAAAGACAGACCTTTCACAAGGAGGGGAATTCTTTCAACAGTCAGTTCAGTTTACGATCCCCTTGGAATATTGGCACCAGTAGTCCTAACGGCTAAGAAGATCCTGCAAGATTTGTGTAGAAAAAGGATGGGTTGGGATGACACAGTGTCAGACTCTATTGTGCAGGAATGGATCAATTGGATTCAGGATCTGCAGAAACTAGAAAACTTCGAAGTTGACAGATGTTTCAAACCCGCCAACTTTGGAACAGCTACATCTGCCCAGCTGCATCATTTTGCCGATGCATGTGAAGATGGTTATGGGACTGTTAGTTACCTGTTACCGCACAACAAGTATGGTGAAGCACATTGTGGATTTGTAATGGGAAAAGCCAGAGTGGCTCCATTAAAGCTAGCCACGATCCCTTGAATGGAGCTGACTGCTGCTACCATGGCGAGCAGAATGGACACAATGTTGAGAAAAGAGCTGCAGATGGAACTAGCAGACTCGATATTTTGGACAGATAGCACCTCAATGCTCAAATACATCAACAACAAGACCACAAGGTTCAGAACCTTTGTGTCCAACAGAGTTTCTGAAATTGGCAAAATTTCACATGCACTACAGTGGAGATATGTGAACACAAATAACAATCCAGCAGATATGGCTTCCAGAGGTTTGTCAGTCAACTCTTTTCTAAAGAAACAAATGTGGGTGTCTGAACCACAGTTTCTTCTTGGACCTCAAGAAGAGTGGCCTCAAAATCCTGATGGTTTGGATTAAATCTCACCAAAGGACTGTGAAATTAGAGACATAACTGTGAATGCTGTTCAGATTACATCTGAAGAAGTGGATCCAATAACCCGCTTAATCCATCACTTCTCATCCTGGACTCATCTGAAAAGAGCAGTAGCATGGATGCTCAGACTCAAAGGACTGCTCCTTGATCATAGCAGAATGAAAAAACAAAACAAACATTTAACAGTTGAAGAACTGGCCAATGCTGAAACAGAAATAATCTGCTTTTGCCAGAAGAAGAGATTTAGAGATGAAATTCTAGATTCTGGAAAATGAAATCTTAAGAGTTGGTGGACGGCTTAGCAGAGCAGCAATGCCAGAAGAGATAAAGCATCCAGTGATTGTGCCCAAAAATTCCCACATATCCGATCTAATCCTTCGCCATATTCATAATGAGGTGGGTCATGGTGGTCGCAATCATATGTTGTCAAAACTACGGCAAAAATATTGGATTCCTGGTGCCACTGTTTCAATCAGAAGAATTGTGTCAAGGTGTGTTCCTTGTCGGCGTATGAATGCTCCTCCTGGACAACAGCAGATGGCAGATTTGCCCCTGGACAGAGTCTCTCCTGATGAACCACCCTTCACATATGTTGGAGTTGACTATTTTGGACCCTTTGGAGTGAAGCGTGGAAGGAGTGTTGTGAAGCGCTATGGTGTTATTTTCACATGTTTAGCTGTAAGAGCAATTCATATCGAAGTGGCTTCATCACTTGACACAGATGCCCTTCATCGCTTTGCAGCCAGACGTGGTCAGGTCAAAGAACTACGATCTGACAATGGCACCAACTTTGTAGGAGCTCAGCGCGAGGTAAAGGAGGCAATTGAAGGCTGTAATCAAGGTCAGATCCACAATGCACTACTCCAGAAAGGAATCAACTGGATTTTCCATCCCCCTACTAGCTCACACCATGGAGGTGTATGGGAAAGATTAATAAGATCTGTACGAAAGGTTCCACACTCAATGTGCAAAGTCTTGACAAGGAAGGTGTCCAAACAGTTTTATGTGAAACCGAGGCTATTCTTAACAGTCGACTGATCACCAAGGCTTCTACAGATCCAAATGACCTTGAAGCACTTACCCCAAATCACCTTCTGCTTCTTAAGACTATGCCCTCCCTACCACCAGGACAGTTTCAAAAGGAAGACATATATGCTTGCTGCAGATGGAGGCAAGTTCAATATATGTCAGATTTGTTCTGGAAACGATGGATAAAGGAATATCTTCCCCAACTACAGGAACGACAGAAATGGTCAAAACTCAGACGCAACTTCAAGCTTGGAGACATTGTGATCATCTTGGATGATTCAGCGCCTAGAAACTCTTGGCTTCTTGGAAAAATTGTGGAAACAATATTGGATAAAAAAGGACGCGTACGGAGTCTTCGGATCAAGACCAAGACTAGCCATCTCACCAGACCAATCAACAAAGTCTGCCTTCTGCAGGAAGCAGAGGAGGCAGAGGAGGCAGAGGCAAGGCTTTGACAAGACTGTATTTTTTTTTTTTTTTACTTTGCTCCTTGCCCTCTGGTCATATTTTTTCACCACCAGACTATAGACTTTATTTCCAGAGTGGTGGTTTTGAGACTCTTTTTGTTTTTTGAGACAGAGACAATAGCCTTAAGAAGAAAGAAGATCTTTGTTATATTGTTTATGATTTATAATAGTGTAATTATTATTTGAAGCCTAATAATTAGGGGCCGGTATTGTAGGAGCCAAAATGTGTGTATATAGTTTGCGTGTTTATTGGTTTAGATCACACGTTTGTAGGTCACCTTTACTTCTGGTAATTTGGCACAGGGGGTGTGGTCGTTGTACCTTATGTTTACCTGTGCACTTGGTGGCGGGAGTTTTTGAACAAAGAGGGTAACAGGCTCCGATATTTTCTGTTGACCATGTCACTATTTATTATCACGTTTCACTTATTATCGCCTTAGCACTTCTCTCATTTCAGTTCAGTTCGTCGTTATGCCGATTTATGTTTGTTGTTACTATTTTTGGTTAATAAACATCATAAACTTATAACGTGGACTTTGGATTTTCTTTTTGGACCATGCGTCACAGTAGGAGCCTACTCAGCCTCTTAGCGGCTGTTTAAATGGAAAATTGCCGCTAAACCACCTATTGCCTTATTTGTCTAAATAAAAATAGAGTTATATGAAGCAGCAAGACTCTCTGTCTGATTTACTGACCACAGACGTGACTCACGCTGCTAATACTGCTAATATTCGATTGATTTAGAATCATTATTCAAATACGTAGTTGACACATTGTGTCGGAGTTGATGTAGAAAGTGCTGACTAGCTTGTAGCTTTACTTAACTGCAGTGATTCAAAAGTCAATAAATGGGGAATGGAACCATGTGCATTGGCAAGGTCTTCACAAGATCTCCATCCATCCATCCATCCATCCATCCATCCATCCATCCATCCATCCATCCATTTCCTTCCACTTATCTGGGGTATGGTCACTGTGGCAGCAGGTTTAGCAGGGCGTTCCAGATGTTCCTCTCCAGAGCAACTTATTCCAGCTCCTGCTGGGGGATCCTGAGGCGTTCCCAGGCTAGATGGGCTATATAGTCCATCCAGGGAGTTCTGGGTCTTCCTGCCAGTTGGACATTACCAGAATGCCTCCAAAGCTCCAGAAGTCCTCACCTTATCTGAGTCTGAACCCAGCCACCCTACAGAGGAAACTAATTTCAGCTGCTTGTATCCAGTGAACTGTTGGAGTCTTTAAAATGTTAATTTATCAGGTTATGTAATTCTCCATGGGGTTAATTAGTTGTCACCAAGAACTACCAACATGGAAACAACTTTACTTTTGAATTCTGGAGGCCTGAAGCTGTAGGTAGTGTTTTGTGAATATTCTTAATGTTTCAGGATGCCTGAAGGACAGCGTTAATAAATGTCGTAAGTAAAATTATGTTTTTATGTGGTTATGTTTGGCACTTAACGAGTTATCCTGCTTTGGTGTTCACATCAAACTCATTTGAAACTTGTGAGTGAGTGTGATATCACTGGAGAGGCTAGCCTTGTTGCACCCACAAACCACAACTTGTTGGCATAAAGGAGATTATATGTGGACATGGTCTGCAACTTAAACTTGGTTATGGAAACCAGACACCTGTAACAACACCCACCTGTCAATCAAAGCGTCCACGCTCTTAATTCTGCATAACTTTAAGCCTTAATATAATCTGAACAGGTGAGTTGTATATAAATTCACCCTCAGTACAGTTGTCATGAACGGGGAAATTAGCTATAGAGACCAAAACTGTTTTTTGTACCAGGCTGTAAACATGTTTATTTCTGCTGTGAAGTTGGACATTTGAACATTAAATTTTTTCTACGCAGTGTTACGTTGACAAGTGATGTTTACCTAAGTCATTTACTAGGGTTGTGAGAGTACTCGGTTATAACAAGTATCTCGTACGGACCGAATATCACGGAGTAAAATGTGTCAATAAACAATTCTCTTTCTCTTCTGATCAAAAAGTTACTGTGTAGATCAGTTCTGAGGCTGTTCTGTAAATTGTTTTCTAAATAAATTATTCATGAATAAAGATATTTCTGAACAACGCATTCATTCCAGGCTTTTAATTTAACTTCCGGTTAGCCTTGTCCACGTCCTGTGTGGATACAGATACAGGTACAGATAATGGTGTACTCTCTCATATCTATCATCTACTATTATGTCAAACAACCTGGTCAGGACTACATACTACATACATCTCAATGATTTGGACACTTACACGGTGAATACTGAATGTTTTTTTCCACACTGAGGTGAAGTGTATGTTTTGAGAGTCTGCTCATTTAAAACACATTAAAGACAGACAGCAGACACCAGCTAGACCAACTTTTTTCTAATTTAAAGAACAAAAACAACATGTGAGCAAAGAAAGTAAAGTGAGAATCGCTGCCAGTGTTAGCAGCCTTATAATGAATTCATCAAAAAAAAACCTGACATCACTCCTACTGTCGTTGTCAAGGTCCGGGTTTAGAGATACTTCAAATTCATTTTTCATTTTGAAAGATATATTATACATTACCCATATATCCAACGTGTATATATATAGTATATACATATAGTTTAGATGTGCATGTTTGCAAATATGCTGAACCTGTATATATGGAGGGATACACACTGTGTATATATACATAAATACATTGTGAAGTAAATATGGAGCTGAGAGCTTTCCCAAGAACTACAACTCGCTTTTAATACCTTATCTGTGCATATATGTAGAAATAAGAAAAGTGTTTTATGTACAAATATCAGAAAAGATTTGGTATTGCCTTTTACAAATAAAAGTAAAATATTATTATTGAAGTTTCTTAACTTGTCCTTCTTTCTCTTACACTGTTTATTGTGACCAAAAGTACTCAGAAAGCAACTATGAACCTAATTCTGATGTTTGTTAGTGTCCAAAGTCCAATTAAACAATGATATTTACGGATGTTTGAGGATATCAAAAATGTCACACATGTCAGTTATAGAAGAGGACTACACTTCAGTTTACTTCGGACATGTCTGGGTAAAGTCAAACATTTCAGAATGAAACTTGTGATGCCAAAACATGATCAGTCATTACTGACTGCCTGATGATGCCGATCTCAGCTTTTACTGTGCATCAGTCAAAGAAACAATTTCTTACATGCACCATCTGAGGATCCGACTCACTTATCTTCAGTGTTATTACAGAAAAATAAGAAACTGATCAGCAATCAGGGTTTATATGTTATTTAATCTTGGCTGGGAAGAACAACGTCTTGAGGTGTTTATGAATTTCTTTCATTTTTAGTCCATACATGATCGGATTAAAGAGAGGGTGATACAATATAATCTGTAAAGCCATAATTAAACGAACAGTTTTTGGAAAATCAGATTCTAGTCCAACTACAATGACATCATAAGCACACAAACAGGAGAAGTTGATTAAAACTATGAGGTGAGGTAAACAGGTCTGTGCAGCCTTTTTCCTGACTTCTCGACTGCTGCGATAGGATATTATGAATATCCTGGTGTATGTAAACAGTATGAAAAGCACAGGGACAAGTGCAACATTAAGCAGGATGACCATATCTCGTACAAAACGTGCTTGTGAGATTACACACTGAAGTTTGTAAACTGTGTTATTACAAAAAACTCCATTTAAAATAAATCGACAGAGTTTTTCTTTGGCACTCATTGCAGTTGGCAGTACGAGCTGACAGGCAGGCAGAAGCCAAGCTGAAACCAAGAAAATACTCACGGTGGTTTTGCTCATGATGGTTGGATATTGCAGAGGTTTACATATAGACACATACCTGTCATAAGCCATGGCTGCCAACAGTAAGAACTCTGAACCACCTAAAGAGTAAAACATATGAAACTGAACAAGACAGGCCTGATAAGATATGATCTGTTTGTCAGATAAAAAGTCAATCAGAAGCTTTGGGTAGATGGTCGTGCTGAAAAGAACAGAGTTTAGCAACAAAGCTGCAATGAAAATGTACATAGGCTCATGGAGGTTTGGGTGAACCCAGATCAGATACACAATAACAGAATTACTGCAGATTATCAGAATATATATTGTGAACATGATCATAAAATAAACATATCTGTATCTGTCAACATCCACATGTCCACCAAAAGTTATATATGTTACATTAAATATATCATCCATTAAAGTTGCCAAAAACCTGTGAATTAAAGAGGCAGAGAAAAGAACTGTGAGTGAACAAACATGCAGCCTGCACAGAGGCTTTACAGTCACCTGAACTTCAGTGAGAGTATGTGAAATGTTTTTTTATAAAATTTCTTCACTCTCCATGGATCTCATTAAAGAACTACAAACATGTAAAGAATATAATCAAACTCTGGAGGCCTGAACTTGTAAGAAGTGTTGCTTAATGGTTGGAAAACTTTCAATGTTTTAGGACACCTGAAGGCCGGCAATGAAAGATGTTATTCTATAGTTATATAATTCTTATAATGGATGACAAACACATTATTGAATGCTCAGGAGCTTCTGATGTGTTAAAATAACGTGAATAAAAAGAAAAGTCTAGTTGGAATCAATGCTAATATTAGCATGCTTGGCTAAATAGGTGCAATAGGCCTTCACAAATTTCTAATGTTATAAACAGTAGTTTTGTAGCCTGGACCACCTAAACTGAGACTGAAGTTCTATTCAGTATTCAGATCCTTCTATGTAGTACTCTGCGTACTTCCTGGCATACTGCTGTTGTTTCAGGATAAGACCAGAGTGTACTGAGATGGAGACAACATTTTGAGGGGTTGAGACAGAGTCAAGAGCAAAACCCGGCAGTACATGCATAGGTAGCTAATATTCACGAAATCTCTTTGGGTGAAGGGTGAAGAGATTTCTAAAGAGTTTTATGGTGCAGAGGCAGTGGCCTCTTTCAGCAGGAAAATGTGCCCTGTCACAAAGCAAACATGGTTCAGGAATGGTTTGAGGAACGCAACAACCAGTTCCTGCCTCCAAATCCCCCAGATCTCAGTCAAACCAAGCATCTGTGGGATGTCCTGGACAAACAAGTCCGACCCATGGAGACCTCTACCTCCCAACGTCCAGGATTTCAAGGATCTACTGCTAATGTCTTTGTGCCAGATATGACAGCATGCCTTCAGAGGTGTAGAGGAGTCCAGGCCTACACAATATCAGGCAGGTGGTCATAATGTTATGACTGATCGGTGTAAATCTCTCAGTGTTTGTAGAGACACCCAGAATTTCTTCAAGCATCTGAGGTGAACCAATGTCTGGCTCGCCTTTCTTACCACAGAATCAGTAAGCAATGCCCAAGTCAGGGTCTTGGTAGGTACTTGAAGGTACTACTGAAGCTGTCCACCCTCTCCACTGAGGACGTGTTGATATTAATGGGGAGCAGTTCTGAAACCAACGGATCAGGCCCTCTACTTACTTCTGATAAACCTGTTTCACTGTTTCCAGTGATTAGGTCTATCACAGTTGTGTCATTAACTTGGCAAGAGTGTTGGAGTTGAAACGTGGTTACACTAGTCATTAGTTGTGTATGTACAGGGGGTCCATCAGGGGACTTAAGGCCTCAAGAGACTCCTGGGCCAACCAAGTCTGAAATTATTACTTTTTCAGCTCAACGGCTTGACCAGGAGGTTCTTGCCTGACAAACACAGATGACCTTGTGATCTCTGACCACCTGCCCCAACAATGGAGGCTTTAAACATGGCCCACTTTAGAATTGTTGATGATCATCCACGTGAGCACTGAAGTCTTTCAATAGAACCAAAGATTCACCAGGTAGAACCCTTTTTCAGAGACTCCAGATACTCTGAACTGCTGTTTGATGGATAAGCACACACAACAGTCAGAGGTGTTGTACCGATTCATAGTCGTGTAGAGGCAACCATCCATTCTCTGGTTAACTCCAACACAGCAGTGCTTAGCCTGGGACTTGTGAGTATCCCCATTAGTGAGGTGACATTTCACATCCGAGGACCATTGCGATACCAGTAGTCAGCACAGCCAGCACAGCCCTGCCTTTGCCTGTTGTCCGGCTTGAAAGCCAACAGTTGTGGCTCTCTGGGTACTAGAATTATTCAAATGATTAATATGGGTATTTTTGGTATCAGTTTTGATCAAATATGGATGTAGTCTCTGCGACGCCCCCCACAGACTGTCTAATTTCTGTCTAACAGTCTTTGTTTCTGCTGTGAAGTTGGACATTTTAACGTGGGGGTTTATGGGATTGACTCACTTCTGGAGGATGTTTGAGGAACTGCAAGTTTTGGTACTTCCTGTGCTGGTTTCACTTCACAGACACATACGTTGATGCTTGATGCAAACATGCATTCAACAATTAGCAATCAAGCACACTAATCACCCCCTATTATAATTTTCTGATAAGGTATGATTTCTGATCTTATTTTTATGACTGAGAATTGGCTTTTATGTGCTGAGAGACTGAATGTAAAAATATATATTCAGAAATATACATTTATATTAAAATAGAACAAAATACAATGAATATAGAATTGTGGTTCAATCAGATACTTTAATGATGAAGGAAATAAGATCCATGCTATGAATCAGATTATATCCAGGGCAATCAAAATGATTAGCACTATAATAATCATTGTTTTTTTTTTTCCACGGCAACAAAACATTTTTTATGTTGTTTATTTTGTTTAATACATTTGGAATCTGCGTTGCCTCACAGGTGACCAAATCACAGTCTGGAGCACACACACTTTCAAGGCATTTTATTTAAATTACTGACTTCATGACCATTACAAACATTAATAATACACGCAGAGGAAAGTCTGCCAGTATGAAAGACAGGATTCTATTGTTCTGAAGTTAATCAAAAGCAAATTTAAAATTCAGATTCAGCCAGTGTTGTGGAGAAATTGCTGAAGTCAAAGGTCAATGGTGAGGTCAGGAGGGAAGAAAGTGTTCAGGAGCCTCTGATGTCTTATGTTGTAATATTTATTGACTCTTGGCCAAGGAGAATTAGAGACACTCTCAAAGTTCATCAGAAGTGTCTGAGTCGGTCTCACATTCTGCTGAACTCATGCTGGTGGATAGACTTTAAACCCCAAGATAACACCACAAATACTATACGCCCAGAATTAGCCAAAGAAAATGTTTTTACTCATGGAGGTGTAATTGTCAACATATTCTAGTCTGGAGACACAGATGTCTGTTTACGCAGATTGGAACGTCAACAGCCAGCTATCTATTATGTCTATGAAGGCAGCAATAGGTCTCTTCGACCCTGGCCACCACAGTGTTGAGATAGACTGGCACCTACTGTTCCCAACCAAAGCCAAACAACTAATACTGCCGAGGACCTCAAGGCCCACACGTGACCTCGTGTAACCTAAGGATAGAAAATTCCAGAACAGCCAAGTGTATCATCATGAGTCATTACAGTGATGAAGCTGATGCTTTGTACAAGTGTTACAGAAATAAATCAAAACAAAACATTAAAAACCTTCCAAGAATCACATAAGTCAAATCTAGAAATGAAGACACAAAGCTGCACAGTTTTTATAGTTATCACATTTTGAACAGCCTCTTGAGGTGTTTATAAATTTCTTTCATTTTTAGTCCATACATGATCGGATTAAAGAGAGGATTATAAATTATTATTTGTAATGACATTATGAAACGTACAGTTTTTGGAAAATCAGTTTCCAGTCTCACTAGAAGTACATTATATGCAGCCAAACAGGAGAAGTTGATTAAAACTATGAGGTGAGGTAAACAGGTCTGTGCAGCTTTTCTCCTGACTTCTCTACAACTTCGATAAGTTATTATAAATATTCTGGTGTATGTAAACAGTATAAAGAGTACAGGGAGAAATAAAAGATTTGCAAAAACTATCAAACTATATATATTCAGCACTTTTGATTCCACACAGTGAAGCTTGTAAACTGTGCTGTTACAAAATATTCCTTTGAAAATAAATTTACAGAGTTTTTTATTTACATTCTGAAAAATTGACACTGCAATCAGACAGGCAGGCACAAGCCAGGCTAAAACCAAGAACATATTCACAGTGTTTTTTCTCATGATGGTTGGATATTGCAGAGGTTTACATATAGACACATACCTGTCATAGGCCATAGCTGCCAGCAGTAAGAACTCTGAACCAGCTACAGAGTAAAATATGAACCACTGAAAGAGACAGGCTGAATATGTTATGATCTGTTTGTCAGATAAAAAGTCAATCAGAAGCTTTGGGTAGATGGTCGTGCTGAAAAGAACAGAGTTTAGCAACAAAGCTGCAATGAAAATGTACATAGGCTCATGGAGGTTTGGGTGAACCCAGATGAGATACACAATAACAGAATTACTGCAGATTATCAGAATATATATTGTGAACATGATCACAAAATAAACATATCTGTATTTATGAACTTCAACATACCCATCAAAAGTTATATATGTCACATTAAATTCATCATCCATTGAAGTTGCCAAAACCTGTGAATTAAAGAGGCAGAGAAAAGAACTGTGAGTGAACAAACATGCAGCCTGCACAGAGGCTTTACAGTCACCTGAACTTCAGTGAGAGTATGTGAAATGTTTTTTTATAAAATTTCTTCACTCTCCATGGATCTCATTAAAGAACTACAAACATGTAAAGAATATAATCAAACTCTGGAGGCCTGAACTTGTAAGAAGTTTTGCTTAATGGTTGGAAAACTTTCAATGTTTTAGGACACCTGAAGGCCGGCAATGAAAGATGTTATTCTATAATTATATAATTCTTATAATGGATGACAAACAGATTATTGAACGCTCAGGAGCTTCTGATGTGTTAAAATAACGTGAATAAAAAGAAAAGTCTAGTTGGAATCAATGCTAATATTAGCATGCTTGGCTAAATAGGTGCAATAGGCCTTCACAAATTTCTAATGTTATAAACAGTAGTTTTGTAGCCTGGACCACCTAAACTGAGACTGAAGTTCTATTCAGTATTCAGATCCTTCTATGTAGTACTCTGCGTACTTCCTGGCATACTGCTGTTGTTTCAGGATAAGACCAGAGTGTACTGAGATGGAGACAACATTTTGAGGGGTTGAGACAGAGTCAAGAGCAAAACCCGGCAGTACATGCATAGGTAGCTAATATTCACGAAATCTCTTTGGGTGAAGGGTGAAGAGATTTCTAAAGAGTTTTATGGTGCAGAGGCAGTGGCCTCTTTCAGCAGGAAAATGTGCCCTGTCACAAAGCAAACATGGTTCAGGAATGGTTTGAGGAACGCAACAACCAGTTCCTGCCTCCAAATCCCCCAGATCTCAGTCAAACCAAGCATCTGTGGGATGTCCTGGACAAACAAGTCCGACCCATGGAGACCTCTACCTCCCAACGTCCAGGATTTCAAGGATCTACTGCTAATGTCTTTGTGCCAGATATGACAGCATGCCTTCAGAGGTGTAGAGGAGTCCAGGCCTACACAATATCAGGCAGGTGGTCATAATGTTATGACTGATCGGTGTAAATCTCTCAGTGTTTGTAGAGACACCCAGAATTTCTTCAAGCATCTGAGGTGAACCAATGTCTGGCTCGCCTTTCTTACCACAGAATCAGTAAGCAATGCCCAAGTCAGGGCCTTGGTAGGTACTTGAAGGTACTACTGAAGCTGTCCACCCTCTCCACTGAGGACGTGTTGATATTAATGGGGAGCAGTTCTGAAACCAACGGATCAGGCCCTCTACTTACTTCTGATAAACCTGTTTCACTGTTTCCAGTGATTAGGTCCATCACAGTTGTGTCATTAACTTGGCAAGAGTGTTGGAGTTGAAACGTGGTTACACTAGTCATTAGTTGTGTATGTACAGGGGGTCCATCAGGGGACTTAAGGCCTCAAGAGACCCCTGGGCCAACCAAGTCTGAAATTCATACTTTTCAGCTCAACGGCTTGACCAGGAGGTTCTTGCCTGACAAACACAGATGACCTTGTGATCTCTGACCACCTGCCCCAACAATGGAGGCTTTAAACATGGCCCACTTTAGAATTGTTGATGATCATCCACGTGAGCACTGAAGTCTTTCAATAGAACTAAAGATTCACCAGGTAGAACCCTTTTTCAGAGACTCCAGATACTCTGAACTGCTGTTTGATGGATAAGCACACACAACAGTCAGAGGTGTTGTACCGATTCATAGTCGTGTAGAGGCAACCATCCATTCTCTGGTTAACTCCAACACAGCAGTGCTTAGCCTGGGACTTGTGAGTATCCCCATTAGTGAGGTGACATTTCACATCCGAGGACCATTGCGATACCAGTAGTCAGCACAGCCAGCACAGCCCTGCCTTTGCCTGTTGTCCGGCTTGAAAGCCAACAGTTGTGGCTCTCTGGGTACTAGAATTATTCAAATGATTAATATGGGTATTTTTGGTATCAGTTTTGATCAAATATGGATGTAGTCTCTGCGACGCCCCCCACAGACTGTCTAATTTCTGTCTAACAGTCTTTGTTTCTGCTGTGAAGTTGGACATTTTAACGTGGGGGTTTATGGGATTGACTCACTTCTGGAGGATGTTTGAGGAACTGCAAGTTTTGGTACTTCCTGTGCTGGTTTCACTTCACAGACACATACGTTGATGCTTGATGCAAACATGCATTCAACAATTAGCAATCAAGCACACTAATCACCCCCTATTATAATTTTCTGATAAGGTATGATTTCTGATCTTATTTTTATGACTGAGAATTGGCTTTTATGTGCTGAGAGACTGAATGTAAAAATATATATTCAGAAATATACATTTATATTAAAATAGAACAAAATACAATGAATATAGAATTGTGGTTCAATCAGACACTTTAATGATGAAGGAAATAAGATCCATGCTATGAATCAGATTATATCCAGGGCAATCAAAATGATTAGCACTATAATAATCATTGTTTTTTTTTTTCCACGGCAACAAAAAATGTTTATGTTGTTTATTTTGTTTAATACATTTGGAATCTGCGTTGCCTCACAGGTGACCAAATCACAGTCTGGAGCACACACACTTTCAAGGCATTTTATTTAAATTATTGACTTCATGACCATTACAAACATTAATAATACACGCAGAGGAAAGTCTGCCAATATGAAAGACAGGATTCTATTGTTCTGAAGTTAATCAAAAGCAAATTTAAAATTCAGATTAGGCCAAGTGCGTCATCATGAGTCATCACAGTGATGAAGCTGATGCTTTGTACAAGTGTTACAGAAATAAATCAAAACAAAACATTAAAAACCTTCCATGAATCACATAAGTCAAATCTAGAAATGACGACACAAAACTGCACACTTCTTATAGTTATCACATTTTGCAGAACAGCCTCTTGAGGTGTTTATAAATTTCTTTCATTTTTAGTCCATATATGATCGGATTAAAGAGAGGATGATAAATTATTATTTGTAAGGACATTATGAAACGTACAGTTTTTGGAAAATCAGTTTCCAGTCTCACTAGAAGTACATCATATGCAGACAAACAGGAGAAGTTGATTAAAACTATGAGGTGAGGTAAACAGGTTTGTGCAGCTTTTCTCCTGACTTCTCTACAACTTCGATAAGTTATTATAAATATTCTGGTGTATGTAAACAGTATGAAGAGTACAGGGAGAAATACAAGATTTACCAAAGCTATCAAACCATATATATTCAGCACTTTTGATTCCACACAGTGAAGCTTGTAAACTGTGCTGTTACAAAATATTCAGAGTAAAATATAAACCACTGAAAGAGACAAGCTGAATATGTTATGATCTGTTTCTCAGATAAAAAGTCAATCAGAAGCTTTGGGTAGAAAACAGTGCTGTAAACAACAGAGTTGATTAACAAAGCTGCAATGAAAATGTACATAGGCTCATGGAGGTTTGGGTGAACCCAGATGAGATACACAATAACAGAATTACTGCAGAGTATTAGAATATATGCTGTGAACATGATCACAAAATAAAGATATCTGTATTTATGAATGTCCACATACCCATCAAGAGTTATATATGTTACATTAAATTCATCATCCATTAATATGATCACAAAATAAACCTTAATGTATCAGACAGGCAGATTTATTATTATTAAGATTACACTAACATACGTGCATCATGTATTAGTGTTTCTTTCATTCACCTGTACCTGACCTCCACATACACTTGTGTCTGTTGAAATATTACAGAAAACACAGACCTTCAGAATTCAGAAAGTGAACTGTTTGAGTCTGTGGACTGTTATTATCAGCCTCCATAACCCTCAATGGATCTCATTAAAATCTCCACCAAGGGCATTAAAGTTTGGTAATGTTTCCGTACTAAGCAGTGATGTTTCCTGTCAGGGCCCTTTCAGTGGTGGTGGTAGTAAAAATTCCTCAGTATTTGTGGGGATACCAAGAATCTCCTCAGGTGTCTGTGGTGAAACAAAGTCTGCCTTGCCTTTGGGATCTTTGGAAGGTATTGCTTGGAGTCTTGGTGATGTGGAAAACAAGGTGAAGCTGTCCACCCTGTCCACTGATAACCTCTTGATACTAAGGGGGTATAGCTCTGACAGCCTTGACACCAGCAGTTCAGGCCCTCTACTTACTTCTGCTAGACCTGTTTCATTGTTTCAAGTGATGAGGCCCATTACAGTTGTGTTATCAATTTGGCAAGAGTGTTGGAGTTGAAAAGTGAGTATAGTAGTCATTAGTTGTGTGTGTACAGGGAGTACAGCAGGGGACTAAAAACACAATCCTGAGGCACACCAATGTTACAGTTGAGGGTGTATTAAGGTGTGTGAGGTGGATCCGTCTACTCTAACCTTCTTGTGGCTGCAGGAAGTCAAAGATCCAAATGGTTGTTGCATTGACAAGCACAGGTGACCTACTGACCACACCTCCTACCACCTTCCTCTACAATGGTGCTTTTGAACATGGCTCACTCGGTTCCCATGTCCCCAACCTCCCCTGGGATGCACAAGAAATTCCTCTGTTGGTGGAAGTTGAGGACCTCATGAACAGGGGCCTCCGTCAGAAGTTCCCAGTTCACCCTCACACATTTGGATTTACCGGGTCTATCTAGCAGACTTCCCTTGCCATACTTGTGATTTCTCATAATATTTTGTTTTGATTGTCATAATAACATCTCTTTTCTGTTACTCACTGAAACATGCAAATATGCATTCAACAAATATAAAAAAACAACCACCACTAGTATTGCAGGGGATCTGAAGTACCTGAGACTTGGTCTGTAGAGATTTGTTCGTTCCAAGTTGAGAAAATAAGAACTGAGGTCATCCTATAAATCAGATTGTATGCAGTATCTGGGAGCAATCAATGAAAAATGATGATAATAATAATAATTGTTTTTTCACTTGTTCATGTTTATTTTCTTGAATTTGAATAAACTTTGCCTCACAGGGTACCAAATCACAGTCTGGAGCACATTCTTTTTCTTTTCAAGGTGTTTTTATTTGAACAAGTTAAAGTGACAGCAAAATTCAGAGTGATAATATTCTAAAGATGTTATGCTGTGTTGGAAAAGTCACCATGATGAAGACCACAAGCAGAAAGGTCTCATTTTATTTAGAGATGCTGAAGATGCAGATCTAGAAATGAAGACACAAAACTGCACATTTCTTATAGTTAACACATTTTGCAGAACAGCCTCTTGAGGTGTTTATAAATTTCTTTCATTTTTAGTCCATATATGATCGGATTAAAGAGAGGATGATACATTATCATTTGCAAGGACATTATGAAACGTACAGTTTTTGGAAAATCAGTTTCCAGTCTCACTAGAAGTACATCATATGCAGTCAAACAGGAGAAGTTGATTAAAACTATGAGGTGAGGTAAACAGGTCTGTGCAGCTTTTCTTCTGACTTCTCTACAACTTTGATAAGTTATTATAAATATTCTGGTGTATGTAAACAGTATGAAGAGTACAGGGAGAAGTAAAAGATTTACAAAAACTAGCAAACCATATATATTCAGCACTTTTGATTCCACACAGTGAAGCTTGAAAACTGTGCTGTTACAAATGATTCCTTTGAAAATAAATTTACAGAGTTTTTTATTAGAAATCAGAACAGCTGGCCCTGCAATCTCACAGACAGGCACAAGCCAGGCTAAAACCAAAAACATATTCACAGTGTTTTTTCTCATGATGGTTGGATATTGCAGAGGTTTACATATAGACACATACCTGTCATAGGCCATTACAGACAACAGTAGAAATTCAGAACCAGCTACAGTGTAAAATGCAAACCACTGAAAGACACAGGCTGAATATGTTATGATCTGTTTCTCAGATAAAAAGTCAATCAGAAGCTTTGGGTAGAATGCAGTGCTGTAAACAACAGAGTTGATTAACAAAGCTGCAATGAAAATGTACATAGGCTCATGGAGGTTTGGCTGAATCCAGATTAGATAGGCAACAGTAGAATTACTGCAGAGTATCAGAATATATGCTGTGAACATGATCACAAAATAAAGATATCTGTATCTATGAACTTCAACATACCCATCAAGAGTTATATATGTTACATTTACTTGATTGTCCATGAAGGTTGTCTGAAGGAAATGTTAAGATAAAGATATCACTTTGAAGATTACACTAACATACGTGCATCATGTATTAGTTTTCTTTCATTCACCTGTACCTGACCTCCACATACACTTGTGTCTGTTGAAATATTACAGAAAACACAGACCTTCAGAATTCAGAAAGTGAACTGTTTGAGTCTGTGGATTGTTTTAAATCAGCCTCCATAACCCTCAATGGATCTCATTAAAATCTCCACCAAGGTCTACAACTATCAGAACAACTTCATCAAACTCTAGAGGCCTGAACCACAGGTGGTGTTCACTATTTTCCTGTGCCAGTGTCATCAGAACTGACACTGTATTACAATCATCATTGCTATAGAAATGCACTAAACAAATCCATTTGTAGTATTAATTGTTCCCCTTGGACGAACAGTAATATACCCAGTTTCAAAAGAGAGTTCAGAAAGGTTGAGCGGAAAAACACAAAATTGGATTTTCATTTTACTGAAATTAATAAACTTTTAATCTTTAATAAGAATGTGAAAGAGGTGAGAACTGATAATTCTTCCAATCTGATTGATGCAATATTACAGTTTTTCTCAATTGCTAAAACACTAAACCCTATATATTGTCTGAACCAAATGCTCAGTTGCCTGAACCCACTGATTGAATCAATCACTCTTTTGGCAAAACCATAAGCACTTTTCACCTGTTTAGACACAACTTGCCAACACATTTTCATTGTGATGCACCTGTGCTGCATAATGGTGAGCACAGGTGACAAAAGTCAAACACAATTAAAGCACAGGTGTCACCACTTGAACACAACAACTCAAAATTGATCACACTTGTGGCTAATGATGTGAGGGAACATATAAGCCAGTTCAGAGAGCACTGGTTTGTGAGGCCCTACAATGGATAGAAATCTGAGAGGAAGAGTTTGTGTGAGAGGAGGTCGAGGTGGTCAGCGAAGACAAAGAACAGTAATATCTGATGAAATCAGAGCTACTGTGATTGACCATGTTCTTGTCCATGGTATGAGCATGAGGGAGGCCGGACAAAGGGTACAACCAAACATCAGTAGATTCACTGTGTCCACCATAATCCGAAGATTTAGAGAAGAGAACAGGTAATTACCTTTTTTGACATTATAGTACAGTATGTAAATGTTGACAGCAATTACTGTATGACATACTATATACTGTACCACAGTATACTGTAAGTAAATATATGTTTCAGTACATCACTGTACCAATGTACTGTAGTATTGTAATGGAGGGTTGGTCTAACTGTTTGTAGGCCAAGTATTCCATGTATATTTTTTGTAACTGCATGTTCTCTTTTTGTAGAATTGAAAGACTGCCACATGGGGGTGGGAGGACAGGCATGTTCTCCCCACACCAAGAGACCCTAATTGTTGATATGGTCCGTGAAAACAACGCCATTAAACTGAGTGAAATTCAGCAGAAGATCATTGAGGACCATGTAAATTTTGAGGGTATCAACAGTGTCAGCCTCTCTACTGTTGATCGTGTCCTCAAGCGCAACAGACTGCGCATGAAACAGCTGTACAGAGGGCCCTTTGATCGCAACTCAGACAGAGTCAAAGAGCAAAGATTCCAGTATGTACAGGTTGGTATATATCCAGACACATTCAATGTTGATTACTCTAAGTAGTGATTTACTGTAGTGGCCTAAATCACTTTTTCTGTATCACTTACAAAACTATATCTATTTCTACAGAGGGTTTTTCAACTGGATGCAATGGAAAGACCCCATGAATACATCTACATGGATGAAGCTGGGTGTAATCTCACCAAAAGGAGAAGGAGAGGCCGTCATGTGATTGGCCATCGGGCCACTGTTGGTGTCCCTGGGCAGCGTGGTGGCAATGTCACATTATGTGCTGCCATCAGCAATCGTGGGGTTGTCCACCATCATGCCAACCTGGGGCCCTACAACACTCACCAGCTCCTCATTTTCCTCAATCACATGCAAGATGATCTGTTAGGGCAGCAGGATGAGCATCCCATCTATGTTGTTGTTTGGGACAACGTGAGTTTTCACAGAGCCCTCCAGGTTAGAGAGTGGTTCAATATGAACCAAGGTTTTATCAATTTTTGCCTTCCACCGTATTCCCCTTTCCTAAACCCCATTGAGGAATTCTTCTCCTCATGGCGGTGGAAGGTATATGAACGTCAACCTTACACCAGGGTAAATCTCCTGCAAGCCATGGAACTTGCCCGTGGTGACATAGGTGTGGAGGCATGCCAAGCCTGGATACGGCATGCCAGGGGTTTTTTCCCCTGTTGCCTGGCCAGACAAAATGTGGCCTGTGATGTGGCTGAAGTCCTGTGGCCTGACCCAGTACGGAGACATGATGCTGTGGCTGAGTAATGCACTTATTTGTATATTTTTGTACTTTATTTTTACATGGGCTTACTGTACACAAGTGGCAAATGCACAAGATTTCTGCTTGTTTTTACAAGTGCTACGTGTAAATGCACAAGATTTCTGTTTTTTGTCTTTTTGTACAAGTGCTAAATGCACAGGTTTTTGCAACATGCATTTAGCCTACAGTGAACAATAAACATTTATTTCTCCAGCTTCATGTCCTGAGCATTGTGTTTTCTATTTTTCTACGTAGTGTTTAGTGACTGTTCAGTAGTGTTTTTAATTTTGATTGACTCGGGGCACGATTTGACAACATAGTTCAGTTTTGAACACAGATTGAACTGTTTTGAGGTGAAAGTTTGGTTTTGCAAGAAGAGTCTGAGGTTTTGTGAATGTAGCTTGAAAACTGGGTTTTGTGTTCACAGTTTAGAGAAAAGGAGAGCAGCTTTCAAGAAATGTGTCTTAGCAATTGAGAAAAACTGTAAAAACCCTTGTGTGGCACGATCAATAGATTGGTGAACCCTAGTCCATTTTTTTGTTTTTTTGGCTTTTGTTGAACAACCTGATTTCAAAAAAATGTGATAAGTCTGGACTGAAGGCAAGCCAGTTTAGCACCCTTTGACTATGGAGCCATGCTGTTCGCTTACATTCGTTTGGCATCGTCTTGCTGAAATAGACAAGGACATCGCTGGAAAAGACATCATTGACTTGGCAGCGCATGTTGCTCCAAAACCTGTATATCATTCAGCATTCACTAACAGACCACACCAATATGGATTTAGATTTCGACAGGTTTATTGCATATTATAGATAAAGGTGTACCAAGGTGATGCAGCGTGGGAGGGATGAGGGAAAGGAGTGAGGGATGATGAGGGCTGAGGGGTGAGAGATGAACAGAAAAAGGTAGAGGGATGAAGGGTGGAAAGTGAAGATGGATGGAGGGTAAGGCATGGGAGTCGAGGGTTGGAGGGCTAAGGGAAATCAGGGTCGTAGACAGATGAAGGGGAGAGTTCGGACATGGACCGGTGTTGGCTGGCGGCAGGAAGACAGAAGAGAACCAGGAGGGAGTTGAAACTCTGAGTAGAGGGGGAGCCATCTCTTCGTTGCTGTATAGATTTGAGCCCCCAAATGAACTTCAGATTGAAAGATCTGTGTGGGCATTTTTTAATGCCATTTTATGTATGTATGTTATTTAGCAAGCGTGCTGGACAAGATCAGCGACCAAGGATTTTGATTATCTCCAGATGTCTCTGTCTAGAAGCTGTGGAAGCAGCTGTGATGAGAAAGAATTGCAAAAGATATTCTGACTGTCTCTGTAATCTTGAGGAGATGCTTGACAAGCTAGTCTGGAGTTCACATAGTCACGTATGGACTTAGATGAGATGAAATAATATGGCCCCTATCAGAGGACAACAAAAATGAGCCAGTAGTCAAGGTGGATGGAAAAGACTTTGAAGGCGCTGTTCATGTCTGCCTTGGACAAGCAAGCTCTTTGAACTGCATTATGGATGGGGGTGATGTGTCATGTCCAAGGCTAATCTCTCTAAGTTTTCAGGTGAGCAGAGGCTCCTCCTCATCGTTTCCCTCCTGATCTCTGGCACCTGTTTGGAGGCCTTTAAGAGCTCTGGGTAGCTCCACCCACACTCTGTCTCTCACACTGCAGCTTGGGCCTGCTGCAATACCACTAGCCTCCACCTTTTGTCTTCATTGCTATCCTTGGTTTTGACTTTTGGCTACAATAAAAGTTACTCTGGCTGCATTGGCTGTTCTTTGTCACCTGTGTTGCTTCCCAAGAGCCAGGGTCGTAACAGATGGCACGGTCAATAGTAGCGTATTGCATGGAAAAGTCTAGGCTGGGAATTAGACTACTGGTACTCGTGATGGTGGAGACGATAGATCTACGATTAGTCGCTTTTTCCCAGAATATTTTCCGGTGGCCGATTAACCACCACAGCACAACGTTGGGTTACGTTTCTCCAAAAGGGTGATTCTGGTTCAATTTCTCCACTGTAGGTCGCTGTGTTTCGTTTCAGCATACATATTATGGAGAAATGATCCTACATCCCCTAATGATTTAAGACCTCAGTAAACAGTTTCCTCATGAGTTTATGGTCTCAGTTGCTAGTTTCAAGTCTTCTTCCATACAGCATGATGGACAGCCCAGTATACGGTACCCAGTAGCTACACACTCTCATTCAATATGGTCATTGTTTCCACTTGGTTCATTAAGGCTTCTTGAACTGAAAATGTGCATAGGCTCATGGAGGTTTGGGTGAATCCAGATCAGATAGACAACAGTAGAATTACTGCAGAGTATCAGAATATATGCTGTGAACATGATCACAAAATAAAGATATCTGTATCTATGAACTTCAACATACCCATCAATAGTTATATATGTTACATTTACTTGATTGTTCATGAAGGTTGTCTGAAGGAAATGTTAAGATAAAAAAGTCCTTCACGTCTCACTTTGAAGATCACATTTACACATTATAAGCAGCATCTTGTAATCTTAGACTGACGTGTTTGTTCAAATATTCCAAAATTCAGAACGTGAACTGTTTGGGTCTGTGGACTGGTTTTATCAGCCTCCATCACCCTCAGTGGATCTCATTAAAATCTCCATAAGTGCTACGATTATCTGAACAACTTCATCAAACACTTTACTTCACTTTAAACTCATACAGTAGGTGGAAAGTTAGCCACTGTCGTCATGTTTTAATCCTTGTTGCTATGGCCTTAAGCCCAGGCTCCGTCCCAGGTGACAGCATGTCAAGAGAAGCACATGTTTGATATCTTTGGTTGATTTTTGTAACTTAGTTGTAGGAAGGTTTGCTTGTTTTGCACTAAGCAAGGTATGAAAAAGTTTGCTCATGGTCTCATGTGGTAAACCTGGCCAGCAGGTCCGATTGTTTGGAGTCTTAGGCCACATTAAGACAAATCTGGTGTTGCAGTGAACTGTGGCCTTGATGCTAGGGGTGTGGATGTCTTTAACTGTGCAATGAATATCTTTTATCAAACAACATCTTTCTTGCTACCAGCACTCCCTCTCCTCATTCACTGCATATGTTGCCTGACCATATCTCTCTCTCAACAAACGTGCACAAACCAAAGAAAGCTCTTTGGTGTCACTATTTTGCATGAATCCATTTGAATAGTTCCGGGTAGATAGTACTTCTGGTACACAGGAAGTGTAATACTATTGTACTAGCTAGCATAATCAGTCAAGAGTTGCTGTTGACTTCAGGGAATAAATACTTTTAAAAAATCAACATCAGCCTCATAAGACCTGTTGATTATCTCTGCTCATACTAATTCACTGACAAAAGTAAAATGTTGAATTCATTAATTGGCTTCTGATCTAACAGGGTTTCTGAAAAACTGCAGCCAGGTGCTTCGTCATGAATCATTACATTAATGGCATGTGGGAATGGGCAATGGGATGGCACTGAACCCAGGCTGCTGTGGTAGAAACTCAGCCTTGGTATGAAGTTTATTATTATATTCACTTTATGGCCATTATGACCTTTAAGAAATAACACAGAAAATATATTTATATATTTAGTTTGAAAGTCATCAGTGATAACAGGGTTCAATCTTTCTGCAGTTATCATAAACATACTGAAACATTCAGAGTGATAACAGAATTAAAACAGCATTGTTGGGAAAGTCGTCCTGATAAAGACCACAAGCAGAAAAGTGTTAACATTCTTTATTTAGTGATTCTGGAGTTTTGACCTCTTCATTGATGAAGCTGATGATGATCTTTACTGTTACAGACACCTTACATATTAGACATGACAATCATGTTTGAATTATTATGAATCCATCCATCCATCCACAGCTTCATCCACCAGGCTGTCAGGATGCTGAACTCCCTCCCACACACACACACTTCCTTCTCTGCCCTCTGCCCCCACAAACTCTGGACACTATATACACTTATACTGTCAATTCTGTTTATACGGCCATATTGCCATATCATACTGTTTATATCTTAGATTGCCATATTTTTCTTAGGTCTTTTTAACTTGTATATATTTTTTATATTTTATAACTCATGTTTATTGCTGTTTTCACCAGGGATACAAGGGAAATGCTATTTCAATTCTGTGTATGTCCTGTACAAATGGCAGCATGGACAATAAAGTTGACTTGACTTGAAACATAACCGAATCTTTTTGCAGAACAACCTCCACTGATACTAATTCACTTTCAGAAGTAAAATGTTGAATTCACAAATTAACTTCTGATCTGACAAGGTTTCTGAAAAAGTGCAGCCAGTTGCTCCGTCATGCGTCATTGCACATGAAGCTGATGCTGCTCTTTACTGTGCACAATTATCACAGAAACAAATCCTCACATTAAAAACCAGGAACACATAAGTCATACTTATAAACGATGACTGTGCAGCTTTACATACAGTTATAGTTATCACATTTTGCAGAACAGCCTCTTGAGGTGTTTATAAATTTCTTTCATTTTTAGTCCATACATGATCGGATTAAAGAGAGGATGATAAATTATCATTTGTAAGGACATTATGAAACGTACAGTTTTTGGAAAATCAGTTTCCAGTCTCACTAGAAGTACATCATATGCAGCCAAACAGGAGAAGTTGATTAAAACTATGAGGTGAGGTAAACAGGTCTGTGCAGCTTTTCTCCTGACTTCTCTACAACTTCGATAAGTTATTATAAATATTCTGGTGT
Organism: Argyrosomus regius; assembly: GCA_946959425.1. Lineage (NCBI taxonomy): Eukaryota > Metazoa > Chordata > Actinopteri > Sciaenidae > Argyrosomus > Argyrosomus regius. The sequence continues at coordinate 128,080 of OX336895.1, forward strand.
ATGTAAACAGTATGAAGAGTACAGGGAGAAGTAAAAAAGTTATCAAATTAACCAAACCATATACATTCACCACTCTTGAATTGACACAGTAAAGCTTGTTAACTGTGCTGTTACAAAATATTCCTTTTAAAATAAATTTACAGAGTTTCTTATTTGCATTCTGAAAAATTGACACTGCAACCTGACAGACAGGCACAAGCCAGGCTAAAACCAACAACATATTCACAGTGGTTTTCCTCATGATGGTTGGATATTGCAGAGGTTTACATATAGACACGTACCTGTCATAGGCCATAGCTGCCAACAATAAGAACTCTGAAGAACCCAAAGTGTAAAATGCAAACCACTGAAAGAGACAGGCTGAATATGTTATGATCTGTTTCTCAGATAAAAAGTCAATCAGAAGCTTTGGGTAGAAAACAGTGCCGTAAACAACAGAGTTGATTAACAAAGCTGCAATGAAAATGTACATAGGCTCATGGAGGTTTGGGTGAATCCAGATTAGATAGGCAACAGTAGAATTACTGCAGAGTATTAGAATATATGCTGTGAACATGATCACAAAATAAAGATATCTGTATCTATGAACTTCAACATACCCATCAAGAGTTATATATGTTACATTTACTTGATTATCCATGAAGGTTGTCTGAAGGAAATGTGAAGATAAAGATATCACTTTGAAGATTACACTAACATACGTGCATCATGTATTAGTGTTTCTTTCATTCACCTGTACCTGACCTCCACATACACTTGTGTCTGCTGAAATATTACAGAAAACACAGACCTTCAGAATTCAGAAAGTGAACTGTTTGAGTCTGTGGACTGTTATTATCAGCCTCCATAACCCTCAATGGATCTCATTAAAATCTTCACCAAGGTCTACAACTATCAGAACAACTTCATCAAACTCTAGAGGCCTGAACCACAGGTGGTGTTCACTATTTTCCTGTGCCAATGTCATCAGAACTGACACTGTATTACAATCATCATCAAGAAACACTCTTTGTAGGGCCTTGCATTAAAGTTTGGTAATGTTTCCGTACTAAGCAGTGATGTTTCCTGTCAGGGCCCTTTCAGTGGTGGTAGTAAAAATTCCTCAGTATTTGTGGGGACACCAAGAATCTCCTCAAGTGTCTGTGGTGAAACAAAGTCTGCCTTGCCTTTGGGATCTTTGGAAGGTATTGCTTAGAGTCTTGGTGATGTGGAAAACAAGGTGAAGCTGTCCACCCTGTCCACTGATAACCTCTTGATACTAAGGGGGTATAGCTCTGACAGCCTTGACACCAGCAGTTCAGGCCCTCTACTTCCTTCTGCTAGACCTGTTTCATTGTTTCAAGTGATGAGGAACATTACAGTCATGTTATCAATTTGGCAAGAGTGTTGGAGTTCAAAAGTGGGTACACTAGTCACTAGTTGTGTGTGTACAGGGAGTACAGCAGGGGACTAAAAACACAATCCTGAGGCACACCAATGTTACATTTGAGGGTGTATTAATGTGTGTGAGGTGGATCCGTCTACTCTAACCTTCTTGTGGCTGCAGGAAGTCAAAGATCCAAATGGTTGTTGCATTGACAAGCACAGGTGACCTACTGACCACACCTCCTACCACCTTCCTCTACAATGGTGCTTTTGAACATGGCTCACTCGGTTCCCATGTCCCCAACCTCCCCTGGGATGCACAAGAAATTCTTCTGTTGGTGGAAGTTGAGGACCTCATGAACAGGGGCCTCCGCCAGAAGTTCCCAGTTCACCCTCACACATTTGGATTTACCGGGTCTATCTAGCAGACTTCCCTTGCCATCTGATCCAACATGGTGGACAAACACATACAACAGACAGAGCCTTCCCCATAGCGACTCATAGTTGCATAAACGTGACCTTCCACTCTCCAGGGAGAACTCCAACACAGAAGCACTCAGCCAGAGGTTTGTGACTAGCCCAATACTAGCTATTTTCCCTCTAGAAAAGGTGAGAGTCTTGGCCCTCTCCAGAAGTCTGGTTTCAGAACCAATGGTATATGTAGAGGTGAGTCCATATATATCTAGCTGGCACTGTTCCACCTCATGCACCAGCTTCGGTCCCTTCCCCACCAGTGAGGCGACATTCCACCTTGATGTGAGGAGTCAGCACACTTAGGTCCCAGTCTGTGCCTGCTGCCTGGCTTGAATCACCTGACACAATGCCTACAGTGGTGGTGGGCTATCAGGGTACTGGAATTAATAGTATGATTAATATGAATATACTTGTGATTTCTCATAATATTTAGTTTTGATTGTCATAATTACATCTCTTTTCTGTTACTCACTGAAACATGCAAATATACATTCAACAAATATAAAAAAACAACCACCACTAGTATTTCAGGGGATCTGAAGTACCTGAGACTTGGTCTGTAGAGATTTGTTCGTTCCAAGTTGAGAAAATAAGAACTGAGGTCATCATATAAATCAGATTGTATGCAGTATCTGGGAGCAATCAATGAAAAATGATGATAATAATAATTGTTTTTTCACTTGTTCATGTTTATTTTCTTGATAATTTGAATAAACTTTGCCTCACAGGGTACCAAATCACAGTCTGGAGCACATTCTTTTTCGTTTCAAGGCGTTTTTATTTGAACAAGTTAAAGTGACAGTAAAATTCAGAGTGATAATATTCGAAAGATGTTATGCTGTGTTGGAAAAGTCACCATGATGAAGACCACAAGCAGAAAGGTCTCATTTTATTTAGAGATGCTGGAGTTTTGACCTCTTCAGGGTTTCTGAAAACTGCAGCCAGTTTCTTTGTCATGAGTCATTACAGTGATGAAGCTGATGCTTTGCACATTATAGAAATAAATCCTCACATTAAAAACCTTCCAAGAATCACATCTAGAAATGAAGACACAAAACTGCACATTTCTTATAGTTATCACATTTTGCAGAACAGCCTCTTGAGGTGTTTATAAATTTCTTTCATTTTTAGTCCATATATGATCGGATTAAAGAGAGGATGATAAATTATTATTTGTAAGGACATTATGAAACGTACAGTTTTTGGAAAATCAGTTTCCAGTCTCACTAGAAGTACATCATATGCAGACAAACAGGAGAAGTTGATTAAAACTATGAGGTGAGGTAAACAGGTCTGTGCAGCTTTTCTCCTGACTTCTCTACAACTTCGATAAGTTATTATAAATATTCTGGTGTATGTAAACAGTATGAAGAGTACAGGGAGAAATACAAGATTTACCAAAACTATCAAACCATATATATTCAGCCATTTTGATTCCACACAGTGAAGCTTGAAAACTGTGCTGTTACAAATGATTCCTTTGAAAATAAATTTACAGAGTTTTTTATTCACATTCTGAAAAATTGGCCCTGCAATCTTACAAACAGGCAGAAGCCAGGCTAGAACCAAGAACATATTCACAGTGTTTTTTCTCATGATGGTTGGATATTGCAGAGGTTTACATATAGACACATACCTGTCATAGGCCATTACAGACAACAGTAAGAACTCTGAAGAACCTAAAGAGTAATATGCAAACCACTGAAAGACACAAGCAGAATATGTTATGATCTGTTTCTCAGATAAAAAGTCAATCAGAAGCTTTGGGTAGAAAGCAGTGCTGTAAACAACAGAGTTGATTAACAAAGCTGCAATGAAAATGTACATAGGCTCATAGAGGTTTGGGTGAATCCAGATCAGACAGACAACAGTAGAATTACTGCAGAGTATCAGAATATATGCTGTGAACATGATCACAAAATAAAGATATCTGTATTTATGAACTTCAACATACCCATCAAGAGTTATATATGTTACATTTACTTGATTGTCCATGAAGGTTGTCTGAAGGAAATGTGAAGATAAAAATATCACTTTGAAGATTACACTAACATACGTGCATCATGTATTGGTGTTTCTTTCATTCACCTGTACCTGACCTCCACATACACTTGTGTCTGTTGAAATATTACAGAAAACACAGACCTTCAGAATTCAGAAAGTGAACTGTTTGAGTCTGTGAATTGTTTTAAATCAGCCTCCATAACCCTCAATGGATCTCATTAAAATCTCCACCAAGGTCTACGACTATCAGAACAACTTCATCAAACTCTAGAGGCCTGAACCACAGGTGGTGTTCACTATTTTCCTGTGCCAATGTCATCAGAACTGACACTGTATTACAATCATCATTGCTATAGAAATGCACTAAACAAATCCATTTGTAGTATTAATTGTTCCCCTTGGACTAACAGTAATATACCCAGTTTCAAAAGAGAGTTCAGAAAGGTTGAGCGGAAAAACACAAAATTGGATTTTCATTTTACTCAAATTAACAAACTTTTAATCTTTAATAAGAATGTGAAAGAGGTGAGAACTGATAATTCTTCCAATCTGATTGATGCAATATTAAAAACCCTTGTGTGGCATGATCAATAGATTGGTGAACCCTAGTCCATTTTTTTGTATTTTTGGCTTTTGTTGAACAACCTTTTCAAAAAAACAATTTCAAAAAAACAATGTGATAAGTCTGGACTGAAGGCAAGCCAGTTTAGCACCCTTTGACTATGGAGCCATGCTGTTCGCTTACATTCGTTTGGCATCGTCTTGCTGAAATAGACAAGGCCATCGCTGGAAAAGACATCATTGACTTGGCAGCACATGTTGCTCCAAAACCTGTATATCATTCAGCATTCACTAACAGACCACACCAATATGGATTTAGATTTCGACAGGTTTATTGCATATTATAGATAAAGGTGTACCAAGGTGATGCAGTGTAGGAGGGATGAGGGAAAGGAGTGAGGGATGAAGAGATGAGGGCTGAGGGGTGAGAGATGAACAGAAAAAGGTAGAGGGATGAAGGGTGGAAAGTGAAGATGGATGGAGGGTAAGGCATGGGAGTCGAGGGTTGGAGGGCTAAGGGAAATCAGGGTCGTAGACAGATGAAGGGGAGAGTTCGGACATGGACCGGTGTTGGCTGGCGGCAGGAAGACAGAAGAGAACCAGGAGGGAGTTGAAACTCTGAGTAGAGGGGGAGCCATCTCTTCGTTGCTGTATAGATTTGAGCCCCCAAATGAACTTCAGATTGAAAGATCTGTGTGGGCATTTTTTAATGCCATTTTATGTATGTATGTTATTTAGCAAGCGTGCTGGACAAGATCAGCGACCAAGGATTTTGATTATCTCCAGACGTCTCTGTCTAGAAGCTGTGGAAGCAGCTGTGATGAGAAAGAATTGCAAAAGATATTCTGACTGTCTCTGTAATCTTGATGAGATGCTTGACAGGCTAGTCTGGAGTTCACATAGTCACGTATGGACTTACATTGTAAGAAAAGATACACCATACCTACTCAATAAAAATGAGGCAACAGATTACAAGCAATATTATTAATTATATTCAACAATGTTTGGTATTGAGTAAATATTAATTAAATGAGGCTGTTAATAGTTATTGATCTTATATGAGTAGATTCGAATAGAAAACAGTACAGAATTGATTAAAACCTAAACAAAAATATTGAGTTGATTTGAAAAAGAGAAACTCCCTAATGTGTAAATAGTACTAATAAAAATTAATTTAATTCTACTTATCAATGCTATATAATTGAGTAATAATCATCTACATTAATCTGTACATTAATTTGAATTGAATCAATGCAATGTATTAAATCTAAATATTCTCTTTCTCAGGAATAACTAGTCTATGGCTCAGAAAGTAGAGAACTCCATAAATACACAAATAAGACTTTTATTAACAATTAACTTTTGTGCTTTCGACACATTGTAGCACAACAGTAGTCTGTAATGCTGCAGAAGATCACCCCTTGTTGTCGCTCTGAATCCACAGACTTACACTGCCATCTCATTTGGTTGCACCTGAGGAAAACACAAAGTTTTAGATGTCAGCAGTGCCTTTCAGCTTCACATTTCTACAGATGAAAATCATCCCCCTGTGAAAAATAAAATGAATTCAGGCAAAATATTTACATATTTATAGATCCTGGATTTTTAATGAGGGAAAATGAACTGATGTTTTCAGAAACTTCTTTAGTGTACTGTTTAGCTGTAAAATGTTAAGCCTCCTCCCGTCCTGCTAACGTTAAGTGCTAACCGCTGTGTACCGGACACTACCACGCTAAAATTAAGAGTTATGCATGAAAAGAAATAAAATTGCGGCTCTAAAACGTAACACTGTTAATAGACTGACTTCACGTGTGTTTAGGTAAGTTACCTTCACATTTGAAAGTTGCAACAAAACAGCGAAACAACAGAGAGAAGTTACGTTACCTGCCCGGGAAGACATAACAAGCTCCACACACAGGAAGTAAAGCCAACGGAAAATAAATAGCAAAATAGCAAAATAAATTTTCTTACCTTAGTCAACCAGTTACATTTTGCAAGATGGGCAATGTGGAAGAAGATGAACATTCACTGTCTGTACTCTTTTCAAATGTCTTGTGGGTAGATGATAGCCTGTTGCATTCAAAAAAAAAAAGCGCACTTTGACAGGAAGTGCCTTTCAATTAAAATTTGCCTGATTACATTAATTTGAATTCACTCAATATTCTCTCTATTTGGAATTAGATTAACATAATGCTTATGTTTTATTTAACTACAATGGGTAGATTTTATTCCAAACATTTTTATTTGAAATTTAATTAAATATTTGCCTCAAAATCAAAAACACAATTATATTGAATATATTTTACCTAATACATTAATTCAAATCTACATGACCACAGAATCATTTCTTACAGTGTAGATGAGATGAAATAATATGGCCCCTATCAGAGGACACCAAAAATGAGCCAGTAGTATAGGTGGATGGAAAAGACTTTGAAGGCGCCGTTCATGTCTGCCTTGGAAAAGAAAGCTCTTTGAACTGCATTATGGATGGGGGAGATGGCACGGTCAATAGTAGGGTATTGCATGGAAAAGTCTAGGCTGGGAATTAGACTACTGGTACTCGTGATGGTGGAGACGATAGATCTACGATTAGTCGCTTTTTCCCAGAATATTTTCCGGTGGCCGATTAACCACCACAGCACAACGTTGGGTTACGTTTCTCCAAAAGGTGATTCTGGTTCAATTTCTCCACTGTAGGTCGCTGTGTTTCGTTTCAGCATACATATTATGGAGAAATGATCCTACATCCCCAATGATTTAAGACCTCAGTAAACAGTTTCCTCATGAGTTTATGGTCTCAGTTGCTAGTTTCAAGTCTTCTTCCATACAGCATGATGGACAGCCCAGTACGCTACCCAGTAGCTACACACTCTCATTCAATATGGTCATTGTTTCCACTTGGTTCATGAAGGCTTCTTGTTGTTGTGACAACTGTCACCTGAGTCATTAAAGTCACCTGAGGTCTGGTGTGGGTCGTTAAGGTCACCTGAGGTCTGGTGTTGGTCGTTAAGTTCACCTGAGGTCTGGTGTGGGTCGTTAAGGTCACCTGAAGTCTGGTGTGAGTCGTTAAGGTCACCTGAGGTCTGGTGTGGGTCGTTAAGGTCACCTGAGGTCTGGTGTGGGTCGTTAAGGTCACCTGAGGTCTGGTGTGGACGACTGTCGTTGGAGTCACATAGGACCAAATGTGAATTGTTGTTCAGTCTCTTGGAAATGGATAGAAGGACAGTATTGTAGGTGGGGGAATTACATAAATAGCCTCCTTCACTTGTCTTTCAAACCACCTGTTCACCCAATCCAAAATGTGAGTCTAGTCCTGATGAGTTGGCCCTCCTGAACCAGTGGCTGGGTGTTGTTCCTCTGAGCAACTTCAGAGCTTTGTGTTTTACATCTTCCATGTAGGGACATAGAACTATTCTTAAACAATATTTTCTATATGCGTAAATAAAATTTGTACAGGAATATGTTGAACAGTGGGGTATCACGAAAACCCTTCTTAAAACCTTCCATTATAGAGAAGTGTTCATGAATATGGTGCTGGATTTTATCATGTTTTTTGAGTTTTTAATTTTATTTCATTCCCCAGTATATTTATCTTTTTTGATCCTGTTTTTAACTGCAAGCAAAGCACTTTGTAACATTTGCCCCCCCTCGTGGCCCAATTGTTGAAAAACGTATGCTAAACTGCTCTCTTGGGAGCCAAAATGCATGCTAAACTGCCCCCTTGGAAGCCAAAACCTGCTAAAGTGTCCTATTGGGAGGCAAAAACGCGTGCTAAAGTGCCCTCCTGGTTGGCAAAATACACTAAATTGCTCTCTTGGGTGGAAAAAACACTCTGCCCTCTTCTAAGTTCTATTATTAGGTAGAGCTACCTCACTACGTCTTGTGGGAATTGCTTTTCAAAGCTAGCAAGCAAAGTTAAAAGTTGGGTTAGCATTGCATATCAGGGTTTCCGCCAGGTTTAAGTTGAGTTGAGCATCTGGGATAATTTTTAAAAATGCTTTCTTGAAAACGCCTTTTAAACTTCAGCTTGCAAGTTAAGGACAGAAAGTCTTGTTAGTAGGCTATTGAGTAGGCTAGTGGCTAATGCTAGCAGCTAGTTGAGAGGGAGAGAGAGACACCAGTGTTTCCATGTGTATTGTTCCCTGTGTGATTTTATCACAGAGCCCTCTTGGGTGAAGAAAATACATTAAACTCCAGAAGACTATCAGGACCAGGAAATACTATGACACGTTACTGTTGCAATGACTTTTATGTTGGGCCCTTTGTTGATCTATATTGAGCCAGAACTATATCTCACAGAACCAGTTTGGATTATCTGGTGCTAATATGGTGTTAAAATAAAAAAGTGCTAAAATGCACTAGAATACAGGAAATGGCATCTACTTCATTGAAAATGTTCTGGAAAAAAAACAAAAAACAAACTATGAGGTGAGGTAAACAGGTCTGTGCAGCTTTTCTCCTGACTTCTCTACAACTCCTTTAAGATATTAAAAAGATCTTTGTATATGTAAACAGTATGAAGAGTACAGGGAGAAGTACAAGATTTACCAAAACTATCAAACCATATATATTCAGCACTTTTGATTCCACACAGTGAAGCTTGTAAACTGTGCTGTTACAAATGATTCCTTTGAAAATAAATTTACAGAGTTTCTTATTCACATTCTGAAAAGTTGACACTGCAAGCTCGCAAACAGGCACAAGCCAGGCTAAAACCAAAAACCTATTGACAGTGTTTTTCCTCATGATGGTTGGATATTGCAGAGGTTTACATATAGACACATACCTGTCATAGGCCATAGCTGCCAACAGTAAGAACTCTGAAGCACCCAAAGTGTAAAATGCAAACCACTGAAAGAGACAGGCTGAATATGTTATGATCTGTTTCTCTGATAAAAAGTCAATCAGAAGCTTTGGGTAGAAAGCAGTGCTGTAAACAACAGAGTTGATTAACAAAGCTGCAATGAAAATGTACATAGGCTCATGGAGGTTTGGGTGAATCACAATAAGACACACAACAGTAGAATTACTGCAGAGTATCAGAATATATGCTGTGAACATGATCACAAAATAAAGATATCTGTATCTATGAACTTCAACATACCCATCAAGAGTTATATATGTTACATTTACTTGATTATCCATGAAGGTTGTCTGAAGGAAATGTTAAGATAAAAAAGTCCTTCACGTCTTACTTTGAAGATCACATTTACACATTATAAGCAGCATCTTGTAATCTTAGACTGACGTGTTTGTTCAAATATTCCAAAATTCATAAAGTGAACTGTTTGAGTCTGTGGATTGTTTTTATCAGCCTCCATCACCCTCAGTGGATCTCATTAAAATCTCCATAAGTGCTACGATTATCTGAACAACTTCATCAAACTCTAGAGGTTTAAACTCATACAGTAGGTGGAAAGTTAGCCACTGTCGTCATGTTTTAATCCTTGTTGCTATGGCCTTAAGCCCAGGCTCCGTCCCAGGTGACAGCATGTCAAGAGAAGCACATGTTTGATATCTTTGGTTTATTTTTGTAACTTAGTTGTAGGACTGTTTGTTTTGCACTAAGCAAGGTATGAAAACGTTCGCTCATGGTCCTGTGGTTTTAGGCCACATTAAGACAAATCAGGTGTTGCAGTGATCCGTGGCCTTGATGCTAGGGGTGTGGATGTGTTTAATTGTGCTATGCATATCTTCTATCAAACAATCAGAAAATAACTCTTTATTTCTCTGAGTCACTGGCTTTCTTGCTACCAGCACTCCCTCTCCTCATTCACTGTCTATGTCGCCAGACCATATCTCTCTCTCTCTCTCTGTCAACAAACATGCACAAACCAAAGAAAGCTTCTTGGTGTCACTATTTTGCATGAATCCACTTGAATAGTTCCCAGTAGATAGTACTTCCGGTACCCAGGAAGTGTAAATCCATTCTTTTTTATTATTTATCAACACTTGGCATGTGATGAACAACAGAACAGTGTGATTATGTTAAGCTTGAGCTCACGGCGGAACACTGAACCCACGATACAGACCACAGGCAGGGATTGCTTTCAAGGTTTTATTTACAAGTTGCGACACAAAAAGACATTACAGGTGAGGTCCAGGGGGGATCTTCAGGAAAGGATGGTGAAGACTCGTGAACAGACAAAGGTAGGCTGAGCATAGCAGGGTGCGAAAGGCTGAACCGGAGTAAATACTGCAAGAGCTTGATGAGATGATGAGAAGCAGGTGTGGATCCAGGTGTGGAGCAGACCAGGTGAGGATCACTGGGGGAGTGGTCGGAGAACTAGGTCAGCCACGCCCACCCTGCACAGACACAGAGGGCAGGGAAACACCAGGAAAACACAAAGAAATAGACAAACCTAGCAAATCCTAACAGATTATGCATGATTGTAAAAGGATCGGTCAGATACTCACAATCCATTAACAGCTATCATAAATCAGTCTGCAGAAGAAAAGTTGTAGGTATGAACTGTGCCTGTACGGCCAACAGAGAGATGTGCTGCAGTCATGCAGTGGGACTACTTAACAAGGTGAAAGACACTGTCATCATACAAAATCTGTGCCTGGAAGCAAACCACTTGGAAAAATCTCCATAAGTTACCTATGTCTACAACAGAGAAAATTAGAATGACACATAGAGAATCACCTGAAGTGCCAATTTATGAAAGCCTGACAGAAACACGCTGGATGTGAAGAAAACTGAATTATAAGTCTGTTTGAAACATCCACTTAGTGTCTTACACTGAGGGAGGTTGAGGCACATAATGGCAGCCTGCTGAAAAGTGTTGAACGTTGTAAAATATACAAAGATTTTTCAGGAAACTGCATCAAGGTTAGGCTACTATTAAAAGGTCTAAGTAGTGATGCATTGTGCCAGGAAAACAAATAGTTTCTGGTATGGATCCCAAATGAACACGTTATTGTGGATGTGCTATACGTGTCCAAAAGTGGAGCAGCTGTTTGACTTCAGGGAATAAAAATTTAAAAAAAAGAAAAATCAGCATCAGCCTCGTAAGACCTGTTGATTATCTCCACTGATACTAATTCACTGACAAAAGTAAAATGTTGAATTCATAAATTAATTCAACATTTTACTTTAAATTTCTGAAAAACTGCAGCCAGGTGCTTCGTCATGAATCATTACTTTAATCCTCACATTAAAAACCTTCCATGAATCACATAAGTCACATCTAGAAATGAAGACACAAAACTGCACAGCTCTTATAGTTTTCACATTTTGCAGAACAGCCTCTTGAGGTGTTTATAAATTTCTTTCATTTTTAGTCCATATATGATCGGATTAAAGAGAGGATGATACAAGACTTTTTGTAATGTCATTATGAAACGTACAGTTTTTAGAAAATCTATTTCTACTCGCAGTAAAAGTACATCGTATGAGGTCATACAGGAGAAGTTGATTAAAACTATGAGGTGAGGTATACAGGTCTGTGCAGCTCTTCTCCTGACTTCTCTACAACTCCTATAAGATATTAAAAAGATCTTTGTGTATGTAAACAGTATGAAGAGTACAGGGAGAAGTACAAGATTTGAAAAAATAGCCAAACCATATATATCCAGTACTCTTGAACTGACACAGTGAAGCTTGTAAACTGTGCTGTTACAAATGATTCCTTTGAAAGTAAATTTACAGAGTTTCTTATTTGCATTCAGTATAGCTGGTACTGCAATCTGACAGGCAGGCAGAAGCCAGGCTAAAACCAAGAACATATTCACAGTGGTTTTCCTCATGATGGTTGGATATTGCAGAGGTTTACATATAGACACATACCTGTCATAGGCCATAGCTGCCAACAGTAAGAACTCTGAACAGGTTAAAGAGTAATATACAAACCACTGAAAGAGACAGGCTGAATATGTTATGATCTGTTTCTCAGATAAAAAGTCAATCAGAAGCTTTGGGTAGAAAGCAGTGCTGTAAACAACAGAGTTGATTAACAAAGCTGCAATGAAAATGTACATAGGCTCATGGAGGTTTGGGTGAATCCAGATCAGATAGACAACAGTAGAATTACTGCAGAGTATCAGAATATATGCTGTGAACATGATCACAAAATAAAGATATCTGTATTTATGAATGTCCACGTACCCATCAATAATTATATATGTTATGTTTACTTGATTATCCATGAAGGCTGTCACTTTGAAGATTTCATATACAGTCACTATTAGTGTTTCTTTCATTCACCTGTACCTGACCTCCACATACACTTGTGTCTGTTGAAATATTACAGAAAACACAGACCTTCAGAATTCAGAAAGTGAACTGTTTGAGTCTGTGGATTGTTTTAAATCACCCTCCATAACCCTCAATGGATCTCATTAAAATCTCCACCAAGGTCTACAACTATCAGAACAACTTCATCAAACTCTAGAGGCCTGAACCACAGGTGGTGTTCACTATTTTCCTGTGCCAATGTCATCAGAATTGACACTGTATTACAATCATCATTGCTATAGAAATGCACTAAACACTGTACACAGATTAATTGTAATAATTTCCCTGACACTCGCCGTTTTGATTTATTTATTTTGTGAACAGGGTTGTGAAGTGAAGCCAACACAAAAGTGTCTCAAACTAGACCAGCAGGGGCGCTCCATTGGCTGCAACAATAAGGTCTGATTGTTTGGGGTCTTAGGTCACATTAAGACAAATCAGGTGTCGCAACAATTAGAACAAATAGTGTGGGGGTGCTCAGGATGTGGATGTGTTCTGCTAAACGTATCAACTATCAAACAATCAGAAAATAACCTTTTATTTCTCTGCTCTCTGCTCTCAGCTTTCTTGGTACCAGTGCTACCTCCTCATTTACTGTGTGTGTATACAATACTATCCATCCATCCATCCATCCATCCATTCTCTTCCGCTTATCCGGGGTTGGGATGCCGCACCAAACCAATCCATCTCATGCTCCATTTTCCTGTCACTCGTGAACAAGACCCAGAGATACTTGAACTCCCTCGCTTAGGGCAGTAACTCCCTCCGAACCCAGAGGGAGCATTCCACTGTTTTCCCACAGAGAATCATGGCCTCAGACTTGGAGGTGCTGACTCTCATCCCGGCTGCTTCACACTCGGCTGCAAATCGCCCCAGTGAGTGCTGAAGGTCACAGTCTGACGAAGCCAACAGGACCACATCATCTGCAAACAACAGAGATCTAATCCTGAGTTCCCCAAACCGGACACCGTCTTCACCCTGGCTGCACCTTGAGATCTAGTCCATGAAAATCATGAACAGGATTGGGGACAAGGGGCAGTCCTGGCGGAGTCCAACACCCACTGAGAACGTGACTTTGTGCCCAGTATACGGATACAACTCTCACTTTGGTTAGGACCAGATGGGTCGCACCAACGGCCCTGGTACCCTATACTCCCTCAGTACCCCCCATTGGAAAACCCAAGCGACACAGTCGTAAGACTTTTCCAAGTCCACAAAGCAGATGTAAACTGGATGGTCAAACTCCCCTGCAAGGGTAAAAAGCTGGTCCGTTGTTCCATGACCAGGATGGAATCCACATTGCTCCTCCTGAATTTGGGGTTTGACAATTGATCAGAGGCTCCTTTCCAGCACCCTTGATAAATTTTCCAGGGGAGGCTGAGTCGTGTAATACCCAAATAATTATAGCATACCCTCTGGTCCCCCTTTTTGTAAAAACTTCCTTGAGGCCAACCGAAAGCGACTACTGAAGCTGCAGCCCTTCTAGCCGCCCTGTACCTGTCTGCTGCCTCAGGAGACCCCTGGGCCAACCAAGCCCGAAAAGTTCTTCCAGAGGTGTGAGTTGAAGATCTCCTGGACAGGAGCCTTTGCCAGACGTTCCCAGTTCACCCTCACTACATATTTGGGTTTACCAGATCTGTCCAGCATTCTCCCCCTCCACCTGGATCCAACTCCTCTCTTCACCCAAGTGTCCAAGTCATACGGGTGCAGATCTGATGACATGACCACAAAATCAATCATTGGCCTGCGCCCTAGGGTGCTCTGGTACCAGGTACACTTATGAATATCATTATGCTTGAATGTGGTGATTGTTATGGCCAATCCATGACTAGCACAGAATTACAGTAACAAAACACCACTCGAGTTCAGATCAGGCAGGCCGTTCCTCCAAATCACGCCCCTCCAGGTAACGTCGTCACCCACATGGGCGTTCCCCCAGCAGAACTATGGAGTCACCAGATGGAATCCCTTTCAGGACCCCACCAACCCACCAACTTCAATTCATTCCCTGCTAGTGATGTGACGTTCACACCCTGAGGACCAATCTGTGATGCCGAGAAAAAATGTGCCCATGTCCCTGCCTTAGTCTGCCTCCCGGCTGGCAAAGCACTTGACCCCTATTTCTCACCCTGCTTATGGTGGGCCCATAGGCTGATGGTGGAGCCGTCGGTCGGTGGGCTCTATGGGCCCCTATGGGGCCCGGCCAGGGCTAAGGGCTAAGGCCTGACCAACAAACGCTTGCCAGTGAACTCCCCTGTTGGGTCTGGCTCCAGGAGGGGGGCCCAATCTCCCGATTCCAGGCAACGTCCCGCAGCTTTGTTCTTACCCATATGGGTCTTTGCATTTAGCCTAATGCCCCCCTGGAACTAATTTGCCTTGGGAGACCCTACCAGGGGCTACTGCCCCGGACAACAGCTCCCAGGATCACTGAGATACGCAAACCCCACCACCACGATAAGGTAGCGATTCAATACCATAGTGGCAAATTTCCCACGTATTAGTTTAAACCTCTAGACTTTGATGAAGCCAGTTGCTTTACCATGTGTCATGAAGCTGATGCTGCTCTTTACTATACACAAACACAGAAACAAATCCTCACATTGCAAACCTTCCAAGGAACACATAAGTCATACTTATAAATGATGACACAAAACGATGACTGTGCAGCTTCACATACAGTTATAGTTATCACATTTTGCAGAACAGCCTCTTGAGGTGTTTGTAAATTTCTTTCATTTTTAGTCCATATATGATCGGATTAAAGAGAGGATGATACACTAATAACTGTAATGACATTATGAAACGTACAAGTTTTTGGAAAATCAGTTTCTAGTCTCAGCAGAAGTGCATCATATACAGCCAAACAGGAGAAGTTGATTAAATCTATGAGGTAAACAGGTCTGTGCAGCTTTTCTCCTGACTTCTCTACAACTTCGATAAGTTATTATAAATATTCTGGTGTATGTAAACAGTATGAAGAGTACAGGGAGAAGTACAAGATTTACCAAAACTATCAAACCATATATATTCAGCACTTTTGATTCCACACAGTGAAGTGTGTAAACTGTGCTGTTACAAATGATTCCTTTGAAAGTAAATTTACAGACTTTTTAATTCACATTCTGAACCATTGGCACTGCAACCTGACAGACAGGCACAAACCAGGCTAAAACCAAGAACATATTCACAGTGTTTTTTCTCATGATGGTTGGATATTGCAGAGGTTTACATATAGACACATACCTGTCATAGGCCATAGCTGCCAACAGTAAGAACTCTGAACAGGCTAAAGAGTAAAATGCAAACCACTGAAAGAGACAGGCTGAATATGTTATGATCTGTTTCTCAGATAAAAAGTCAATCAGAAGCTTTGGGTAGAAAGCAGTGCTGTAAACAACAGAGTTGATTAACAAAGCTGCAATGAAAATGTACATAGGCTCATGGAGGTTTGGGTGAATCCAGATCAGATAGACAACAGTAGAATTACTGCAGAGTATCAGAATATATGCTGTGAACATGATCACAAAATAAAGATATCTGTATCTATGAACTTCAACATACCCATCAAGAGTTATATATGTTACATTTACTTGATTATCCATGAAGGTTGTCTGAAGGAAATGTGAAGATAAAAGAAGTACTTCACATCTTACTTTGAAGATCATATTTACAGCACCTCAAAAACTCTGTGATTGACATATTTGTTGAAATATTTGTTAAAAAAAACACAGACCTTCAGATTTCAGAAAGTGAACTGTTTGAGTCTGTGCATTGGTTTTTATCAGCCTCCATAACCCTCATTGGATCTCATTAAAATCTCCATAAGTGCTACGATTATCTGAACAACTTCATCAAACACTAGAGGTTTAAACTCATACAGTAGGTGGAAAGTTAGCCATTGTTGTCATTTTTTAATCCTTGTTGCTATGGCCTTAAGCCCGGGCTCCGTCCCAGGTGACAGCATGTCAAGAGAAGCACATGTTTGATATCTTTGGTGTATTTTTGTAACTTAGTTGTAGGATGGTTTGTTTGTTTTGTACTTGCAACATTTCTACAAGTTTGCTTGCTTGTGATGGCAAGCACCTGTGCACATGTAGAAACCGGCCGTGGAGGTACGAGCTCCTTAGTTGACACTAGGGAGTAACCCCTAATATCAGCTTAGAGGAAACTGTGAAGAGGTCTATGTCAGCTACAGCTACACACCGTCTCACAGTGGCGGTATTTTCATGTGATACACCTGCCACAATTTGAATATTGTATGGCTGTGAAGTGAAGCGTCCTTCTCCCCAGCAACACAGTCCGTTCCCAGGCTAGAGAGGTTATGTAGTTCCATGGAATCTGCAATCTCATTCTCTGGTCACTACCCAAAGCTCATGACCATAGGTGAAGGTTGGAACATAGATGGATTAGAAAATCGACAGCTTTGCCTTCCGACTCAGCTCCCTCTGAACCTTTCCAGCAACCTATAATAAAGTTTCCCAGGGAGGCTGGGCACACTCCCCGGTCCTCTTTTTAAAAATGGGGACCACCACCCTGGTCTGCCACTCCACAGGTACTGTTCCTGTGTTCCAATGCTCCACACAACATTGAAAAGGTGTGTCACGCAAGACAGCCCAACAGTGACCAAAGCCTTCAGCATCTCAGGGCGAATCTCATCCACATCTGGCACCTTGCTACCAAAGAGCTTTCTAACTACCATGGCGACCTCAGTCAGAGGTATGGGTGAGGCTTCACCCAAGCCTTCAGGCTCTGCCTCCTCCACAGAGGGTGTATTGTTTGGCTTCAGGAGTTCCTAAAAGTTCTCTTTCCACCACTCAACAATATCTCCAGTCCAGGTCAGCAATTCTCCACTCTGGTTGAACACAGCCCGGGCCAAGCCATGCTTCCCCTTCCTGAGTCATCAAACGATTTGCCAGAACCTGTCCGTCTGTGTGTATAAAAAGCTAAACCAGGAGAAGAGGGGTTACAATTCGGCATGGGGGAAATTGGATCAAGGGATTGGATCAGGGGATGCATCCCAAACTCACTTGTTTCTGTGAATAAAGTCCTAATTATTTAATGCAAGATGAGTGGCGGTTCTTTTCTTTCCAAGCAATCCACAGACCGAGCTCAAAAAGGAGGTGAGTTGACCTCAAATTTGGGTTTTAGTACTGTGTACAGGTGTTTTCTTTGCAAGGTGGTGGGTTCGCAAGAAAAAGAATCTTTGTGGAGGAAAGGCTGGTGGATAATTGAGAAGAGAAGTCCGTTTTAAAATTTAATAAAAGTAATAAGTAATGAGAATAAAAAAGTTAAAATAGGCTAAAAAGAAGAGGAATAGGCATTAAGTAGTGAAACCGTCATTGTATTAGTAGGAAAAAAGGACAGTGAAATGTGTGTAATTGGTTAGTACAATGACAGAGGGAAAAAAGTGAATGGGGGAAAAATAAGAAGCATAAGAAGTGCTAGAGAATGAATGTGCATTAAGAAGCATAAAGAATTGCTTGAGAATGAATGTGGAGGAATGCATAAAAAAACACACATTTCCTGAGTAATGCAAGCGGACTGTGACAGTGCATGTAAAAGGACGCTTTCTGTAAGACACTGAAGAACTCAGGCATGCATGAAAGGTATAGGCTGTCGATTAAGTGAAGATAAAGAAGTAACAGAGAAGAGAAAGTCTGCAGACTACGAGTAAAATAAAGTGAAGAAGTAAAACAGAGATTAAGAGTAAAGCCTAGAAGCCTAAAGCCTAAAAGATTAAAAGAGTAAAGAGAGAAGAAATTAGATTACAGTAAAAAATAAGAAGCTTCAAATTAGGACTATGTTTTGTGTTGGTTTGTGAGTTTTGTTCTGTTTCATAAATGTGGTTTGTCTGTTAGAAAGGAGTGGAGTGCTGTAACCAGCCCCGCTCTGCTCTCTTTGAGAATCACCCTGACACTGAACTGCGCATGTGTGAGTGTCAGGCGGAGCTAAAGATTACACAGATGTATAAGTCACTCCCCTGCCTGCACCTCTGGTGCTGCAGCGTGCAGACTGAAATCTGAAAGGGGGGGCAGATTGCAGCCCGATAAATTATTCTATTATAACAAACAACGGCTACTAACGTTGTTTGTTCAAGTGTTTCTGTGTTAAGATGATTGATTGAAGTCTTTAGCTCGAATGTACACACAAGTATGTTTAAAAACAAAATATAAAATATATATAATATACATTGTGATTACTTATATTTTTAGTACCTGCCTTTTCAAACAGATTTAGTTGATATAAATAATTAATATACAATGTTGAATCAGCTAATTATTTGTATGAAGCAAATGTGTTCAATAAGGCATTGAATTTCTGTCTTGTTTTTTCTTTTATCTATATCTGCACGAGAGTCCTAAAGTGGAGGGGACTACCACGTGCGGGTCATTTGAAGAGGGACATCCCGAACGTCTAGTGCGCCGGGGGTTTGCCTGCTCTCCGCCGTCATCAGCTCCACAAAAGGCCAGTGCGATTTATTCATAAAATTACACACACACACACACACACACACACACACACACACACACACATACATATACATATATGCATACACGAGGCATATTGGTACACGCACAGACCTATACCATAAAACATATACATGCACCATATACTGAAAAGCTGTTATATGAATGAGAACTTGGCAACTGATTGATCATATGTCATAAGCTGTTTAATTGATCATTAGGATTGTTTGTTGATTGATTGATTCTATTGTTTTAGTGGATCAATTAAGTTTGTAGATCCGTCGATTTGATAGGTGGCTGTATTTGCTACAGCCATTGATCTATAGGTGGAAAGATACTAGAAATTGAACCAAATACAAATTATGAAACTAATGATTTAATTTCATTTAAGGTGACTGTCTATGCTGACACATTGTTACTGAAAGTTGTTGGAAGTACTGATATTTGAATTTGGGGCTTTCTTTTCTTTGACTCCAGGCTCTGGAGCCAAAGATACATTTGATATTTTTGGATTATATTTTATTTGCATTGTGTTTCATTTCTGTCTGTTGTCGTGAAGCTATTAGTGATATCTGAGGTTGGCAGACTTTGCAGCTTATCTTCAATTGACTGTGGTGATACAGAATATGATGAATAATCATTTGGTCGACTTGATTTGTATTTAGAAGAAAAGAAAAAATGATTATTTTTTGGAATCCCTTCTAAAGGACTGACAATAAAAAAGAAGATATATATAATAATAATAATTATTATTATTATTATACAATTAATTCATTGCACTATGTCGAAAAAGGGCACTAACACTCCAAAGGTAATCACCCCTGTGGACATAGTACAAAGAAATAATCCACTTGTTAAAGATCTTCCAAAGATATATAAAAAAAAATGGCATAAGCGATGGTCTCAGATTGATCAACCATGGCCGCTGGAGGGGACACTTAACCCAGAAGTGCTTAAAACAATGCAGGTGCTTGTGTCTATCTATAAAGCAGAACAGAAGAGAAGCACATAGGAGCTATGATGGTGGAATCAGAAGAAGCTAGCTTTGTGCCACTATAAGAAAACTCTGCTATCTGGAGAAGTGAACCATCACCGATTCATAAAGATTGCAATCTCTGCTCATGGACTGGGGCAACCACAGACTGTGCAGATGACAAATGAGTCAGTGCTCAGTGTTAAGTCAGATTCTGACCATAAGAGAGAAGAAATGCTGCAACAAGTGCCAGAATGCGTGTGGTCACAACACAGTACAGACACTGGACTCGTGAAGTCAGCCCAACTGGTGAAAGTTGAACTCCGACCAGGAGCTAGACCGTCATGGAAAAAGCTATACCCACTAAAGGAGGAGGCAATTCAGGGTATTGAACCACAAATTAAAGGACTATTGCAAGCAGGTGTTTAAAGATAACTCAGAACCCTCAGAGTAACACACCACTGCTGCCTTTGAAGAAACCAGATGGCTCTTACCGTTTGGTACATGATTTGAGGGTTGTGAATGAGGTGGTGACTGATTTCCCCGCAGAGGTGCCAGATCCACACACCTAGTTAGCTGAAATCCCACCAGAAGCTAAGTGGTTTACAGTTTTGGACTTGTGTGGAGCGTTTTTCAGTGTTCCCCTTAGTGTCGAATTGCAAGGCATATTTGGGTTCACATATAAGGAGCAGTTTTACCAGTATCAGAGACTACCACAAGGATTCAAGCACTCCCTTCACTAATATAGGCTTTTAGAACAGGAGGATGTTACCTTAGTCAGGTGTACTACAGTGAATCCAGCTGAGACTTTGTCAACCTTGGAGGAAGGGGAGCCCCATGATTGATTAATAAAGTTTCAAAATTAAATTAATGAGGGATTGATAGTGGCACCCCCTGATTTATTCAGTCTAATGATTTAGGAGGCACATGGGTAAGCGCATGTTGCAAGGGGGGAGGTTAAAAGGAAAATAACAAAAGAGTATGGCTTTTGGGCACCATATTTGCTTGAGCAAATGGATCATTTTATAGGAAGATGTACAATCTGTTTGAAGAATAATGTCAGGAAGGGTGTAGTGACCCCTCCTGGACATATTCCAACGCCTAAAGGTCCCATGCGTGAATTAGTCATTGACTATGTGGACATTATAACGCCTGTTGAAGGAAAGACATACATGCTTGTTGTGGTAGATAGGTTTTCACGATGGCCTGAAGCTTGTCCCACCAAGCGGAAAGATGCTCAATCTGTTGCTAAGTTCTTGTGTCGCAAAGTTTTGCTTCGATAGGGTTTACCTGATCGCATAAGTAGCGATAATGGACGCGAGTTTGTAGATAAAACAGTGAAGCTGATTCTACAAAAATTAGGAATCAAACAGCGTCTCAGAGCGGTCTATCACCCCCAAAGTCAGGGGATTTGAGAAAAAATGAATGTTGTAATTAAAAATCGAATTTCTAAAATTGTCAGCATACGGGACTAAACTGGGTAGCGGCACTTCTGCTTGCATTAATGGTGTGTCGTTCAACTGAATTGAGTGAGTTGCATATGACACCACATGAGTGGCTTACAGGCAGACGAATGCCAACTCCTTGTTTGTGTAAGAGCGGCAAAGGTCCAAGTTTGTCTCTTTCGGAAGATGAGGAAGATCCACAGGAGCGAGGACGAGATTTAACTGTTTTTTGGAAGTCAACTGAACAGTTTAGAAGAAGTAGTGACAGAGGGTTATGTGATGGAAATGTATCCATTTTGAGTATTTGACCTTATTAGAGTGTGATCATATATTAAGATGACTATGTTTGATTAGTGAGAGCTTTAATATTCATTTATTTACCATTTGAGTCTGAATTCATATCCATTCGTTAATGATGACTTTATTATTTACTTTGGGAATGGGAATCAGCCTTGTTGCCTGGAGCAGAGGTGTTCAAAACTCTGAATAGGGACCAGTATAAATAAGTAATATGGGGAATAAAATGAACAATAATATACAAGGGGGGATAATTGAAATATTACTGAGTGATAGTGAAAAGTTGTTTTTGGTTTACACTTGGATTTTGGACACGCCTGATCTATGATTGCTTGATAATAGTAGTTGCTTAGTATCTGCTTATGTTATATTGTATCAGATGTTTTTGCAAGATACTGGTTGTTTTTTTGTTTTCTCTTCCTCTCAGGACAAAGTGAGGAGGTCGACCAGCGAGTGCACAGCTGGTCTGGGACTCCTACACTTGGACTCAGAGACTCATAACTGGACAATAAAAATGGACTGCGAGCCCTGGATAAGCAACAGGAACATTAATTTCTGTTAGATGTTGCTACATTTGGAGGCAACATGGCTGATATTTTTAACTGAATATGATATGTTTTTATGCTCTATATATTCTATATTTCTTTTGCATGATACAGTTTGATTTATTTCTTTGTAATGAGTGATGTTAAATGATGACAATATTCTATAATGATATTTTTGTTAATAGGAAATGATTGAGTTGAAGGGAAGTTCCTCATCCTGATTGGCCTGAGGGTGAGATCTTCTCTAGATTATTCTACTCTTTTTACATCTCCTAGAGGTGATTTTCAACTAGATGATGGTTGCCCAACTTGGACAGACCTCTTTTCAGCTGCACTAATATGTTAAATGTTGTTGGATGAATTAAATGGAGTGCGCTTTCCAGGATTTCTGGGAAGGAGTAGCTGTATGGTTACCTGGGAAGAGCTCTGCCAGTTGGGAGGGATTAGCCTATGAATTTGATCTTATTAGAACAATTGAATACTTGAACAAGTGAGGAGAAGAGAGATTTGATGACAATACGTAGGCTTTGTGCTGAGCTTTCTGTTTTTCTTCCGTGACTTTAGGAAGCCGCGGAGGGGGGAATGTGGTATATTTTCTTACATGCATTTCAGAGTATTTCATTGGTCTCTCCTAATGGTACATTTGAATGTGAAGTGTATGTCTGAAAGAACTTGCAATGGCCTCTCTCTGACTGAAGATTAAGTATTCTATAGTATTTATGACTTCTCTTGGGTAAATGGCGGGAGGTTCTTGCTGACTCTCTCTGAACAGAATATCCTATATCCTTAGTTGGTAAAGACATGTATAGCAAAGTCAGCTATGGAAGATAAACAACAGAAGATGGTCCCGTAAAAGGGCATTCTCAGAATGTAGATTTGTTTTGTCTGTCTGAATGTATAAAAAGCTAAACCAGGAGAAGAGGGGTTACAATTCGGCATGGGGGAAATTGGATCAAGGGATTGAATCAGGGGATGCATCCCAAACTCACTTGTTTCTGTGAATAAAGTCCTAATTATTCAATGCAAGATTAGTGGCGGTTCTTTTCTTTTCAAGCAATCCACAGACCGACTTCGGCAGCCACGAAAAGTCACAACAAAGCCCAAAAGGCTTCCTTCTTCAGCTTGACGCCTTGTTTACCGTTGTTGTCCACCAGCGGGTTCTTAGGTTGCCACCATGACTGGCACTAGTGACATTCTGACCACAACTCCTATTAGCCGCATCAGCAATGGAGGTTTTGAACATGGCCCACTTGGATTCTCTGTCCCCTTCCTCCCCTGAGATGCATGAAAATATCTTCTGGAGGTGTGAGTTGAAGACCTCACGGACACAAGCCTCCACCAGACATTCTGAGTTTACTCTCACTACACTTTACCAGGGTTTACCAGGTCTGATCCTCTCTTCACCTGAATGTCCAAGACATATGGCCGCAGATTTGATGACTCGACCACAAAGTCATCCATCAACCTGCACCCAAAGGTGTTCTGTACCAAGTACACTTAGGAACAACCTTATGCTTGAACATGGTGTTTGTTATGGGCAACATAAGAGCAGCATGCAGCTGGTTATTGGGAGCAAATGAAGTTTAACAACAAAAAGCATTTCCCACAGAAGGACAGTGTAACAAGGGCAAAGTCCCAAAACTCAACTTTCATCTTCATTTCTTTTCTTAATGACCTGCTTCATAAAACACTGAGTTTTATTTGTAGGAAGGATTTTGCAGCTGTTGGCTCGTGGTCTGGTGAAACCTTGACCTGACCTGTCCTCCCTTTACTTTTCTGTTTGTTCACGAACTACCAACTGTGGAACAACTTTGTGTTGTAAAAGTATTTGTAACAGTATTTTCAGTTAGTTATTAAACTGGTTGGGACGACTTAGACAATATTAAGTGAATAATATAGAAAACCTGGTGATATCCCTGCAGTTTTAGTCTTGACCTGCCTGTTATTCCAAGACCGAGACAAGACTAAAACAGTAAAATAGCAGTCGATTCTGAGATGAGACCTTCAAAAAGTGTCCGATTTTGAATACTACAACACTGCTTTATATACCTGACACTCCAGCACGATGTGTGTTCTATACTATACAAGTAGATATAAGCCTATAACTTTTAATATGAATAATAAATAATAATAAAACACACATTACACAATAATAATACAATTCTATGGAATATTTCTAATGAAAAAATCAATTAACAAACATTTAAAATACGATAATTATTATATAAGTAGCAATTAAGTATTACAACACAGTGAAATAAGTAATTAGAATTATTGAAGTGTGCAACAAAGTTTTGCATTTTGAATTTGATTATTTAATCCTTTATCTTCCATATTATATATATATATAAATATATATATATATATATATATATATATATATATATATATATATATATATATATAAACACATATATAAACACATATAAACACATCAAGTTTCATCTTTGAATTAATGTCACAGAAATGAGTGTATCTCATGTCTCATGTCTCGACATACGGAACAACCTCCTGAGGTGTTTAGAGATTTCCTTCATTTTCAGTCCGTATATGATCGGGTTAAAGAGAGGGTGATACAAAATAAGTTGTAACATCATGATGAAACGAACAGTTTTTGGAAAGTCAGATTCCACTATAGGTACAATGACGGTATACGTGCTCAAACAGAAAAAACTGATTAAAACCAACAGATGAGGTAAACACGTCTCTGCAGCCTTTTTCCTGACTTCTTTCCCACTTCTGTAGGATATTATAAATATCCTGGTGTATGTAAAAAGTATGAAAAGCAGAGGGAGAACTGTAAGATTGAACAAAATAATCACACCATTTAAAGAGAAGCTTCTCGAACTCACACAGTGAAGTTTGTAAATTGTACTGTTACAAGTGATTCCTTTGAAAGTGAAGTGACAGAGTTTTTTATTTGCAATCATTATAACTGGTACTGCAATATGAACTGCTGGCACAAGCCAGGCTAAAACCAACACAATACAGATGGTTGTCTTATTCATGATGGTTGGATATTGCAGAGGTTTACATATAGACACATACCTGTCATAAGACATGGCTGTCAACAGTAAGAACTCTGAACAACCTAAAGAGTAATAAAAAAAATTCTGAAGAAGACAGGCCGAATATGTTATGATCTGTTTCTCAGATAAAAAGTCAATCAGAAGCTTTGGGTAGATAGTCATGCTGGAAAGAACAGAGTTTAGCGACAAAACTGCAATGAAAATGTACATAGGCTCATGGAGGTTTGGGTGAATCACGATAAGATACACAACAGTAGAATTACTGCAGAGAATTAGAATATATGCTGTGAACATGATCACAAAATAAAGATATCTGTATTTATGAATGTCCACATACCCATCAAAAGTTATATATGTTACATTAAATTCATCATCCATTAATTGATCACAAAATAAACCTTAATGTATCAGACAGGCAGATTATGTAAAGGCATACACGATTACATACAACCTGTTGATTGTTTCATTTACAGTTACCTGCACTTAGTGTGTGTTGAGCTTCAGAATTTAGAAAGTGAACTGTTCTTCTCTATGGATCTCTATGGATTTTATCAGATCTCTTCGCCCTCCATGGATCTCATTAAACTCTCCACCAAGATCTTCAAACATGTAAACAACTTCTTTAAACTCTGGAGTCTTTAGGCACGAGCACCAACTCAGGGGGAATGTGGGGTACTCGATGTTTCAAGGGATCCAAAAGTTGGACAGGTGTGTCATGGGTTTCGTGTTAAGTGTTTCCTGTTCTATTTCATTCTTCATTCATTACACGCTATGTTGTTTGAATCTCTGCTTTAGGGGGTTGTAGCGGCAGTAAGCACGCCATTAGACTGGACAGTCAGAAATCTTGCTTTAAGTTGTCCGGCAGTGCTGGGTGCACTGACTCGTTGAATTAAATGTTTTTGAGGCACGCTCCGGTGCGGATGCGTTTGAACTTTATTTTTGTGTAGGCGTACGGCACAGTGTTTTCGCTGTGACTCTCTTACACTGTTCATGAGATAATTGTGCAGCATAGTGTTGACTGTATTTTTCTTTCATGCTTTTTTTCTGGAAACTGTACCACTTAAGGACATGTTGAGCTCGCATGTCTGTAACTCTTGTATAGCCCCCCTCCAACCGGAGGACGGCCACGATCAGTGTCCGGGCTGTCTCGGGGTTGAACACCTGAGGACGGGTATATCTGACAACCCATGTATGAACTGTAGGTTTATGCCACTGTCGGTCAGAAGGGCTAGACTGGCAGAGGTTGAAGGGGAGGCGGCGCTGCTACCCGCTAGCAGGAGCGCAGGCCCAGCGGCACCTGGGGGACGCGGACGCAGATGCAGTACTGCCTCACGTGGGCCTCCTGGGAAAGGTAGGAAGGTGGACACTTTGGCTCGCAAAGTTGACACTCTGTCATCTGAGTTTGCCCAGATTAAGGCTGACCAATGATCTCCTTGTTAGGGCTTATAATATAGCGGCACGCATGGGCCGTATTGGTAATTCCTTTTCCCACCTTATCCTGGGCCTGTCGCAGATCCTGCAGGAATCTGGTGTAGACTCCTCTGCCCAGACCCTCAGTGATGCATCCCTTCAGACTTTTGCATTCACGTCTAGGGAGCTTGGTAGATTGATGTCGACAGTAACACTGGCACGCCGCCAAGTCTGGCTGGCGGAGTCCTCTCTGTCAGAAGGGTGTCGCCGTACTCTCCGTTCTCTTCCAGTGGTTCCAGGTCACATGTTTGGGCCAGCTGCTCAGCAGGCGCTAGAGTGCAGTGCCCAAGTGGACCAGGCCAGGCAGCGGTTTGCCGGTCTGCGTCGGGGCCCGGTCCAGGCCCCAAGGCAGAGGGGTCTTTTGCCGTCTGGTCCCAGCCACTCTCATCCACCTGCTCGCCCAGGTGCACAGCCGAGGTCCTCTCACTATTCAGGGCATTATGATCAGCGCCGGCGGGCTCCCTCCTGGCCGTTTTTTCAGGTGCCCAGAGAACCAGTCCCCCCAGCTGGTGTTGGGCGCTTCTCTCAGCAGCACATCAGCTACTGGGAGAGGGAGACCACAGACCCTTGGGTGATGTCCACGCTGTCCAAGGGATACACACTGCAGTTCCGTCGCCGGCCACCGACTTTCTGCGGGGTCAGAATGTCTGTGGTCGGGGATCCCGCAAAATCCCTCGCCCTCAACAGGGAGCTGGCATCCCTTTTAGACAAAGACACCATCGAGCCTGTCGAGTGGCATACACAGCTCAATGGGTTTTATTCTGTGTATTTTTTAATTCCGAAGAAGTATGGCAGGTTCCACCCAATCCTAGACCTGCGGGGGCTGAACAGGTTTTTAAAGGTCCTGCCACTTTGAATGTTGCGGTTGGCAGATGTTCTCCAGTCAGTGGCACAGGGGGCCTGGTTTGTGTCAAGAGATCTCAAAGATGCCTATTTTCACGTGCCCATTGCTCCACACCACAGGCAGTTCCTGAGATTCGCCTTTCAGGGCCGGGCTTACCAATTCAAGGTGATGCCGTTCTGTCTCTTACTTGCCCCTCGCATATTTACGAGGTGCGTGGCAGTGGCCCTTGCTCCCATACAAGCCAGGGGTTTGACGGTCTTGCCATATCTGGACGATTGGCTAATTGTTTCCCCAACTGCAGAGCAGGCAGTCAACGACACTGCTGTGCTCCTTGGACATGTGAACCAGCTGGGCCTCACAGTCAATTACTCCAAGAGCAGTCTTACACCCAGTCAGAAAGTAGATTACCTGGGCATGACTCTCGACTCTCTGTCGATGAGAGTCTTCCTTTCCCAGAGAAGAGTGGAGAATATTTTGCAACTCATAGGTTGCTTCCAGAAAGGCAGAGTATTATATTATATTATATTGAGATACGGCCTCTTTCTCAAGCTGCTGGGTATGCTGACGGCAGCATCCATGGTGATCCCCCTGGGTCTCCTTTCCTTACGGCCCCTTCAAATCTGGGTCAACACACTTCACTTGGATCCCAAGTGGCACAGGGGCAGGAACGTCAGGGTATCCAGCCCTTGCTATCGAGCCCTGAAACCTTGGAGGAGAAAGGAGTATCTGGTCAGGGGGGTTCCCCTAGGAGTAATCCCTGCCCGCCGAGAGGTTGTGGAGACAGATGCCTCTCTGTTAGGTTGGGGTGCAGTCTGGCAGCGCACGACCATCAAGGGCAGATGGAGCGCACAGCACAGGTGGGAACATATGAATGTGCTCGAGCTCAGTGCAATATATCTCGCACTGCAACATTTTCTCCCAGTATTGAAGGGGGGGGCATGTTCTCGTCCGCACAGACAGTACCTCGGCAGTATGTCACGTAAATCATCAGGGTGGCACCAGGTCCAAGCAGGGTCTGCAGGTGTCAAAACAGCTCCTTACGTGGGCTTTTCCCCACTTCCTGAGCCTCAAGGCCGTGCACCTCCCAGGCGTGCAGAACAGTGTGGCGGATGCTCTCTCCCGCCAAGGGCCCCCACAGGGCGACTGGAGACTCCACCCAGAGGTGGTGGAAATGATTTGGAGTCGATATGGCAGAGCAAAGGTGGACGTTTTTGCCTCAGAAACATCCACACATTGTCCCCTTTGGTACTCCCTGATGGCGGGAACCAGCCCTCTGGGACAGGATGCCTTGGCTCATGCTTGGCCAGCCCGCCTTATATATGCCTTTCCTCCAATTCCGATCATTAGGTGACACTGGAAAGAGTGCGACAGAAGGGCCACAGACTGCTACTGGTTGTCCCCAACTGGCCAGGGTGGCCATGGTTTCCGGTGCTTCTGAAACTACTCCCAAGGAGACCCGGACCTTCTCTCGCAGCTGGAGGGACGCGTATGGCATCCAAATCCGGATCGCCTTCAGCTTTGGGTCTGGCCATTGGGAGCCTGGACCCACTCCTGGCATCCTGTGACCAGTCAGTAATCCACACGGTGTTAAGTTCCAGGGCTCCCTCCACTAGGTCGCTCCATGCTAATCGGTGGAAGCTTTTCTCCCAGTGGTGCCGGACACAGGGTGAGGTGCCAGAGAACTGCTCAGTGGCCATCATTCTCCGTTTCCTGCAGTCATTATTGGACGCAGGCAGATGTGCATCAGCCTTAAAGGTATATGCAGCAGCCATTTCAGCAGGACATGCCAGAGTGGACAAACAGACAGTGGGGTCACACTATCTGGTCAGTCAGTTCTTGAAGGGCACAGAGGCGTAGGCCATCAAGGGTCACTGTAGTGCTGTCATGGGACTTGACAATGGTTTTGAGGTCAGTGTGTCGGCCCCCATTCGAACCCATAACAGAGGCAGAACCCAGGTGGCTGTCTGCAAAGACTGCATTTCTGCTGGCAATCACATCGGCAAAGCGAGTGGGTGAACTCCACGCCCTGTCAGTGAGCCAGATGTGTATGCATTGGTATCCTGATGGTTCGGGGGTTACTCTCCCTACCTAATCCCTCCTTCCTGCCAAAGAGGGTGCCTCCCTCACATGTAAACCAAGCAACTGAGTCGGCAGCATTCTGTCCACAAAGCTCGTCGCAGCAAGCAATGGAGCTGTCAGAGCAGCTTTGCCCTGTTCGGGCACTCAAGGCGTATGTGGGGGCTACAGCCCTTTTTCGTAAGTCTGACAAACTGTTTGTTTGTTATGGGGGTTGTAGGAAAGGTCACCCTCTGTCGAAACAGTGGCTTTCTAAGTGGATTGTCGATGTGATTTTACATGCTTATAGGTCGCCTACCTGCGCCTAGTAACGTGCGGTGCCACTCTACTCGGAGTGTGTCCACGTCATGGGCACGCTTGAAAGGGGTCTCCCTGCAGGACATCTGTGCTGCAGTGACCTGGGAATCCTCATGTACCTCTGCTCGCTATTATCGCGTCAATGTGGCTGCTCTACCTACTGTGGCAATGGCTGTCCTATCAACAGCTTCCATGCCTTAATGCGGTAAGCATTCCTCGTGACCTTGTTGGTATGAGTCATCCAGTGCTGAAGCACCGCCCTCTGGCGGTCAGGAAGAATGAAATAGAACGAGAGTTACGAATGTAACTACGGTTCTATGAATTCTGGATGACCGCCAGAGCTGTCTGTCACTCGGAATCTGGGCGAGAAGATTCTGTAGGAACAGATTGCGTGATGACGTGGGGGTTTTATACTGGGGCGTGCGCCCCTACGTCATCGCATGGTCACAGGTGACTTTGTTGGTATAATAACTCGACCTGCACATATGCGAGATGGAGATATCCAGTGCTGAAGCACCGCCCTCTGGCGCTCATCCAGAATTCATAGAACCGTAGTTACATTCGTAACTCTTGTTTTATGTTGTAAGTCTCCCACCAGTTTTTATTGTCTGTTCCACCCTGATTGGTTTCACCTGTGTCTTGTTGTCTTGCCTTCACTTGTGTATTTAGTCCTCGAATTACCTTGCACACTGTCCTCCCAAGAGAGATCATAAATACTATAGAATGCTTGTTCTTCACTTAGAGAGAGGTTATTGCAAGTTCTTACAAATATGCACTTCAAATGCACTTCATATTCAACTATAATCTTAGGAGAGATCAATGAAATACTATGGACGGCGTATAAGAAAATACACCACAAGGGCATTCTCAGAATGTAGATTTGTTTTGTCTGTCTGAATGTATAAAAAGCTAAAACAGGAGAAGAGGGGTTACAATTCGGCATGGGGGAAATTGGATCAAGGGATTGAATCAGGGGATGCATCCCAAACTCACTTGTTTCTGTGAATAAAGTCCTTATTCAATGCAAGATTAGTGGCGGTTCTTTTCTTTTCAAGCAATCCACAGACCGACTTCGGCAGCCACGAAAAGTCACAACAAAGCCCAAAAGGCTTCCTTCTTCAGCTTGACGCCTTGTTTACCGTTGTTGTCCACCAGCGGGTTCTTAGGTTGCCACCATGACTGGCACTAGTGACATTCTGACCACAACTCCTATTAGCCGCATCAGCAATGGAGGTTTTGAACATGGCCCACTTGGATTCTCTGTCCCCTTCCTCCCCTGAGATGCATGAAAATATCTTCTGGAGGTGTGAGTTGAAGACCTCACGGACACAAGCCTCCACCAGACATTCTGAGTTTACTCTCACTACACTTTACCAGGGTTTACCAGGTCTGATCCTCTCTTCACCTGAATGTCCAAGACATATGGCCGCAGATTTGATGACTCGACCACAAAGTCATCCATCAACCTGCACCCAAAGGTGTTCTGTACCAAGTACACTTAGGAACAACCTTATGCTTGAACATGGTGTTTGTTATGGGCAACATAAGAGCAGCATGCAGCTGGTTATTGGGAGCAAATGAAGTTTAACAACAAAAAGCATTTCCCACAGAAGGACAGTGTAACAAGGGCAAAGTCCCAAAACTCAACTTTCATCTTCATTTCTTTTCTTAATGACCTGCTTCATAAAACACTGAGTTTTATTTGTAGGAAGGATTTTGCAGCTGTTGGCTCGTGGTCTGGTGAAACCTTGACCTGACCTGTCCTCCCTTTACTTTTCTGTTTGTTCACGAACTACCAACTGTGGAACAACTTTGTGTTGTAAAAGTATTTGTAACAGTATTTTCAGTTAGTTATTAAACTGGTTGGGACGACTTAGACAATATTAAGTGAATAATATAGAAAACCTGGTGATATCCCTGCAGTTTTAGTCTTGACCTGCCTGTTATTCCAAGACCGAGACAAGACTAAAACAGTAAAATAGCAGTCGATTCTGAGATGAGACCTTCAAAAAGTGTCCGATTTTGAATACTACAACACTGCTTTATATACCTGACACTCCAGCACGATGTGTGTTCTATACTATACAAGTAGATATAAGCCTATAACTTTTAATATGAATAATAAATAATAATAAAACACACATTACACAATAATAATACAATTCTATGGAATATTTCTAATGAAAAAATCAATTAACAAACATTTAAAATACGATAATTATTATATAAGTAGCAATTAAGTATTACAACACAGTGAAATAAGTAATTAGAATTATTGAAGTGTGCAACAAAGTTTTGCATTTTGAATTTGATTATTTAATCCTTTATCTTCCATATTATATATATATATAAATATATATATATATATAAACACATCAGATTTCATCTTTGAATTAATGTCACAGAAATGAGTGTATCTCATGTCTCATGTCTCGACATACGGAACAACCTCCTGAGGTGTTTAGAGATTTCCTTCATTTTCAGTCCGTATATGATCGGGTTAAAGAGAGGGTGATACAAAATAAGTTGTAACATCATGATGAAACGAACAGTTTTTGGAAAGTCAGATTCCACTATAGGTACAATGACGGTATACGTGCTCAAACAAAAAAAACTGATTAAAACCAACAGATGAGGTAAACACGTCTCTGCAGCCTTTTTCCTGACTTCTTTCCCACTTCTGTAGGATATTATAAATATCCTGGTGTATGTAAAAAGTATGAAAAGCAGAGGGAGAACTGTAAGATTGAACAAAATAATCACACCATTTAAAGAGAAGCTTCTCGAACTCACACAGTGAAGTTTGTAAATTGTACTGTTACAAGTGATTCCTTTGAAAGTGAAGTGACAGAGTTTTTTATTTGCAATCATTATAACTGGTACTGCAATATGAACTGCTGGCACAAGCCAGGCTAAAACCAACACAATACAGATGGTTGTCTTATTCATGATGGTTGGATATTGCAGAGGTTTACATATAGACACATACCTGTCATAAGACATGGCTGTCAACAGTAAGAACTCTGAACAACCTAAAGAGTAATAAAAAAAATTCTGAAGAAGACAGGCCGAATATGTTATGATCTGTTTCTCAGATAAAAAGTCAATCAGAAGCTTTGGGTAGATAGTCATGCTGGAAAGAACAGAGTTTAGCGACAAAACTGCAATGAAAATGTACATAGGCTCATGGAGGTTTGGGTGAATCACGATAAGATACACAACAGTAGAATTACTGCAGAGAATTAGAATATATGCTGTGAACATGATCACAAAATAAAGATATCTGTATTTATGAATGTCCACATACCCATCAAAAGTTATATATGTTACATTAAATTCATCATCCATTAATTGATCACAAAATAAACCTTAATGTATCAGACAGGCAGATTATGTAAAGGCATACACGATTACATACAACCTGTTGATTGTTTCATTTACAGTTACCTGCACTTAGTGTGTGTTGAGCTTCAGAATTTAGAAAGTGAACTGTTCTTCTCTATGGATCTCTATGGATTTTATCAGATCTCTTCGCCCTCCATGGATCTCATTAAACTCTCCACCAAGATCTTCAAACATGTAAACAACTTCTTTAAACTCTGGAGTCTTTAGGCACGAGCACCAACTCAGGGGGAATGTGGGGTACTCGATGTTTCAAGGGATCCAAAAGTTGGACAGGTGTGTCATGGGTTTCGTGTTAAGTGTTTCCTGTTCTATTTCATTCTTCATTCATTACACGCTATGTTGTTTGAATCTCTGCTTTAGGGGGTTGTAGCGGCAGTAAGCACGCCATTAGACTGGACAGTCAGAAATCTTGCTTTAAGTTGTCCGGCAGTGCTGGGTGCACTGACTCGTTGAATTAAATGTTTTTGAGGCACGCTCCGGTGCGGATGCGTTTGAACTTTATTTTTGTGTAGGCGTACGGCACAGTGTTTTCGCTGTGACTCTCTTACACTGTTCATGAGATAATTGTGCAGCATAGTGTTGACTGTATTTTTCTTTCATGCTTTTTTTCTGGAAACTGTACCACTTAAGGACATGTTGAGCTCGCATGTCTGTAACTCTTGTATAGCCCCCCTCCAACCGGAGGACGGCCACGATCAGTGTCCGGGCTGTCTCGGGTTTGAACACCTGAGGACGGGTATATCTGACAACCCATGTATGAACTGTAGGTTTATGCCACTGTCGGTCAGAAGGGCTAGACTGGCAGAGGTTGAAGGGGAGGCGGCGCTGCTACCCGCTAGCAGGAGCGCAGGCCCAGCGGCACCTGGGGGACGCGGACGCAGATGCAGTACTGCCTCACGTGGGCCTCCTGGGAAAGGTAGGAAGGTGGACACTTTGGCTCGCAAAGTTGACACTCTGTCATCTGAGTTTGCCCAGATTAAGGCTGACCAATGATCTCCTTGTTAGGGCTTATAATATAGCGGCACGCATGGGCCGTATTGGTAATTCCTTTTCCCACCTTATCCTGGGCCTGTCGCAGATCCTGCAGGAATCTGGTGTAGACTCCTCTGCCCAGACCCTCAGTGATGCATCCCTTCAGACTTTTGCATTCATGTCTAGGGAGCTTGGTAGATTGATGTCGACAGTAACACTGGCACGCCGCCAAGTCTGGCTGGCGGAGTCCTCTCTGTCAGAAGGGTGTCGCCGTACTCTCCGTTCTCTTCCAGTGGTTCCAGGTCACATGTTTGGGCCAGCTGCTCAGCAGGCGCTAGAGTGCAGTGCCCAAGTGGACCAGGCCAGGCAGCGGTTTGCCGGTCTGCGTCGGGGCCCGGTCCAGGCCCCAAGGCAGAGGGGTCTTTTGCCGTCTGGTCCCAGCCACTCTCATCCACCTGCTCGCCCAGGTGCACAGCCGAGGTCCTCTCACTATTCAGGGCATTATGATCAGCGCCGGCGGGCTCCCTCCTGGCCGTTTTTTCAGGTGCCCAGAGAACCAGTCCCCCCAGCTGGTGTTGGGCGCTTCTCTCAGCAGCACATCAGCTACTGGGAGAGGGAGACCACAGACCCTTGGGTGATGTCCACGCTGTCCAAGGGATACACACTGCAGTTCCGTCGCCGGCCACCGACTTTCTGCGGGGTCAGAATGTCTGTGGTCGGGGATCCCGCAAAATCCCTCGCCCTCAACAGGGAGCTGGCATCCCTTTTAGACAAAGACACCATCGAGCCTGTCGAGTGGCATACACAGCTCAATGGGTTTTATTCTGTGTATTTTTTAATTCCGAAGAAGTATGGCAGGTTCCACCCAATCCTAGACCTGCGGGGGCTGAACAGGTTTTTAAAGGTCCTGCCACTTTGAATGTTGCGGTTGGCAGATGTTCTCCAGTCAGTGGCACAGGGGGCCTGGTTTGTGTCAAGAGATCTCAAAGATGCCTATTTTCACGTGCCCATTGCTCCACACCACAGGCAGTTCCTGAGATTCGCCTTTCAGGGCCGGGCTTACCAATTCAAGGTGATGCCGTTCTGTCTCTTACTTGCCCCTCGCATATTTACGAGGTGCGTGGCAGTGGCCCTTGCTCCCATACAAGCCAGGGGTTTGACGGTCTTGCCATATCTGGACGATTGGCTAATTGTTTCCCCAACTGCAGAGCAGGCAGTCAACGACACTGCTGTGCTCCTTGGACATGTGAACCAGCTGGGCCTCACAGTCAATTACTCCAAGAGCAGTCTTACACCCAGTCAGAAAGTAGATTACCTGGGCATGACTCTCGACTCTCTGTCGATGAGAGTCTTCCTTTCCCAGAGAAGAGTGGAGAATATTTTGCAACTCATAGGTTGCTTCCAGAAAGGCAGAGTATTATATTATATTATATTGAGATACGGCCTCTTTCTCAAGCTGCTGGGTATGCTGACGGCAGCATCCATGGTGATCCCCCTGGGTCTCCTTTCCTTACGGCCCCTTCAAATCTGGGTCAACACACTTCACTTGGATCCCAAGTGGCACAGGGGCAGGAACGTCAGGGTATCCAGCCCTTGCTATCGAGCCCTGAAACCTTGGAGGAGAAAGGAGTATCTGGTCAGGGGGGTTCCCCTAGGAGTAATCCCTGCCCGCCGAGAGGTTGTGGAGACAGATGCCTCTCTGTTAGGTTGGGGTGCAGTCTGGCAGCGCACGACCATCAAGGGCAGATGGAGCGCACAGCACAGGTGGGAACATATGAATGTGCTCGAGCTCAGTGCAATATATCTCGCACTGCAACATTTTCTCCCAGTATTGAAGGGGGGGCATGTTCTCGTCCGCACAGACAGTACCTCGGCAGTATGTCACGTAAATCATCAGGGTGGCACCAGGTCCAAGCAGGGTCTGCAGGTGTCAAAACAGCTCCTTACGTGGGCTTTTCCCCACTTCCTGAGCCTCAAGGCCGTGCACCTCCCAGGCGTGCAGAACAGTGTGGCGGATGCTCTCTCCCGCCAAGGGCCCCCACAGGGCGACTGGAGACTCCACCCAGAGGTGGTGGAAATGATTTGGAGTCGATATGGCAGAGCAAAGGTGGACGTTTTTGCCTCAGAAACATCCACACATTGTCCCCTTTGGTACTCCCTGATGGCGGGAACCAGCCCTCTGGGACAGGATGCCTTGGCTCATGCTTGGCCAGCCCGCCTTATATATGCCTTTCCTCCAATTCCGATCATTAGGTGACACTGGAAAGAGTGCGACAGAAGGGCCACAGACTGCTACTGGTTGTCCCCAACTGGCCAGGGTGGCCATGGTTTCCGGTGCTTCTGAAACTACTCCCAAGGAGACCGGACCTTCTCTCGCAGCTGGAGGGACGCGTATGGCATCCAAATCCGGATCGCCTTCAGCTTTGGGTCTGGCCATTGGGAGCCTGGACCCACTCCTGGCATCCTGTGACCAGTCAGTAATCCACACGGTGTTAAGTTCCAGGGCTCCCTCCACTAGGTCGCTCCATGCTAATCGGTGGAAGCTTTTCTCCCAGTGGTGCCGGACACAGGGTGAGGTGCCAGAGAACTGCTCAGTGGCCATCATTCTCCGTTTCCTGCAGTCATTATTGGACGCAGGCAGATGTGCATCAGCCTTAAAGGTATATGCAGCAGCCATTTCGGCAGGACATGCCAGAGTGGACAAACAGACAGTGGGGTCACACTATCTGGTCAGTCAGTTCTTGAAGGGCACAGAGGCGTAGGCCATCAAGGGTCACTGTAGTGCTGTCATGGGACTTGACAATGGTTTTGAGGTCAGTGTGTCGGCCCCCATTCGAACCCATAACAGAGGCAGAACCCAGGTGGCTGTCTGCAAAGACTGCATTTCTGCTGGCAATCACATCGGCAAAGCGAGTGGGTGAACTCCACGCCCTGTCAGTGAGCCAGATGTGTATGCATTGGTATCCTGATGGTTCGGGGGTTACTCTCCTACCTAATCCCTCCTTCCTGCCAAAGAGGGTGCCTCCCTCACATGTAAACCAAGCAACTGAGTCGGCAGCATTCTGTCCACAAAGCTCGTCGCAGCAAGCAATGGAGCTGTCAGAGCAGCTTTGCCCTGTTCGGGCACTCAAGGCGTATGTGGGGGCTACAGCCCTTTTTCGTAAGTCTGACAAACTGTTTGTTTGTTATGGGGGTTGTAGGAAAGGTCACCCTCTGTCGAAACAGTGGCTTTCTAAGTGGATTGTCGATGTGATTTTACATGCTTATAGGTCGCCTACCTGCGCCTAGTAACGTGCGGTGCCACTCTACTCGGAGTGTGTCCACGTCATGGGCACGCTTGAAAGGGGTCTCCCTGCAGGACATCTGTGCTGCAGTGACCTGGGAATCCTCATGTACCTCTGCTCGCTATTATCGCGTCAATGTGGCTGCTCTACCTACTGTGGCAATGGCTGTCCTATCAACAGCTTCCATGCCTTAATGCGGTAAGCATTCCTCGTGACCTTGTTGGTATGAGTCATCCAGTGCTGAAGCACCGCCCTCTGGCGGTCAGGAAGAATGAAATAGAACGAGAGTTACGAATGTAACTACGGTTCTATGAATTCTGGATGACCGCCAGAGCTGTCTGTCACTCGGAATCTGGGCGAGAAGATTCTGTAGGAACAGATTGCGTGATGACGTGGGGGTTTTATACTGGGGCGTGCGCCCTACGTCATCGCATGGTCACAGGTGACTTTGTTGGTATAATAACTCGACCTGCACATATGCGAGATGGAGATATCCAGTGCTGAAGCACCGCCCTCTGGCGCTCATCCAGAATTCATTGAACCGTAGTTACATTCGTAACTCTTGTTTTATGTTGTAAGTCTCCCACCAGTTTTTATTGTCTGTTCCACCCTGATTGGTTTCACCTGTGTCTTGTTGTCTTGCCTTCACTTGTGTATTTAGTCCTCGAATTACCTTGCACACTGTCCTCCCAAGAGAGATCATAAATACTATAGAATGCTTGTTCTTCACTTAGAGAGAGGTTATTGCAAGTTCTTACAAATATGCACTTCAAATGCACTTCATATTCAACTATAATCTTAGGAGAGATCAATGAAATACTATGGACGGCGTATAAGAAAATACACCACAAGGGCATTCTCAGAATGTAGATTTGTTTTGTCTGTCTGAATGTATAAAAAGCTAAACCAGGAGAAGAGGGGTTACAATTCGGCATGGGGGAAATTGGATCAAGGGATTGAATCAGGGGATGCATCCCAAACTCACTTGTTTCTGTGAATAAAGTCCTTATTCAATGCAAGATTAGTGGCGGTTCTTTTCTTTTCAAGCAATCCGCAGACCGATTTCGGCAGCCACAAAAAGTCACAACAAAGCCCAAAAAGCCTCCTTCTTCAGCTTGACGCCTTGTTTACCGTTGTTGTCCACCAGCGGGTTCTTAGGTTGCCACCATGACTGGCACTAGTGACATTCTGACCACAACTCCTATTAGCCGCATCAGCAATGGAGGTTTTGAACATGGCCCACTTGGATTCTATGTCCCCTTCCTCCCCTGAGATGCATGAAAATATCTTCTGGAGGTGTGAGTTGAAGACCTCACGGACAGAAGCCTCCACCAGACATTCTGAGTTTACTCTCACTACACTTTACCAGGGTTTACCAGGTCTGATCCTCTCTTCACCTGAATGTCCAAGACATATGGCCACAGATTTGATGACTCGACCACAAAGTCATCCATCAACCTGCACCCAAAGGTGTTCTGTACCAAGTACACTTATGAACAACCTTATGCTTAAACATGGTGTTTGTTATGGGCAACATAAGAGCAGCATGCAGCTGGTTAGTGGGAGCAAATGAAGTTTAACAACAAAAAGCATTTCCCACAGAAGGACAGTGTAACAAGGGCAAAGTCCCAAAACTCAACTATCATCTTACAGTAATTTCTTTTTTAATGACCTGCTTCATAAAACACTGAGTTTTATTTGTAGGAAGAATTTTGCAGCTGTTGGCTCGTGGTCTGGTTAAACCTTGACCTGACCTGTCCTCCCTTTACTTTTCTGTTTGTTCACTAACTACTGTCACAAACTGGCTCAACATATGTGACAAGGAGGCGAAGAAGTCAAGTGTTAGGATCAATAAAGATGCTTTATTGCCAATTAAACATAACTATTTACAAAGAAACATTGAGTATGGAGAGTGTTAGCATCAGTAGTGCATGTAGTGAATGGATGAGTGTGGTATGTATGTGTGTCAGTTGAATGCAACCGGAAAACTCCAAAACAAACCCAAAACTGGAAGCAGTGTGGAGCCTGGAAGAGAGAGAGAGAGAATGAGTGGTAGGCGGCATTTAT
The DNA here is from genome assembly GCA_946959425.1 of Argyrosomus regius. Lineage (NCBI taxonomy): Eukaryota > Metazoa > Chordata > Actinopteri > Sciaenidae > Argyrosomus > Argyrosomus regius. The sequence goes on from OX336895.1 coordinate 167,897, forward strand.
AACCTAGGTGGAGGCCTTGCCAGGTGTCAGCAACTTGCCTTAACGACCCTCCCTGACTGCCAGCTCCTGCAGGGAGTGATCACCTGCATCATGGCGAGCAGAAAGGGCAGAGGTCGTGACAATACCCACTGTGGAACAACGTTGTGTTGTAAAAGTATTTGTAACAGTATTTTCAGTTAGTTATTAAACTGGTTGGGACGACTTAGACAATATTAAGTGAATAATATAGAAAACCTGGTGATATCCCCGCAGTTGTAGTCTTGACCTGCCTGTTATTCCAAGACCGAGACAAAACTAAAACAGTAAAATAGCAGTCGATTCTGAGATGACACCTTCAAAAAGTGTCCGATTTTGAATACTACAACACTGCTTTATATACCTGACACTCCAGCACGATGTGTGTACTATACTATACAAGTAGATATAAGCCTATAACTTTTAATATGAATAATAAATAATAATAAAACACACATTACACAATAATAATACAATTCTATGGAATATTTGTAAAATAAAAATCAATTAACAAACATTTAAAATACGATAATTATTATATAAGTAGCAATTAAGTATTACAACACAGTGAAATAAGTAATTAGAATTATTGAAGTGTGCAACAAGGTTTTGCATTTTGAATTTGATTATTTAATCCTTTATCTTCCATATTACATATGTATATATAAACACATCAAATTTCAACTTTGAATTAATGTCACAGAAATTAGTGTATCTCATGTCAATCTCGACATACGGAACAACCTCCTGAGGTGTTTAGAGATTTCCGTTATTTTCAGTCCGTATATGATCGGGTTAAAGAGAGGTTGATACAACATAAGTTGTAACATCATGATGAAACGAACAGTTTTTGGAAAGTCAGATTCCACTATAGGTACAATGACGGTATACGTGCTCAAACAGAAAAAACTGATTAAAACCAACAGATGAGGTAAACATGTCTCTGCAGCCTTTTCCCTGACTTCTCTCCCACTTCTGTAGCATATTATAAATATCCTGGTGTATGTAAAAAGTATGAAAAGCAGAGGGAGAACTGTAAGATTGAACAAAATAATCACACCATTTAAAGAGAAGCTTCTCGAACTCACACAGTGAAGTTTGTAAACTGTACTGTTACAAATGATTCCTTTGAAAGTGAAGTGACAGAGTTTTTTATTTGCAATCATTATAACTGGTACTGCAATATGAACTGCTGGCACAAGCCAGGCTAAAACCAAGACAATACTGATGGTTGTCTTATTCATGATGGTTGGATATTGCAGAGGTCTACATATAGACACATACCTGTCATAAGACATGGCTGTCAACAGTAAGAACTCTGAACAACCTAAAGAGTAATAAAAAAAACTCTGAAAGAGACAGGCCGAATATGTTATGATCTGTTTCTCAGATAAAAAGTCAATCAGAAGCTTTGGGTAGATAGTCGTGCTGAAAAGAACAGAGTTTAGCAACAAAACTGCAATGAAAATGTACATAGGCTCATGGAGGTTTGGGTGAATCACGATAAGATACACAACAGTAGAATTACTGCAGAGAATTAGAATATATGCTGTGAACATGATCACAAAATAAAGATATCTGTATTTATGAATGTCCACATACCCATCAAGAGTTATATATGTTACATTAAATTCATCATCCATTAATATGATCACAAAATAAACCTTAATGTATCAGACAGGCAGATTATGTAAAGGCATACACGATTACATACAACTTGTTGATTGTTTCATTTACAGTTACCTGCACTTAGTGTGTGTTGAGCTTCAGAATTTAGAAAGTGAACTGTTCTTCTCTATGGATCTCTATGGATTTTATCAGATCTCTTCACCCTCCATGGATCTCATTAAACTCTCCACCAAGATCTTCAAACATGTAAACAACTTCTTTAAACTCTGGAGTCTTTAGGCACGAGCACCAACTCAGGGGGAATGTGGGGTACTCGATGTTTCAAGGGATCAAAAAGTTGGACAGGTGTGTCATGGGTTTCTTGTTAAGTGTTTCCTGTTCTATTTCATTCTTTCTGACCGCCAGAGGGCGGTGCTTCAGCACTGGATATCTCCATCTCGCATATGTGCAGGTCGAGTTATTATACCAACAAAGTCACCTGTGACCATGCGATGACGTAGGGCGCACGGCCCAGTATAAAACCCCCACATCATCACGCAATCTGTTCTTTCTATCTTCTCGCAATTGAGGAAAAATCTGATAGCAGGTCAGTTTGGCTCGCCGCCGGTAGTCTCGTAACCTGAGGGTTGGTGCTTCGGTTATCCATCCACCAGAGACTGTGGCAAGCCGCTTATTCTTTCAAATAAATGGTCTGTTTCTTTTGGGCGAACATCAGCAGTGATCACCCCGTTACGATTCGTGCTGAATTACTGCAGACAGGTAAGTAAGCTAAGTTGCTTTTGTTGTTAGCCGATGCTAAGAGCTGGCGGCTCACCGGTCTTATATGTGTGGATGTGTTCTGCTAAACGTATCTACTATCAAACAATCAGAAAATAACCTTTTATTTCTCTGCTCTCTGCTTTCTTGGTACCAGTGCTACCTCCTCATTTCCTGTCTGTGTATACAATACCATCCATCCATCCATCCATCCATCCAGCAGGTTTAGCAGAGCGTTCCAGATGTCCTTCTCCCCAGCAACACATTCCAGCTCCTCCTGGGCGTTCCCAGGCTAGATGGGCTATATAGCCCATCCAGTGGGCTCTGGGTCTGCCCCAGGGTCTCGTGCCCAGAACACCTCCAAAGGAAGGCGCAGATTATTGCAGATGCCGCAGCAGTACTGCAGATGCCGCATCGAACCAATCCATCTCATGCTCCATTTTCCTGTCACTCGTGGACAAGACCCTGAGATACTTGAACTCCCTCGCTTAGGGCAGTAACTTGCTCACAACCCAGAGGAACCATTCCACCGTCTTCTGGCAGAGAACCATGGCCTTAGACTTGGAGGTGCTGACTCTCATCCCGGCTGCTTCACACTCAGCTGTAAATCGCCCCAGTGAGTGCAGAAGGTGCTGAAAAACAGCTGAAATCCAATCCTGAAGTTCCCAAAACGGACACCCTCCTCACCCTGGCTGTGCCATGAGATCTAGTCCATGGAAATCACTAACAGGATTGGGACAAGGGGCAGCCCTGGTGGAGTCCAACACCCACCACCCAACGTATTTGACTTTGTGCCCAGTATACGGACACCACACCTCACTTCGGTTGTACAAGGACCGGATGGCTCGCACCAATAGTCCCGTTACCCTATACTCCCTCAGTACCCCCCACAGGAACACCCGGGTGACACAGTCGTAACCCTTTTCCAAGTCCACAAAGCACATGTAGGTTGGATGGTCAAACTCCCATCAGCTCCCCTGCAAGGGTAAAAAGCTGGTCCGTTGTTCCACGACCAGGACAGAATCCACATTGCTCCTCCTTGAATTTCCTTCGGGATCAATAAAGTATCTATCTATCTATCTATCTATCTATCTATCTATCTATCTATCTATCTATCTATCTATCTATCTATCTATCCTGAATCTGGGGTTCAACTATTGGTCGGAGCCTCCTTTCCAGCACCCTAGAGTAAATTTTCCCAGGGAGGCTGAGTCGTGTAATACTAACTAGTAATTGGACCACACCCTCCGGTCCCCCTTTTTGAAAATAGGAACCACCACCCCGGTCTGCCACTCCCCAGGTACTGTACCCATGCTCCACGAGACATTGAAAAGGCGTATCAGCCAAGACAGCCCTACAATGTCCAAAGCCTTCAGCATCTCAGGGTGAATCTCATCCACACCTGGCACCTTGCTGCCAAGGAGGCCAACGAGGCTTCCCCCGAGTCTATACACAGCCTGGGGCAAGCCCTGCTTCCCCTTCATGAGCTGTCGGATGGTTTGCCAGAACTTCCTTGAGGCCAACCGAGAGCGACTACTGAAGACGCAGGCCTTCTAGCCGCCATGTACCTGTCTGCTGCCTCAAGAGACCCCTGGGCCAACCAAGCCAGAAAGGCATCCTTCTTCAGCTTGACGGCCTCCTGGTGTCCACTAGTGTGTTTGTAGGTTACCACCACGACTGGCACCGGTGACCTTCTAACCACAACTCCTAGCAGCCCCATCAACAATGGAAGTTTTAAACATGGTCCACTCAGATTTCATGTCCCCAACCTCCTGCGGGTGCACGAAAAGTTCTTCCAGAGGTGTGAGTTGAAGATCTCCTGGACAGGAGCCTTTGCCAGACGTTCCCAGTTCACCCTCACTACATGTTTGGGTTTACCAGATCTGTCCAGCATTCTCCCCCTCCACCTGGATCCAATTCCTCTCTTCACCCAAGTGTCCAAGACATACGGGTGCAGATCTGATGACATAACCACAAAATCAATCATTGGCTTGCGCCCTAGGATGCTCTGGTACCAGGTACACTTATGAATATAATTGTGCTTGGCTCTATTGAGCCATCCATTCCTTTAGGTCTAAGTAGCAATGACTTCATGAGCTTCTTTAATGATAAAATTATAACTATTAGAGACAAAATTCATCACCTCTTGCCCTCAACAGGCACTGATCTGCATTCTGATACAGCAAGTTTGGAAACAGCTGTAAAACCTGATATATATTTAGACTGTTTTTCTCCAATCGACCTTCATCAAATAACTTCAATAATTTCTTCATCTAAGTCGTCAACCTGTCTCTTAGATCCCATCCCAACCAGGCTGGTCAAGGATGTTTTACCTCTAGTTAGCCCTTCTTTATTGGATATGATTAATCTGTCTTTATTATCAGGATATGTACCACAGTCCTTTAAAGTAGCTGTAATTAAACCTCTTCTTAAAAAGCCCACTCTAGACCCAGAGGTTTTAGCCAATTACAGACCGATATCAAACCTTCCCTTTCTCTCTAAGATACTTGAGAAAGCTGTAGCCAATCAGCTGTGCGACTTTCTCCATAAGAACAGTTTATATGAGGATTTTCAGTCAGGATTTAGAGTGCATCATAGCACAGAGACCGCACTAGTCAAAGTTACAAACGACCTCCTAATGGCATCAGACAAAGGACTCATCTCTGTACTTGTCCTGTTAGATCTTAGTGCCGCATTTGACACCATTGACCATCAAATTCTTTTACAGAGACTGGAACATCAAATTGGCATCAAAGGAACCGCCCTAAGCTGGTTTAAGTCTTATTTTTTAGATCGTTCTCAGTTTGTTCTTGTCAATGATGAATCCTCCATGCATACCAAAGTTTGTCATGGAGTCCCACAAGGTTCTGTACTCGGACCACTTCTATTCAGTTTATATATGCTTCCTCTAGGGAACATTATTAGGAATCACTCCGTTAATTTTCATTGTTATGCCGACGACACCCAATTATATTTATCGATCAAGCCTGATGAAACCAATCAATTAACTAAACTCCAAGCATGCCTTAAAGATATAAAAAGTTGGATGACCTTCAATTTTCTGATGTTAAATTCAGACAAAACTGAAGTTCTTGTAATTGGACCCAAAAACATCAGAGACTCTCTCTCTAGAGACTTAGTTACCTTAGATGGGATCACCCTGGCCTCCAGCTCCACCGCAAAGAATCTTGGAGTTGTTTTTGATCAGGATTTGTCCTTTAATGTCCACATAAAACAAATTTCAAGGACTGCATTCTTCCATTTACGCAACATTGCCAAAATCAGACGCATTGTATCTCAAGCAGATGCAGAAAAACTAGTCCACGCATTTGTTACTTCTAGGCTGGACTATTGTAACTCATTGTTATCAGGCTGCTCCAATAAGTCTCTTAGGACTTTGCAGCTAATTCAGAATGCTGCTGCACGTGTTCTGACAGGAACCAAGATCAGAGATCACATCTCTCCCATTTTGGCTTCCTTGCATTGGCTACCTGTTAAATCTAGAATAGAATTTAAAATTCTTCTCCTTACATACAAAGCTCTTCATGGTCAGGCACCATCATATCTAAAAGAGCTCATAGTACCTTACTACCCCTCTAGAACACTGCGCTCTCAGAATGCTGGGTTCCTTGTAGTTCCTATAGTTTCCAAAAGTAGATTGGGAGCCAGAGCTTTCAGCTATCAAGCTCCTCTTCTGTGGAACAAACTACCATTTTGGGTTCGGGAGGCAGACACGGTCAACACTTTTAAGAGTAAACTTAAGACTTTCCTTTTTGATAGAGCTTATAGTTAGGGCTGGCTCAGGTCATCCCTTAGTTATGCTGCTATAGGACTATAGTGCCGGGGGACTCCTCCTTTCAGGGTTATGCCTAGCCAGGCACGGTATTGGTTGAAGATGCAGTCACATCTCCCTTTACTGAAAACCCTCTCTCTCTCTCTCTCTCTCTCTCTCACCATCACCACCACCATCTGTAAACATACATGTCTGTCATACATGTACATTAATGCATCTTACTAACTAAACCTCTTCCCCGGAGTTTCTGTGCTCTTTCGTCCAGCAGGTTCTCGTGGATCGTGACTGCTGCTGTGGTCCTGCATGACGTCCACTACATATATTATTACTGTCATTAATGTTACCAGATCTCCATTACAGTTTATAGTAACTTAGTTAATGATTTGCTGCTGCTGTGCATCTGTGTCTCTCTATCTCTATCACAGGTTCCACTGCTACTGTAATCATTTTATCATTCATTGTAATCCATTGTCATTCTTCATTGTAATTACACAAAATGTTTCTGTTGACTTGTTGACTGTACACGTGACATCTATTACACGTCTGTCCGTCCTGGGAGAGGGATCCCTCCTCTGTGGCTCTTCCTGAGGTTTCTTCCACTTTTTTCCCTGTTAAAAGGGTTTTTTGTGGGCAAGTTTTTCCTCACTCGAACCGAGGGTCTAAGGACAGAGGGTGTCACTCCCTGTACAGACTGTGAAGCCCTCCGAGGCAAAATGTATTTTGCGACTTTGGGCTATACAAATAAAATTTGATTGATTGATTGATTGTTTGTTATGGCCAATCCATGACTAGCACAGAAGTCCAATGACAAAACACAGCTCGGGTTCAGATCAGGCAGGCCGTTCCTCCAAATCACTCCCCTCCAGGTAACGTTGTCACCCACATGGGCATTGAAGTCCCCCAGCAGAACTATGGAGTCACCAGGTGGAATCCCTTCCAGGACTCCACCCAACTACATCTGGTTGGTAGCGCTCCACTTCCCGCACCAACTCCGGTTCCTTCCCTGCCAGCGATGTGACGTTCTCTCAACGAGGACCAGTCTGTGATGCAGAGAAAAAGCACACCCAGATCCCCGCCTTTGCCTGCCGCCTGGCTGGCAGACGCTTGCCGGGGAGCTCCTCTGTCAGGTCTGGCTCCAGGAGGGGGCCCTGGTCTCCCCATTCCAGGCAAGGTCCCGCAGCTTGATTTGTTCTTATCTATAGGGGTCTTTGTGTTGCCTAATGCCCCCCTGGGACCAATTTGCCTTGGGAGACCCTACCAGGGGCTATTGCCCCGGACAACAGCTCCCAGGATCACTGAGATATGCAAACCCCACCACCAAGAAAAGGTAGCGATTCAATACCACAGTGGCAAATTGTCCACCTATGAGTTTAAACCTCTAGACTTTGATGAAGTTGTTCAGATAATCACAACACTTAATGGAGACTTAAAACAACATTGTTGGGAAAGTCGTCCTCATAACGACTTAAAGCAGAAAAGTGTTAATATTTTTTATATAGTGATTCTGGAGTTTTGACCTCTACGTTGATGAAGCTGATGATGATCTTTACCAAATCATTTTGCAGAACAACCTCTACTGATACTAATTCACTTTCAAAAGTAAAATGTTGAATTCACAAATTAACTTCTGATCTGACAGGGTGTTTGAAAAAGTGCAGCCAGTTGCTTCATTACACTGATGAAGCTGATGCTGCTATTTATTGTGCATAATTGTCACAGAAACAAATCCTCACATCAAAAACCAGGACTACTTAACAAGGTGAAAGACGCTGTCATCATACAAAGTCTGTGCCTGGAAGCAAACCACTTGGAAAAATCTCCATAAGTTACCTATGTCTACAACAGAGAAAATTAGAATGACACATAGAGAATCATCTGAAGTACCAAATTAAGAAAGCCTGACAGAAACACGCTGGATGTGTAGAAAACTGAATTATAAGTATGTTGGAAACATCCATTTAGATTGACTGTCTTACACTGAGGGAGGTTGAGGCACATAATGGCAGCCTGCTGAAAAGTGTTGAACGTTGTAAAATATATAAAGATTATTCAGGAAACTGCATCAAGGTTAGGCTACTATTAAAAGGTCTACGTAGTGATGCATTGTGCCAGGAAAACAGATAGTTTCTGGTATGGATCCCAAATGAACACGTTATTGTGGATGTGCCATACGTGTCCAAAAGTGGACAATGGAAATCTGATTTCCTTTGAGCATCTGCTAACCGCAGTGTTGTAGTGGTGCCTGGAGAAGTGGAAATACTCTTCATTTATTCCTCCAATTGAACACCCTGTGTTATAAACTGTACATTTAAATCACCACCAAAAAAAGGACCACTACTTCTACTATTTCACATGTTGTCATGTTCTCCCTGTGTCTGCGTGGTTCATGTTCTCCCTGTGTCTGCGTGGTTTCTGACAAGTGCGCATGTGTCGGCGTCATCCGGGTTTGACAGGAGCTCTATCCCGGCTCTGACCTTTTATCCAGCTTTTTAAGTAAGTTTTTAGCCCTTCTTCAATCATGTCGTCTTATCCACTCAGTTTTTACTGACACTTTTTAACGGGCTAAAGTTCTTAACCATAAACATCTTCTGATCTCATCTATGGACATTGTCTGATGATCGATCAGACCACTGGCTCCCACGCCACTACTTGGCCAAGTGAAGCCGGTTTTGACGCTATTTTCTCACTGATCGCTGGATTAATTTAACAAAACTGTGTTAAGTTTGAGTGTTACCTGGACAGTAACAGCTGTCATGGCTGTATGTGTGGACTGCAACACTTCTTACTCACAGTTGAAGAATGAGATCCACCGACTTGAGTCTGAACTCCGAAAAAGGGACCAGCTGATCGAGGGCTTTGTCTCCGTTGCCGCGGCCCAGTCAAAACATATTTCATATTTGCAGTCCTCAACTTTCGCCACTCCTTCAGGACCATCACCTCCTTCACCCATGTCTCCAGTGGTCTCGGATTCTGCGGCCACCCTCCCCTGGCAGGCAACAATGCACATCGGCACTTTACCTTTCCCTGCCCGCCCGGAGGTGCGTTCAGGTGAGGAGAGCGGCCTCTCCTCGGACCAGGAGCCGGGCGTGGAGGCAGCGGGCACTATTGGGGCTGCTGCATTGGGCCTGGATGCCGCAACGCCGCCGACAGCCATCCAGACACCACCAGTTGATCCAGGGGTCTACAGCGGAAACAGGCCAAATGCTCCGATTCACAGCTCCACGCCGAACCGAGCCAGTATACTGACCCAGCCATCCTGGACTGAAGTGGTGCGACGCGGACGCAGGACGACCTCGGCTGGTCTGCATCCACAACCTCCGCTGACTATCTCCAACCGCTTCACCATCCGGCCGAGGGATGCTCCCATCCATCCTGACGCTGCACCTGCAGCTTCCACCTCACCTGGCCCTGTAGTCACTCCGGCTGCGTCTCCAGCAAGCCTTGAAAAGGCTACTCGTCGCTCTACAGCAGTAAATGACCGCCGTAGGCTGCTGAAGGAAGCCGTGATCAGACGGTCTGGTGGTATCCCTGGAGCTGGTCTTAAGCAGTCTCCTCACCTCTGTCCTCCTGCACAGACCCCCCGCTCTGGGCTGCCAAGAGGGGCTGCGCCAACTCAGCGTCCTCAGCATCGTCCAGACAGCCCAGAAACTTTGGCCCCTCGCCCCCTCTTCCCCCCCACCACGTTGATCATCGGCGACTCCATAACCCGGGACATTCGCTTCATTAACACAACCACACACTGTTTCCCTGGAGCCACAGTCCCCCACATCCTGGACAAACTTCTGGATCTCATGCCCTCACTCCCGACATCTATCAAAATGATCATTGTTCATGTGGGAACGAATGATACAACTCGTCAGGAGTCTGAGCGCACAAAAAGTGATTTTAATCTTCTTTTTTCTGTTTTAAAAAACTCTGGAAAGTCTGTTTTTTGATATCTGGCCCCATCCCGACTCTGGGTCGTGGAGTTGGACGTTTCAGCAGACTCCTCAGCCTTCACACTTGGCTCCAATCGGCCAGCAGGATGCACAATTTTGGTTTTATTGACAATTTCAACTTGTTCTGGGACCGGGACTCTCTTTTTCAAAGGAGATGGGATCCATCCTAATAAGAGGGGTAGCCAAATGCTGTCTGCTAACCTGCAGCACGCGGTGCACACCTTTCCATGTGACTGACTCTTTACATCTTCCACCCCCACACCGGATCCCCCCTCTCCCCTGACGGCACATTTACAGTGTCCTGTTTTCCATGAGAGCTCCCCCTTCAGGTCCCTCCTGCCACATGCACCCACATCTACTCACAGCCAGTTCTCAGTTTCTTCTAACGGTCGAACATCTCCTACTCCTGCATCAAGACATATTCCAGTCAGAATCACCAGATCCCGTCAAAAAACAATCAGAGTGCCCAGCACTAGTGCAGCAGCACGCTCAACTTCACACCTCTCTGCTGCCAACCACAACAATTTAATTCAGGTCCCCCTAAATACCCATGTTTCCTCTGTCGTTAATACAAAACTAGCTAATTTCGGTCTTCTGAATGTCAGATCTCTAAATAACAAATCTTTTTTATGCCATGATTTTATCACCTCTAATAAGTTAGACTTTTTATACTGACAGAGACATGGCTCTCTCAGGGAGACTGCAGCCCCCTCATTGAGGCGACCCCCCCTGATTACACACATCTCCACCAACCCCGCCTGTCTGGCAGGGGTGGGGGGGTTGCGGTTATCCACAGAAAAGATTTTAAATGCACTCCGACTTTATGTAATAATTTCACATCCTTTGAGCACCTTGGTTTTAGACTTAACTCTAAAGATCCTGTTTTTATTTTAATAATCTACAGACCTCCCAAACCCAACAGTGTTTTTATAGAAGAGTTTGCGGAGCTTTTATCCCACTTTCCATCCATTTATAATAAAATTCTCATTTTAGGCGACTTTAATATTCATGTTTGTTGTCCGTCTCAGCCATTTGTTCAGGATTTTAAGGATACTTTAGAATCTTTTAATCTTACTCAGGCAATACAGGAGCCAACTCATGTGAAGGGTCACACACTGGATCTCGTCTCGATCTCGAGCGGTCTCAGTCCTAACTATTTTAAGGTGGAGGATATCTGTGTGTCTGATCATAAGGCCATTTTATTTAGTATGATCTTATCCCAGCCTCCTTTTAATCACAGTACCCCGGTTCGTCACAGGGTTTTTAATTCTAACTCTGCCAGTAAATTTTCTGAGCTCTTTAGTGCTGCTTCTTTAACTGCTTTTAATCCCCATTCTGATTTAGAAGAGCTTGTCTCTCTTTTTAATCTCACCTGTCAAAACATCCTGGACTCTGTTGCCCCTTTTAAAGACAAAAAGTCAAATAAAACACCACAGCCCTGGCTCAATGAATCCATCCAAGATTTAAAAAGAGACTGTAGGAGAAAGGAAAGAAAATGGAAAAAAACTGGTCTGACAGTGTACTATGACATTTGGAAAGTGTCCATGAAGAATTACCAAGCTGCAGTCAAAGAAGCAAGAGCATCCTTCTTTTCTAACATCATTTTAGCAAACCACTCAAACCCCAGAACTTTGTTTAAGGTAATAGACTCACTCATCACCCCCTCCACATGTCCTTTTAACGATGCATCACAAGACTTGTGTGAGGAGTTTTTAAATTTTTTTATAAAAAGGGTTGACAATATTAGACAACACATAACTCCCCCAAACCGTGTTTTACAGGCCACAAGAGACGTTAACAATTCTTTTACCACTTTTCAACCAGTATCGTTGCCTTTTTTAGTAGAAACCATAGCCCATATGAAATCCACCACATGCAGTCTTGATTTTATTCCCACAAAATTTCTCAAAGGGGTTTTTATCACAGTTGGACCCAGTATTTTATCGATCATTAACAGATCCTTAGAAGACGGTATTTATCCTTCTGCTTTTAAACATGCTGTGGTCCAGCCCCTTTTAAAGAAACCCAACCTCGATCCTTCTGTTCTTAGCAATTTTAGGCCAATTTCTAAACTTCCGTTTTTATCGAAGATTTTAGAGAAAGTGGTTTCCTCACAACTTTTAACCTTCATGAGTCAAAACAACATCTTTGAGAAATTTCAGTCAGGTTTTAGAGCTCTTCATAGCACAGAAACTGCCCTCCTCAAAGTAACTAATGATCTCCTTTTAACTGCTGATAGAGGGGAGAGTGCAATTTTAATTCTTTTAGACCTCAGTGCAGCTTTTGACACTATAGATCACTCCATTTTAATTAACCGTCTTAATACCTGGGTGGGCATCAAGGACTCTGCACTTGGTTGGTTTTACTCTTATCTTTTAGGAAGAACCTTCTCGGTCACCACAGGTAATTATTCTTCTTCGTCAGCTCACATTACCTGTGGTGTACCGCAAGGTTCAATTTTAGGTCCAATTTTATTTTCTATTTATATGCTCCCTCTTGGCCATATCATTGAACGCCACAATGTTTCTTTTCATTGCTATGCTGATGACACACAGATATACCTCCCCCTGAGACCTGCTGACCCTAGAAGCCTAGCTGCTGTGTTAAACTGTCTTAGTGATGTGAACTGTTGGATGGCACAAAATCTCATGAAACTCAACAACTCAAAATCTGAAATCATATTGTTTAATCCCCCTATCCACACCTGCCCCATTCTAACCTCTCTTGGGCCCTATGCCAAATGCATAACGCCCACTGCCCGTAATTTAGGAGTAATTTTTGATTCAAACCTCAGCTTCGAAAAACATATTAATAAAGTAGTTCAGTCTTGTTTTCCTTCTTGTGCAAAATGCAGCAGCTAGGCTTCTTACTGGTTTTAACAGACGACAGCACATAATACCGATTTTAGCTTCTCTTCATTGGCTCCCTGTTCATTTTAGAATTGACTTTAAGATTTTACTGATCACTTTTAAGGCACGTCAGGGGCTGGCTCCAAGTTACATATCAGAGATATTGACACCTTACGAGCCGGCCCGCAGCCTCAGGTCCTCGGGTGGTTTCCTTCTGGCTGTTCAAAAGTCGAGGCTCAAAACTAAAGGTGACCGGGCGTTTGCTGTCAGGGCCCCTCGACTCTGGAACGCCCTGCCTGAGGACTTGAGGCTTGCAGAATCAGTGAATTCTTTTAAGTCACTTCTTAAAACACATTTTTATAGACTTGCTTTTATGTGATGTTTGTCTTTTTAACCTTGTTGTTTATGTAATTTATGCATTTCTTGTTGTGTATGTTGAGTATTTTATTTTATTTTTATTTTGTTTATGCTTGTCTGTCAAAGCACTTTGTAAACGCTGTTTTTAAAGGTGCTATATAAATAAAGGTATTATTATTATTATTATATGTTGTCATTTAACTTCAGCTGTTTGACTTCAGGGAATAAAGATTTAAAAAAAAAAAAATCAACATCAGCCTCGAAGACCTGTTGATTATCTCCGCTGATACTAATTCACTGACAAAAGTAAAATGTTGAATTCATAAATTAGCTTCTGATCTAACAGGGTTTCTGAAAAACTGCAGCCAGGTGCTTCGTCATGAATCATTACTTTAATCCTCACATTAAAAACCTTCCATGAATCACATAAGTCACATCTAGAAATAAAGACACAAAACTGCACAGCTCTTATAGTTATCACATTTTGCAGAACAGCCTCTTGAGGTGTTTATAAATTTCTTTCATTTTTAGTCCATACATGATCGGATTAAAGAGAGGATGATACAAGACTTTTTGTAATGTCATTATGAAACGTACAGTTTTTGGAAAATCTATTTCTACTCGCAGTAAAAGTACATCGTATGAGGTCATACAGGAGAAGTTGATTAAAACTATGAGGTGAGGTAAACAGGTCTGTGCAGCTTTTCTCCTGACTTCTCTACAACTCCTATAAGATATTAAAAAGATCTTTGTGTATGTAAACAGTATGAAGAGTACAGGGAGAAGTACAAGATTTGAAAAAATAGTCAAACCACATATATTCACCACTCTTGAACTGACACAGAAAAGCTTGTTAACTGTGCTGTTACAAATGATTCCTTTGAAAGTAAATTTACAGAGTTTCTTATTTGCATTCAGTATAGCTGGCACTGCAAGCTGACAGGCAGGCACAAGCCAGGCTAAAACCAACAACATATTCACAGTGGTTTTCCTCATGATGGTTGGATATTGCAGAGGTTTACATATAGACACATACCTGTCATAGGCCATAGCTGCCAACAATAAGAACTCTGAACAGGTTAAAGAGTAATATACAAACCATTGAAAGAGACAGGCTGAATATGTTATGATCTGTTTCTCTGATAAAAAGTCAATCAGAAGCTTTGGGTAGAAAGCAGTGCTGTAAACAACAGAGTTGATTAACAAAGCTGCAATGAAAATGTACATAGGCTCATGGAGGTTTGGGTGAACCCAGATCAGATAGACAACAGTAGAATTACTGCAGAGTATCAGAATATATGCTGTGAACATGATCACAAAATAAAGATATCTGTATTTATGAATGTCCACGTACCCATCAATAATTATATATGTTATGTTTACTTGATTATCCATGAAGGCTGTCACTTTGAAGATTTCATATACAGTCACTATTAGTGTTTCTTTCATTCACCTGTACCTGACCTCCACATACACTTGTGTCTGTTGAAATATTACAGAAAACACAGACCTTCAGAATTCAGAAAGTGAACTGTTTGAGTCTGTGGATTGTTTTAAATCACCCTCCATAACCCTCAATGGATCTCATTAAAATCTCCACCAAGGTCTACAACTATCAGAACAACTTCATCAAACTCTAGAGGCCTGAACCACAGGTGGTGTTCACTATTTTCCTGTGCCAATGTCATCAGAATTGACACTGTATTACAATCATCATTGCTATAGAAATGCACTAAACACTGTACACAGATTAATTGTAATAATTTCCCTGACACTCGCCGTTTTGATTTATTTATTTTGTGAACAGGGTTGTGAAGTGAAGCCAACACAAAAGTGTCTCAAACTAGACTAGCAGGGGCGCTCCATTGGCTGCAACAATAAGGTCTGATTGTTTGGGGTCTTAGGTCACATTAAGACAAATCAGGTGTCGCAACAATTAGAACAAATAGTGTGGGGGTGCTCAGGATGTGGATGTGTTCTGCTAAACGTATCAACTATCAAACAATCAGAAAATAACCTTTTATTTCTCTGCTCTCTGCTCTCAGCTTTCTTGGTACCAGTGCTACCTCCTCATTTACTGTGTGTGTATACAATACTATCCATCCATCCATCCATCCATCCATCCATCCATTCTCTTCCGCTTATCCGGGGTTGGGATGCCGCACCAAACCAATCCATCTCATGCTCCATTTTCCTGTCACTCGTGAACAAGACCCAGAGATACTTGAACTCCCTCGCTTAGGGCAGTAACTCCCTCCGAACCCAGAGGGAGCATTCCACTGTTTTCCCACAGAGAATCATGGCCTCAGACTTGGAGGTGCTGACTCTCATCCCGGCTGCTTCACACTCGGCTGCAAATCGCCCCAGTGAGTGCTGAAGGTCACAGTCTGACGAAGCCAACAGGACCACATCATCTGCAAACAACAGAGATCTAATCCTGAGTTCCCCAAACCGGACACCGTCTTCACCCTGGCTGCACCTTGAGATCTAGTCCATGAAAATCATGAATAGGATTGGGGACAAGGGGCAGTCCTGGCGGAGTCCAACACCCACTGAGAACGTGACTTTGTGCCCAGTATACGGATACAACTCTCACTTTGGTTAGGACCAGATGGGTCGCACCAACGGCCCTGGTACCCTGTTATGACCCAGGGTCATAATTTAGTGTTTCTTGGTCTTGGTGTGTTTCTCTTTTCTGTGCTGTTGTTCCTCCCTGCCTGAAGAGGGTGGTGGTGCTACCACCCTTAGGCTCTCTCTCTCCAGGTGCTGTTCCTCCCTGCCTGACGGTGGTGCTACCACAATTGGTGCTCTCCAGGTGCTGGCTGCTGATTGGTGGATGGACTGGTGGAGCGGCTATAAATGGCCGCCGCTTGAATCAGTCACTCTCTTCTCTTGACCCTCCTCCCCAACTGCACCAGGCTATGTTGTAGTATATTGTGATATGTGAAATTGTACTTGCTTTGACTGCTGATATTTTAGTTTTGCAGCCTAGGTAGTTGTAGGGGTGAGTAGCTCTTTTGGTTGATCTTTTTCTCCTGTTTATTTTATAGGGAGTCAGGTTAGAAACCTGTAATTTGTTTTCTTTGTTTTCGGTTAGGTAAGTTAGTTTTGGGTCAGATTGTTTTGTTTGTTGTTTTGGGCCATGCTCACCCTGAAGTTACGCTACCATACTCTCAAAATCGAATAAATGAGAATTTGTTGGACTGCAGCCCTGTTGCCTTGGTCATTCTCGGGAGTGGGGAAAGAGGGGAGCACCCTTTCTTGTTGTGTCCTGTTCCCCTAGGCCGGACGTAACAACCCTATACTCCCTCAGTACCCCCCACTGGAAAACCCAAGCGACACAGTCGTAAGACTTTTCCAAGTCCACAACGCAGATGTAAACTGGATGGTCAAACTCCCCTGCAAGGGTAAAAAGCTGGTCCGTTGTTCCATGACCAGGATGGAATCCACATTGCTCCTCCTGAATTTGGGGTTTGACAATTGATCAGAGGCTCCTTTCCAGCTCCCTTGATAAATTTTCCAGGTGAGGCTGAGTCGTGTAATACCCAAATAATTATAGCACACCCTCTGGTCCCCCTTTTTGTAAAAACTTCCTTGAGGCCAACCGAAAGCGACTACTGAAGCTGCAGCCCTTCTAGCCGCCCTGTACCTGTCTGCTGCCTCAGGAGACCCCTGGGCCAACCAAGCCCGAAAAGTTCTTCCATAGGTGTGAGTTGAAGATCTCCTGGACAGGAGCCTTTGCCAGACGTTCCCGGTTCACCCTCACTACATATTTGGGTTTACCAGATCTGTCCAGCATTCTCCCCCTCCACCTGGATCCAACTCCTCTCTTCACCCGAGTCCAAGTCATACGGGTGCAGATCTGATGACATGACCACAAAATCAATCATTGGCCTGCGCCCTAGGGTGCTCTGGTACCAGGTACACTTATGAATATCATTATGCTTGAACGTGGTGATTGTTATGGCCAATCCATGACTAGCACAGAATTACAGTAACAAAACACCACTCGAGTTCAGATCAGGCAGGCCGTTCCTCCAAATCACGCCCCTCCAGGTAACGTCGTCACCCACATGGGCGTTCCCCCAGCAGTCCCCCAGCAGAACTATGGAGTCACCAGATGGAATCCCTTTCAGGACCCCACCAACCCACCAACTTCAATTCATTCCCTGCTAGTGATGTGACGTTCACACCCCGAGGACCAATCTGTGATGCTGAGAAAAAATGTGCCCATGTCCCTGCCTTAGTCTGCCTCCCGGCTGGCAAAACACTTGACCCCTATTTCTCACCCTGCTTATGGTGGGCCCATAGGCTGATGGTGGAGCCATCGGTCGGTGGGCTCTATGGGCCCCTATGGGGCCCGGCCAGGGCTAAGGGCTAAGGCCTGACCAACAAACGCTTGCCAGTGAACTCCCCTGTTGGGTCTGGCTCCAGGAGGGGGGCCCAATCTCCCGATTCCAGGCAACGTCCCGCAGCTTTGTTCTTACCCATATGGGTCTTTGCATTTAGCCTAATGCCCCCCTGGAACTAATTTGCCTTGGGAGACCCTACCAGGGGCTACTGCCCCGGACAACAGCTCCCAGGATCACTGAGATACGCAAACCCCACCACCACGATAAGGTAGCGATTCAATACCATAGTGGCAAATTTCCCACGTATTAGTTTAAACCTCTAGACTTTGATGAAGTTGTTCAGATAATCACAACACTTAATGGAGATTTAAATAAGATTTAAAACAACATTGTTGGAAAAGTCGTCCTCATAAACACTACAAGCAGAAAAGTGTTAATATTCTTTATTTAGTGATTCTGGAGTTTTGACCTCTTCATTGATGAACTTGATGATGATCTTTACTGTTACAGAAACCTTACATATTAGACACGACAGTCATGTCTGAATTATTATGAAACATAACCAAATTATTTTGCAGAACAACCTCCATTGATGCTAATTCACTTTCAAAAGTAAAGTGTTGAATTCACATCTGACAGGGTTTCTGAAAAAGTGCAGCCAGTTGCTTTACCATGTGTCATGAAGCTGATGCTGCTCTTTACTATACACAAACACAGAAACAAATCCTCACATTGCAAACCTTCCAAGGAACACATAAGTCATACTTATAAATGATGACACAAAACGATGACTGTGCAGCTTCACATACAGTTATAGTTATCACATTTTGCAGAACAGCCTCTTGAGGTGTTTGTAAATTTCTTTCATTTTTAGTCCATATATGATCGGATTAAAGAGAGGATGATATACTAATAATTGTAATGACATTATGAAACGTACTGTTCTGGAAAATCAGTTTCTAGTCTCAGCAGAAGTGCATCATATACAGCCAAACAGGAGAAGTTGATTAAAACTATGAGGTGAGGTAAACAGGTCTGTGCAGCTTTTCTCCTGACTTCTCTACAACTTCGATAAGTTATTATAAATATTCTGGTGTATGTAAACAGTATGAAGAGTACAGGGAGAAGTACAAGATTTACCAAAACTATCAAACCATATATATTCAGCACTTTTGATTCCACGCAGTGAAGCCTGTAAACTGTGCTGTTACAAATGATTCCTTTGAAAGTAAATTTACAGACTTTTTTATTCACATTCTGAACAATTGGCACTGCAACCTGACAGACAGGCACAAGCCAGGCTAAAACCAAGAACATATTCACAGTGTTTTTTCTCATGATGGTTGGATATTGCAGAGGTTTATAGACACATACCTGTCATAGGCCATAGCTGCCAACAGTAAGAACTCTGAACAGGCTAAAGAGTAAAATACAAACCACTGAAAGAGACAGGCTGAATATGTTATGATCTGTTTCTCAGATAAAAAGTCAATCAGAAGCTTTGGGTAGAAAACAGTGCTGTAAACAACAGATTTGATTAACAAAGCTGCAATGAAAATGTACATAGGCTCATAGAGGTTTGGGTGAATCCAGATCAGATAGACAACAGTAGAATTACTGCAGAGTATTAGAATATATGCTGTGAACATGATCACAAAATAAAGATATCTGTATCTATGAACTTCAACATACCCATCAAGAGTTATATATGTTACATTTACTTGATTATCCATGAAGGTTGTCTGAAGGAAATGTGAAGATAAAAGAAGTACTTCACATCTTACTTTGAAGATCATATTTACAGCACCTCAAAAACTCTGTGATTGACATATTTGTTGAAATATTTGTTAAAAAAAACACAGACCTTCAGAATTCAGAAAGTGAACTGTTTGAGTCTGTGCATTGGTTTTTATCAGCCTCCATAACCCTCAATGGATCTCATTAAAATCTCCATAAGTGCTACGATTATCTGAACAACATCATTCATCCTTCTCCCCAGCAACACAGTCTGTTCCCAGGCTAGAGAGGTTATGTAGTCCCATGGAATCTGCAATCTCATTCTCTGGTCACTACCCAAAGCTCATGACCATAGGTGAGGGTTGGAACATAGATGGATTAGAAAATCGACAGCTTTGCCTTCCGACTCAGCTCCCTCTGAACCTTTCCAGCAACCTATAATAAAGTTTCCCAGGGAGGCTGGGCACACTCCCCGGTCCTCTTTTTAAAAATGGGGACCACCACCCTGGTCTGCCACTCCACAGGTACTGTTCCTGTGTTCCAATGCTCCACACAACATTGAAAAGGTGTGTCACGCAAGACAGCCCAACAGTGACCAAAGCCTTCAGCATCTCAGGGCGAATCTCATCCACATCTGGCACCTTGCTACCAAAGAGCTTTCTAACTACCATGGCGACCTCAGTCAGAGGTATGGGTGAGGCTTCACCCAAGCCTTCAGGCTCTGCCTCCTCCACAGAGGGTGTATTGTTTGGCTTCAGGAGTTCCTAAAAGTTCTCTTTCCACCACTCAACAATATCTCCAGTCCAGGTCAGCAATTCTCCACTCTGGTTGAACACAGCCTGGGCCAAGCCATGCTTCCCCTTCCTGAGTCATCAAACGATTTGCCAGAACCTGTCCGTCTGTGTGTATAAAAAGCTAAACCAGGAGAAGAGGGGTTACAATTCGGCATGGGGGAAATTGGATCAAGGGATTGGATCAGGGGATGCATCCCAAACTCACTTGTTTCTGTGAATAAAAATAAAAGTCCTAATTATTTAACGCAAGATGAGTGGCGGTTCTTTTCTTTCCAAGCAATCCACAGACCGAACTCAAAAAGGAGGTGAGTTGACCTCAAATTTGGGTTTTAGTACTGTGTACAGGTGTTTTCTTTGCAAGGTGGTGGGTTCGCAAGAAAAAGAATCTTTGTGGAGGAAAGGCTGGTGGATAATTGAGAAGAGAAGTCTGTTTTAAAATTTAATAAAAGTAATAAGTAATGAGAATAAAAAAGTTAAAATAGGCTAAAAAGAAGAGGAATAGGCATTAAGTAGTGAAACCGTCATTGTATTAGTAGGAAAAAAGGACAGTGAAATGTGTGTAATTGGTTAGTACAATGACAGAGGGAAAAAAGTGAATGGGGGAAAAATAAGAAGCATAAGAAGTGCTAGAGAATGAATGTGCATTAAGAAGCATAAAGAATTGCTTGAGAATGAATGTGGAGGAATGCATAAAAAAACACACATTTCCTGAGTAATGCAAGCGGACTGTGACAGTGCATGTAAAAGGACGCTTTCTGTAAGACACTGAAGAACTCAGGCATGCATGAAAGGTATAGGCTGTCGATTAAGTGAAGATAAAGAAGTAACAGAGAAGAGAAAGTCTGCAGACTACGAGTAAAATAAAGTGAAGAAGTAAAACAGAGATTAAGAGTAAAGCCTAGAAGCCTAAAGCCTAAAAGATTAAAAGAGTAAAGAGAGAAGAAATTAGATTACAGTAAAAAATAAGAAGCTTCAAATTAGGACTATGTTTTGTGTTGGTTTGTGAGTTTTGTTCTGTTTCATAAATGTGGTTTGTCTGTTAGAAAGGAGTGGAGTGCTGTAACCAGCCCCGCCTCAGTGCAGCAGCTCTGCTCTCTTTGAGAATCACCCTGACACTGAACTGCGCATGTGTGAGTGTCAGGCGGAGCTAAAGATTACACAGATGTATAAGTCACTCCCCTGCCTGCACCTCTGGTGCTGCAGCGTGCAGACTGAAATCTGAAAGGGGGGGCAGATTGCAGCCCGATAAATTATTCTATTATAACAAACAACGGCTACTAACGTTGTTTGTTCAAGTGTTTCTGTGTTAAGATGATTGATTGAAGTCTTTAGCTCGAATGTACACACAAGTATGTTTAAAAACAATTTATAAAATATATATAATATACATTGTGATTACTTATATTTTTAGTACCTGCCTTTTCAAACAGATTTAGTTGATATAAATAATTAATATACAATGTTGAATCAGCTAATTATTTGTATGAAGCAAATGTGTTCAATAAGGCATTGAATTTCTGTCTTGTTTTTTCTTTTATCTATATCTGCACGAGAGTCCTAAAGTGGAGGGGACTACCACGTGCGGGTCATTTGAAGAGGGACATCCCGAACGTCTAGTGCGCCGGGGGTTTGCCTGCTCTCCGCCGTCATTAGCTCCACAAAAGGCCAGTGCGATTTATTCATAAAATTCACACACACACACACACACACACACACACACACACACATACATATACATATATGCATACACGAGGCATATTGGTACACGCACAGACCTATACCATAAAACATATACATGCACCATATACTGAAAAGCGGTTATATGAATGAGAACTTGGCAACTGATTGATCATATGTCATAAGCTGTTTAATTGATCATTAGGATTGTTTGTTGATTGATTGATTCTATTGTTTTAGTGGATCAATTAAGTTTGTAGATCCGTCGATTTGATAGGTGGCTGTATTTGCTACAGCCATTGATCTATCGGTGGAAAGATACTAGAAATTGACCCAAACACAAATTATGAAACTAATGGTTTAATTTCATTTAAGGTGACTGTCTATGCTGACACATTGTTACTGAAAGTTGTTGAAGTACTGATATTTGAATTTGGGGCTTTCTTTTCTTTGACTCCAGGCTCTGGAGCCAAAGATACATTTGATATTTTTGGATTATATTTTATTTGCATTGTGTTTCATTTCTGTCTGTTGTCGTAAAGCTATTAGTGATATCTGAGGTTGGCAGACTTTGCAGCTTATCTTCAATTGACTGTGGTGATACAGAATATGATGAATAATCATTTGGTCGACTTGATTTGTATTTAGAAGAAAAGAAAAAATGATTATTTTTTGGAATCCCTTCTAAAGGACTGACAATAAAAAAGAAGATATATATAATAATAATAATTATTATTATTATTATACAATTAATTCATTGCACTATGTCGAAAAAGGGCACTAACACTCCAAAGGTAATCACCCCTGTGGACATAGTACAAAGAAATAATCCACTTGTTAAAGATCTTCCAAAGATATATAAAAAAAAATGGCATAAGCGATGGTCTCAGATTGATCAACCATGGCCGCTGGAGGGGACACTTAACCCAGAAGTGCTTAAAACAATGCAGGTGCTTGTATCTATTTATAAAGCAGAACAGAACAGAAGCACATAGGAGCTATGATGGTGGAATCAGAAGAAGCTAGCTTTGTGCCACTATAAGAAAACTCTGCTATCTGGAGAAGTGAACCATCACCGATTCATAAAGATTGCAATCTCTGCTCATGGACTGGGGCAACCACAGACTGTGCAGATGACAAATGAGTCAGTGCTCAGTGTTAAGTCAGATTCTGACCATAAGAGAGAAGAAATGCTGCAACAAGTGCCAGAATGCGTGTGGTCACAACACAGTACAGACACTGGACTCGTGAAGTCAGCCCAACTGGTGAAAGTTGAACTCCGACCAGGAGCTAGACCGTCATGGAAAAAGCTATACCCACTAAAGGAGGAGGCAATTCAGGGTATTGAACCACAAATTAAAGGACTATTGCAAGCAGGTGTTTAAAGATAACTCAGAACCCTCAGAGTAACACACCACTGCTGCCTTTGAAGAAACCAGATGGCTCTTACCGTTTGGTACATTTGAGGGTTGTGAATGAGGTGGTGACTGATTTCCCCGCAGAGGTGCCAGATCCACACACCTAGTTAGCTGAAATCCCACCAGAAGCTAAGTGGTTTACAGTTTTGGACTTGTGTGGAGCGTTTTTCAGTGTTCCCCTTAGTGTCGAATTGCAAGGCATATTTGGGTTCACATATAAGGAGCAGTTTTACCAGTATCAGAGACTACCACAAGGATTCAAGCACTCCCTTCACTAATATAGGCTTTTAGAACAGGAGGATGTTACCTTAGTCAGGTGTACTACAGTGAATCCAGCTGAGACTTTGTCAACCTTGGAGGAAGGGGAGCCCCATGATTGATTAATGAAGTTTCAAAATTAAATTAATGAGGGATTGATAGTGGCACCCCCTGATTTATTCAGTCTAATGATTTAGGAGGCACATGGGTAAGCGCATGTTGCAAGGGGGGAGGTTAAAAGGAAAATAACAAAAGAGTATGGCTTTTGGGCACCATATTTGCTTGAGCAAATGGATCATTTTATAGGAAGATGTACAATCTGTTTGAAGAATAATGTCAGGAAGGGTGTAGTGACCCCTCCTGGACATATTCCAACGCCTAAAGGTCCCATGCGTGAATTAGTCATTGACTATGTGGACATGATAACGCCTGTTGAAGGAAAGAGATACATGCTTGTTGTGGTAGATAGGTTTTCACGATGGCCTGAAGCTTGTCCCACCAAGCGGAAAGATGCTCAATCTGTTGCTAAGTTCTTGTGTCGCAAAGTTTTGCTTCGATAGGGTTTACCTGATCGCATAAGTAGCGATAATGGACGCGAGTTTGTAGATAAAACAGTGAAGCTGATTCTACAAAAGTTAGGAATCAAACAGCGTCTCAGAGCGGTCTATCACCCCCAAAGTCAGGGGATTTGAGAAAAAATGAATGTTGTAATTAAAAACCGAATTTCTAAAATTGTCAACATACGGGACTAAACTGGGTAGCGGCACTTCTGCTTGCATTAATGGTGTGTCGTTCAACTGAATTGAGTGAGTTGCATATGACACCACATGAGTGGCTTACAGGCAGACGAATGCCAACTCCTTGTTTGTGAACGAGCGGCAAAGGTCCAAGTTTGTCTCTTTCGGAAGATAAGGAAGATCCAGAGGAGCGAGGACGAGATTTAACTGTTTTTTGGAAGTCGACTGAACAGTTTAGAAGAAGTAGTGACAGAGGGTTATGTGATGGAAATGTATCCATTTTGAGTATTTGACCTTATTAGAGTGTGATCATATATTAAGATGGCTATGTTTGATTAGTGAGAGCTTTAATATTCATTTATTTACCATTTGAGTCTGAATTCATATCCATTCGTTAATGATGACTTTATTATTTACTTTGGGAATGGGAATCAGCCTTGTTGCCTGGAGCAGAGGTGTTCAAAACTCTGAATAGGGACCAGTATAGATAAGTAATATGGGGAATAAAATTAACAATAATATACAAGGGGGGATAATTGAAATATTACTGAGTGATAGTGAAAAGTTGTTTTTGGTTCACACTTGGATTTTGGACACGCCAGATCTATGATTGCTTGATAATAGTAGTTGCTTAGTATCTGCTTATGTTATATTGTATCAGATGTTTTTGCAAGATATTGGTTGTTTTTTGTTTTCTCTTCCTCTCAGGACAAAGTGAGGAGGTCGACCAGCGAGTGCACAGCTGGTCTGGGACTCCTACACTTGGACTCAGAGACTCATGACTGGACAATAAAAATGGACTGCGAGCCCTGGATAAGCAACAGGAACATTGATTTCTGTTAGATGTTGCTACATTTGGAGGCAACATGGCTGATATTTTTAACTGAATATGATGTTTTTATGCTCTATATATTCTATATTTCTTTTGCATGATACAGTTTGATTTATTTCTTTGTAATGAGTGATGTTAAATGATGACAATATTCTATAATGATATTTTTGTTAATTGGAAATGATTGAGTTGAAGGGAAGTTCCTCATCCTGATTGGCCTGAGGGTGAGATCTTCTCTAGATTATTCTACTCTCTCTTTCCAGGATTTCTGGGAAGGAGTAGCTGTATGGTTACCTGGGAAGAGCTCTGCCAGTTGGGAGGGATTAGCCTATGAATTTGATCTTATTAGAACAATTGAATACTTGAACAAGTGAGGAGAAGAGAGATTTGATGACAATACGTAGGCTTTGTGCTGAGCTTTCTGTTTTTCTTCCGTGACTTTAGGAAGCCGCGGAGGGGGGAATGTGGTATATTTTCTTACATGCATTTCAGAGTATTTCATTGGTCTCTCCTAATGGTACATTTGAATGTGAAGTGTATGTCTGAAAGAATTTGCAATGGCCTCTCTCTGACTGAAGATTAAGTATTCTATAGTATTTATGACTTCTCTTGGGTAAATGGCGGGAGGTTCTTGCTGACTCTCTCTGAACAGAATATCCTATATCCTTAGTTGGTAAAGACATGTATAGCAAAGTCAGCTATGGAAGATAAACAACAGAAGATGGTCCCATAAAAGGGCATTCTCAGAATGTAGATTTGTTTTGTCTGTCTGAATGTATAAAAAGCTAAACCAGGAGAAGAGGGGTTACAATTCCGCATGGGGGAAATTGGATCAAGGGATTGAATCAGGGGATGCATCCCAAACTCACTTGTTTCTGTGAATAAAGTCCTAATTATTCAATGCAAGATGAGTGGCGGTTCTTTTCTTTTCAAGCAATCCACAGACCGACTTCGGCAGCCACGAAAAGTCACGACAAAGCCCAAAAGGCTTCCTTCTTCAGCTTGACGCCTTGTTTACCGTTGTTGTCCACCAGCGGGTTCTTAGTTTGCCACCATGACTGCCACTAGTGACATTCTGACCACAACTCCTAGCAGCTGCATCAGCAATGGAGGTTTTGAACATGGCCCACTTGGATTCTATGTCCCCTTCCTCCCCTGAGATGTATGAAAATATCTTCTGAAGGTGTGAGTTGAAGACCTGACGGACACAAGCCTCCACCAGACATTCTGAGTTTACTCTCACTACACTTTACCAGGGTTTACCAGGTCTGATCCTCTCTTCACCTGAATGTCCAAGACATATGGCCACAGATTTGATGACTCGACCACAAAGTCATCCATCAACCTGCACCCAAAGGTGTTCTGTACCAAGTACACTTAGGAACAACCTTATGCTTAAACATGGTGTTTGTCATGGGCAACATAAGAGCAGCATGCAGCTGGTTATTGGGAGCAAATTAAGTTTAACAACAAAAAGCATTTCCCACAGAAGGACAGTGTAACAAGGGCAAAGTCCCAAAACTCAACTATCATCTTCATTTCTTTTCTTAATGACCTGCTTCATAAAACACTGAGTTTTATTTGTAGGAAGGATTTTGCAGCTGTTGGCTCGTGGTCTGGTGGATAAACCTTGACCTGACCTGTCCTCACTTTACTTTTCTGTTTGTTCACTAACTACCAACTGTGGAACAACTTTGTGTTGTAGTATTTGTAACAGTATTTTCAGTTAGTTGTTAAACTGGTTGGGACGACTTAGACAATATTAAGTGAATAATATAGAAAACCTGGTGATATCCCCGCAGTTTTAGTCTTGACCTGCCTGTTATACCAAGACCGAGACAAGACTAAAACAGTAAAACAGCAGTCGATTCTGAGATGAGACCTTCAAAAAGTGTCCGATTTTGAATACTACAACACTGCTTTATATACCTGACACTCCAGCACGATGTGTGTACTGAAGTATACAAGTAGATATAAGCCTATAACTTTTAATATGAATAAATAATAATAAAACACACATTACACAATAATAATACAATTCTATGGAATATTTCTACAAAAAAAATAGTAACAAACATTTAAAATACAATAATTATTATATAAGTAGCAATTAAGTATTACAACACAGTGAAATAAGTAATTAGAATGATTGAAGTGTGCAACAAAGTATCAAGCCCAGCACTCAGAGAAAGGTCTCGGATGCAGAGATGGGGGTAGAGCTGTCAATGGCTTTATTCAGGCCGCAAAAAGGGGAACAAACAACAGAAGGCGCCTCAAAAAGGAGGGATGGCTATAAAACTTACAACTAAAAACTCTACTGTCAAAAAGGGGAAAACAAAAACAGCTCTAAACAAAAAACGCCTCCGGGGAGGGAAAAAACTACAATCAAGAACGAAAAACAACTAACTTAAACAGGCTAAGAAAATTCTACGGCAAAAGGCCAACAAAAAACCCTCGAACGAGGCAGACAACTGTGAAACGATTCTCAGACTAAGACTATACCAAGTAACTGGTGGCTCTTGACTGGAGACAAGACACACTGGCACAGGACAAAGGGAGACGCAGACTATAAGCACACATGGGGGGAAAAGGGAAACAGGTGGACACAATCAGGAATCAGGGAAGACAAATCAGACTGAGGCACATGAGGAAGGGCAAGTGACTTGGAACGAGAGGAGAGTTACTTTTCAAAATAAAACAGGAAATGACAAGACAAACATGGAGACAGGACAAAAAAACTCAGCTTGACATACCGGTGTGACACAAAGTTTTGCATTTTGAATTTGATTATTTAATCCTTTGTCTTCCATATTACATATATATATATATATAAACACATCAAGTTTCATCTTTGAATTAATGTCACAGAAATGAGTGTATCTCATGTCAATCTCGACATACGGAACAACCTCCTGAGGTGTTTAGAGATTTCCTTCATTTTCAGTCCGTATATGATCGGGTTAAAGAGAGGTTGATACAACATAAGTTGTAACATCATGATGAAACGAACAATTTTTGGAAAGTCAGATGCCACTATAGGTACAAGGACCGTATACATGCACAAACAGAAAAAACTGATTAAAACCAACAGATGAGGTAAACACGTCTCTGCAGCTTTTTTTCTGACTTCTCTCCCACTTCTGTAGGATATTATAAATATCCTGGTGTATGTAAAAAGTATGAAAAGCAAAGGGATAACTGTAAGATTAAACAAAATAATCACAGCACGTATAGAGTCGCCTCTTGAACTCACACAGTGAAGTTTGTAAACTGTACTGTTACAAATTATTCCTTTGAAAGTGAAGTGACAGAGTTTTTTATTTGCATTCAGTATACCTGGTACTGTAATATGAACTGCTGGCACAAGCCAGGCTAAAACCAAGACAATACTGATGGTTGTCTTATTCATGATGGTTGGATATTGCAGAGGTCTACATATAGACACATACCTGTCATAAGACATGGCTGTCAACAGTAAGAACTCTGAACAACCTAAAGAGTAATAAAAAAAACTCTGAAGAATACAGGCCGAATATGTTATGATCTGTTTCTCAGATAAAAAGTCAATCAGAAGCTTTGGGTAGATAGTCGTGCTGAAAAGAACAGAGTTTATCAACAAAACTGCAATGAAAATGTACATAGGCTCATGGAGGTTTGGGTGAATCACGATAAGATACACAACAGTAGAATTACTGCAGAGAATTAGAATATATGCTGTGAACATGATCACAAAATAAAGATATCTGTATTTATGAATGTCCACATACCCATCAAGAGTTATATATGTTACATTAAATTCATCATCCATTAATATGATCACAAAATAAACATTAGACAGGCAGATTATGTAAAGGCATACACGATTACATAAAACCTGTTGATTGTTTCATTTACAGTTACCTGCACTTAGTGTGTGTTGACCTTCAGAATTTAGAAAGTGAACTGTTCTTCTCTATGGATCTCTATGGATTTTATCAGATCTCTTCGCCCTCCATGGATCTCATTAAACTCTCCACCAAGATCTTCAAACATGTAAACAACTTCTTTAAACTCTGGAGTCTTTATGTCATAGTTTTGAGTTTGTTTCTGTTTCCTGTTTTATTTTGTAGTTCCACTGTCTGTCTTGTCTTCTACTTCCTGTCTTGTTTCCCGCCCTTTTTGATTTTGCACCTGCCCCTGATTTGTTTCACCTGTGTCTGATTAGTCCTGTCTATTTAGTTCCTGTGTTTCCTTTGTTTCCTTGTCTGTCCGTTCTTGGTTTCTGGTGTTCTTGTGTCTGAGTGGATCATGCCCTATTTCTCTGTGTTCCCTCTGTTTCTGATGTCTGTGGAGTATTTGCCTTTTGTTAGTGTTTTTTGCCCTTACGTGTTTTCGCCTGGACATCCAGACGCTTTTTGTTATTAAAGTTAGTTTTTGTTTACCCACACCTCCCTGCATTTGGGTCCTTCTCCTGTTCCTCCCCACTCCCCCCGTGACAGAACGTACAGACCTATATTGGACCCAGCGGGATTTTCCATGTGGCCATACATGGATCCGGCCTATTCATGGCACTTGGAGCGCCAGCCACCACCACTCCCCACCACCTTTTCCCCGTCCGACCGGAGTCTCAGGGAAGACATGATTGTGTTGGACGCCCGGTTTGAGCGCCTTTCTGCTCTTTTGTCTGCGGGTCAGCCGACTCCTGCCCCTGTTCTCCTTCCGTCGGTGGTCCGGCCTACTCCAGCAGACTGTGCTCTTCCTTTGGAGGTCCAGCCGACTCCTGCTCTTTAGTTGGTGGCCTGGCCGACACTACTCCCTGCCCCTCTGTTGGAGGCCTGGCCGACTTCTGCTCTTCTGTGGGTGGCCCGGCCAACTCCTGCTCCTCCGTCGGCGACCCAGCAGACTCCAGCGGCCCCTGCTCTTCCGTCGCCATCCCGGCCGACTCCAGCGGCCCCTGCTCTTCCGTCGCCGTCCCGGCCGACTCCAGCGGGCCCTGCTCTTCCGTCGCCGTCCCGGCCGACTCCAGCGGGCCCTGCTCTTCCGTCGCCGTCCCGGCCGACTCCAGCGGCCCCTGCTCTTCCGTCGCCGTCCCGGCCGACTCCAGCGGCCCCTGCTCTTCCGTCGCCGTCCCGGCCGACTCCAGCGGCCCCTGCTCTTCCGTCGCCGTCCCGGCCGACTCCAGCGGCCCCTGCTCTTCCGTCGCCGTCCCGGCCGACTCCAGCGGCCCCTGCTCTTCCGTCGCCGTCCCGGCCGACTCCAGCGGCCCCTGCTCTTCCGTTAGTGGCTCTGCCCCCCGTCGGCCGGCCGACTCCAGCGGCCCCTGCTCTTCCGTCGCCGTCCCGGCCGACTCCAGCGGCCCCTGCTCTTCCGTCGCCGTCCCGGCCGACTCCAGCGGCCCCTGCTCTTCCGTCGCCGTCCCGGCCGACTCCAGCGGCCCCTGCTCTTCCGTCGCCGTCCCGGCCGACTCCAGCGGCCCCTGCTCTTCCGTTAGTCCCGGCTGCTGCCCCTCTCTTCCGCGCCGTCCAGGCCGACTCCAGCGGCCCCTGCTCTTCCGTTGCCGTCCCGGCCGACTCCAGCGGCCCCTGCTCTTCCGTTGCCGTCCCGGCCGACTCCAGCGGCCCCTGCTCTTCCGTGCTGCCGTCCTCTCGGCCGACTCCAGCGGCCCCTGCTCTTCCGTTGCCGTCCCGGCCGACTCCAGCGGCCCCTGCTCTTCCGTTGCCGTCCCGGCCGACTCCAGCGGCCCCTGCTCTTCCGTTGCCGTCCCGGCCGACTCCAGCGGCCCCTGCTCTTCCGTTGCCGTCCCGGCCGACTCCAGCGGCCCCTGCTCTTCCGTTAGTGGCTGCTGCCCCTCCGTCGGCGGTCAGGCCGACTCCAGCAACTCCTGCTCCTCCGTCGGCGGCCTGGCCGACTCCAGCAACTCCTGCTCCTCCGTCGGCGGCCTGGCCGACACTAGTCCCTGCCCCTCCGTCGGAGGTCCGGCCGACTCCCTGCTCTTCCGTGGGTGGCACGGCCGACTCCTACTCTTCCGTGGGTGGCACGGCCGACTCCTGCTCTTCCGTCGGCGGTCCCTCCAACTCCTGGTGCCCCAGCTCCTCCATCGGCGACCCGGCTGACTCTAGCGACCCCTGATCTTCCGTCGCCGTTCCAGCCGATTCCTGATCTTCCGTCGGCCGTTCCGGCCGACTCCTACCCGTTTCTCCGTCGGCAGCCCGACCAACTCCAGCGGCTCCTGTTCTTTTGTCGGCGTACCAGCTGACTCCTGGTGCCCCAGCTCCTCTGTCAGCGTCCCAGCTGACTCCAGCAGCTCCTGCTTCTCGGTCTGCGGCCCAGGCTCCACAGCACCCTCCAGTCCCGCCAGGGCCTCTAGTTCCTCCTGTTCTCCGGCTGCCAGTGGGGCGCCAACGGCCTCCAGAGGGGCTCCACTTTTGCCTCCACAGGCCTCTCTGCAGGCCTCCAGAGGGGCTCCGCCTTCGCCGGCCTCTCTGCAGGCCTCCAGAGGGGCCCGCCTCAGGCCTCTCTGCAGGCCTCCAGAGGGGCTCCACTTTTGCCTCCACAGGCCTCTCTGCAGGCCTCCAGAGGGGCTCCACTTTTGCCTCCACAGGCCTCTCTGCAGGCCTCCAGAGGGGCTCCACTTTTGCCTCCACAGGCCTCTCTGCAGGCCTCCAGAGGGGCTCCACTTTTGCCTCCACAGGCCTCTCTGCAGGCCTCCAGAGGGGCTCCGCCTTCGCCTCCGGCCTCTCCACCGGCCAGAGAGACTAGTCTAGCCCCTGTACCCCTACTCCAGACCCCCTCCACCCACCCAGTTCGTCTTGGATTTTATGTTATGGACTTGTTTTTGTTTCAGGACATCTGGAAGCCGTCCCTTGAAGAGGGGGTTCTGTCATAGTTTTGAGTGTGTTTCTGTGTTTCCTGTTTTTATTTTGTAGTTCCACTGTCTGTCTTGTGTTCTACTTCCTGTCTTGTTTCCCGCCCTTTTTGATTTTGCACCTGCCCCTGATTTGTTTCACCTCTGTCTGATTAGTCCTGTCTATTTAGTTCCTGTGTTTCCTTTGTTTCCTTGTCTGTCCGTTCTTGGTTGTTTCTTGGTTTCTGGTGTTCTTGTGTCTGAGTGCATCATGCCCTGTTTCTGTGTTCCCTCTGTTTCTGATGTCTGTGGAGTATTTGCCTTTTGTTAGTGTTTTTTGCCCTTCTGAATTTTTGCCTGGACATCCAGCCGCTTTTTGTTAAAGTTAATTTTTGTTTATCCACACCTCCCTGCATTTGGGTCCTTCTGTTCCTCCCCACTCCCCCCGTGACACTTTAGGCACGAGCACCAACTCAGGGGGAATGTGGGGGTACTCGATGTTTCAAGGGATCCAAAAGTTGGACAGGTGTGTCATGGGTTTCTTGTTAAGTGTTTCCTATTTTATGTTGTAAGTCTCCCCTATCCTTGTCTGTAACATTACTTCCTTTGTTGTGTTTCCCACCAGTTTTTATTGTCTGTTCCACCCTGATTGATTTCACCTTGACTTCACTTGTGTATTTAGTCCTCGAGTTACCTTGCCTGCTGTTGAACATGGCAGAGATAAATTATATTTCATGACCCCAAATGTTGTTTTTTGGAGGCCAAAATTTTTGGCCACCATATTTTTCTCTTGGGTAAATGGCGGGAGGTTCTTGCTGACTTGTGCTCTCTCTCTGAACAGAATATCCTATATCCTTAGTTGGTAAAGACATGTATAGCAAAGTCAGCTATGGAAGATAAACAACAGAAGTTGGTCCCATAAAAGGGCATTCTCAGAATGTAGATTTGTTTTGTCTGTCTGTGTATAAAAAGCTAAACCAGGAGAAGAGGGGTTACAATTCGGCATGGGGGAAATTGGATAAAGGGATTGAATCAGGTGATGCATCCCAAACTCACTTGTTTCTGTGAATAAAGTCCTAATTATTCAATGCAAGAAAATCCACAGACCCAACGTCGGCAGCCACGAAAAGTCACAACAAAGCCCAAAAGGCCTCCTTCTTCAGCTTGACGCCTTGTTTACCGTTGTTGTCCACCAGCAGGTTCTTAGGTTGCCACCATGACTGGCACTAGTGACATTCTGACCACAACTCCTATTAGCCGCATCAGCAATGGAGGTTTTGAACATGGCCCACTTGGATTCAATGTCCCCTTCCTCCCCTGAGATGCATGAAAATATCTTCTGGAGGTGTGAGTTGAAGACCTCACGGACACAAGCCTCCACCAGACATTCTGAGTTTACTCTCACTACACTTTACCAGGTCTGATCCTCTCTTCACCTGAATGTCCAAGACATACGGCCACAGATTTGATGACTCGACCACAAAGTCATCCATCAACCTGCACCCAAAGGTGTTCTGTACCAAGTACACTTAGGAACAACCTTATGCTTAAACATGGTGTTTGTTATGGGCAACATAAGAGCAGCGTGCAGCTGGTTATTGGGAGCAAAGTTTAACAACAAAAAGCATTTCCCACAGAAGGACAGTGTAACAAGGGCAAAGTCCCAAAACTCAACTGTCATCTTACACTATTTTCTTTTTTTAATGACCTGCTTCATAAAACACTGAGTTTTATTTGTAGGAAGGATTTTGCAGCTGTTGGCTCGTGGTCTGGTGAAACCTTGACCTGACCTGTCCTCCCTTTACTTTTGACTGTGGAACAACTTTGTGTTGTAGTATTTGTAACAGTATTTTCAGTTAGTTGTTAAACTGGTTGGGACGACTTAGACAATATTAAGTGAATAATATAGAAAACCTGGTGATATCCCCGCAGTTTTAGTCTTGACCTGCCTGTTATTCCAAGACCGAGACAAGACTAAAACAGTAAAATAGCAGTCGATTCTGAGATGAGACCTTCAAAAAGTGTCCGATTTTGAATACTACAACACTGCTTTATATACCTGACACTCCAGCACGATGTGTGTACTATACTATACAAGTAGATATAGGCCTATAACTTTTAATATGAATAATAATAAAACACACATTACACAATAATACAATTCTATGGAATATTTCTACTAAAAAAAAATCAATTAAACATTTAAAATACAATAATTATTATATAAGTAGCAATTAAGTATTACAACACAGTGAAATAAGTAATTAGAATTATTGAAGTGTGCAACAAAGTTTTGACTTTTGAATTTGATTATTTAATCCTTTATTCTCCATATTATATATATATATATATATATATATATATATATATATATATATATATATATATATATATATATATATATATATATATATATATATATATATATATATATATATATAAACACATCAAGTTTCATCTTTGAATTAATGTCACAGAAATGAGTGTATCTCATGTCTCATGTCTCGACATACGGAACAACCTCCTGAGGTGTTTAGAGATTTCCTTCATTTTCAGTCCGTATATGATCGGGTTAAAGAGAGGGTGATACAAAATAAGTTGTAAAATCATGATGAAACGAACAGTTTTTGGAAAGTCAGATTCCACTCTTAGTAAAAGGACGGTATACGTGCTCAAACAGAAAAAACTGATTAAAACCAAGAGATGAGGTAAACACGTCTCTGCAGCCTTTTTCCTGACTTCTCTCCCACTTCTGTAGGATATTATAAATATCCTGGTGTATGTAAAAAGTATGAAAAGCAGAGGGATAACTGTAAGATTGAACAAAATAATCACACCATATATAGAGTCGCCTCTTGAACTCACACAGTGAAGTTTGTAAACTGTACTGTTACAAATTATTCCTTTGAAAGTGAAGTGACAGAGTTTTTTATTTGCATTCAGTATAACTGGTACTGCAATATGAACTGCTGGCACAAGCCAGGCTAAAACCAACACAATACTGATGGTTGTCTTATTCATGATGGTTGGATATTGCAGAGGTTTACATATAGACACATACCTGTCATAAGACATGGCTGCCAACAGTAAGAACTCTGAACAACCTAAAGAGTAATAAAAAAAACTCTGAAGAAGACAGGCCGAATATGTTATGATCTGTTTCTCAGATAAAAAGTCAATCAGAAGCTTTGGGTAGATAGTCGTGCTGAAAAGAACAGAGTTTAGCAACAAAACTGCAATGAAAATGTACATAGGCTCATGGAGGTTTGGGTGAAGCACAATAAGATACACAACAGTAGAATTACTGCAGAGAATTAGAATATATGCTGTGAACATGATCACAAAATAAAGATATCTGTATTTATGAATGTCCACATACCCATCAAGAGTTATATATGTTACATTAAATTCATCATCCATTAATATGATCACAAAATAAACCTTAATGTATCAGACAGGCAGATTATGTAAAGGCATACACGATTACATACAACCTGTTGATTGATTAATTTACAGTTACCTGCACTTAGTGTGTGTTGACCTTCAGAACTTAGAAAGTGAACTGTTCTTCTCTATGGATCTCTATGGATTTTATCAGATCTCTTCGCCCTCCATGGATCTCATTAAACTCTCCACCAAGATCTTCAAACATGTAAACAACTTCTTTAAACTCTGGAGTCTTTAGGCACGAGCACCAACTCAGGGGGAATGTGGGGTACTCGATGTTTCAAGGGATCCAAAAGTTGGACAGGTGTGTCATGGGTTTCTTGTTCAGTGTTTCCTGTTTTATGTTGTAAGTCTCCCTGATTGGTTTCACCTGTGTCTTGTTGTCTTGCCTTCACTTGTGTATTTAGTCCTCGAGTTACCTTGCCTGCCGTTGAACATGGAAGAGACAAATTATATTTCATGACCCCAAATGTTTTTTGGAGGCCAACATTTTTGGCCACCAGATCTTTCTGTCCATGATTCAAGAAGAACTTTGGACATTGCTGAAGGCAGAGTGAACCCACTCTGACTGTGGAAGATGTGTTTAGTTTGACACCTCATGCAGTCACAGAGAATGACTCATAGTTCCTCTCTCTACACATCTTATTTAACAGAGTCAAGGTCTTTTAGAAAAGGGAGAAACTTTCTGCCTGTGGCAATCATGTGAAATATACCAACAGATGCTCTACATTGTGTCAGTGCCTCCCTCTCTGAAAAGACCAGGCATTTGAACTCATCACAGCTCTAGCTGGTGTAGTTACAGTAATTATCTGAAATACCATTGTGTAGTATATTTAAATGCAATCACTGTTAAAAACAGCATGTCAACAAAACAGCCCTGACCAGTCGAGGCATGGACTCCACACCTGACCTTAATGACCATTGTCCACACCAGACTTCAGGTGATCTTAATGACTCAGAAGACAGTGATCATAACAAGAGGCTCAGCAGATTCTTTAAGTCCTGGAAGTTGCAAGGTGAGGCCTCCATGGATCAGACTTGTTTGTCCTTTACATTCCACAGATACTCAATTTGATTGAGATCTGTGGAATTTGAATGCCTTTTCCCCCCAAAAAACCTTCTCCCATTACTCTGTTGTCCATGGGCCATTGTTGGCCTTGTGCAGCCCCATACGCAAGAAATTGTGATGGGCTGTGTGTACTGACAGCTTTCTATCAGAACCAGCATGAACTTCTTCATCAGTTTGAGCTGAATCAGACTACACGAGCCAGCTTTCACTCGCTCCCCATGTGCATTATTAAACCTTGGCGGCCCATGACCCTCTCACCGGTTTGCCTTCCTTGGATCACTTTTGTTAGGTACTGACCACTGCAGAACCGGAGCACCCCATGAGAGCTGCAGGTTTGGGGATGCACTGACCCAGTTGTCTAGTCATCACAACTGGGTTCTTCTTAAAGTCACTTTTTTTTCTTGTTGTTGTTGTTGAACATAATTTCATTAAGTAAAAGCATTCATGACCTTTGCTTTCATATGATATCAATGTACTTCCTGAAACAGAATGCATAACAACAAAGAAGTGTGTTTGATATATTTTTATTATTATTCCATAATAGTTTATGTATATCTTCATATTTTGTTGTCACTTTTGTAGTTCGGTTGTTTTAGGGTGTGGGGAATTGGATGCTTGTTTGCAATCTTTTGATTCAGATTAAAATAGAATAAAATAATCAATTATTCTTCTTATCTTTCTTTCTTTTCTAAAGTACTTTTAGGGTATTTTATGAGTTTATTGGCCGACCACACTTCTGTGTCTTTCTTCAATTCTCTGAATAATATATATATATGACTGGATTAAAGAGAGGATTATACATGACAATCTGCAGAGTCATTACAAAACGTACAGTCTTTGGAAACTCAGATTCCAGTCTAACTGTAATAGCATCATATGTAATCAAAACAGAATAGTTGATTAAAACTAACAGGTGGGGTAAACAGGTCTGTGCAGCTTTTTTCCTGACTTCTCCACAACTGCGATATGATATTATGAGGATCTTTGTGTACGTGAAAAGAATAAAGACCATTGGGAAAAGTGCAAGATTAATTAGAGAAAGTATACCATATACAGAGAGTACTTTTGATCTTACATCTTACACAGTAAAGATAGTTTACTGAATTGTTACAATAAATACCTTTCAAAGTAAAGCTACAGAGTTTGTTATTAACATTTATCACAACTGCCACTGAAATCTGACAAGCAGGCACAAGCCAAGCTAAAACCAGCAAAATACTGACAGTGGTTTTTCTCATGATGGTTGGATATTGCAGAGGTTTACATATAGACACATACCTGTCATAAGACATGGCTGCCAACAATAAAAACTCTGAACAGCTTAAAAAGTAAAACATAAAAATCTGAAAGAGACACACTGGATATGTTATGATCTGTTTCTCAGATAAAAAGTCAATCAGAAGCTTTGGGTAGATAGCAGTGCTCGAAACAACAGAGTTGATTAACAAAGCTGCAATGAAAATGTACATAGGCTCATGGAGGTTTTGGTGAATGAAGACAAGGCATATGATGGTTGAATTACAGCAGATTATTAGAATATATGCTGTGAACATGATCACAAAGTAAAGATATCTGTATTTGTGCACTTCTACATGACCACCAAGAGTTATATATGTTATATTTAAATCAGCATCCATTAAGACTGTGAAAAACTAAACTAACAAATGATAAAACATACAAACATAAATTCTAAAATCTCATAAATTCTAACTTTGTCTATCGTTACCTGACATTGAAATGTGCTTGGTTTGTGTTCGTCTAAAGAATTAAACAGTTTGAGCCTGTGCAATAACTTTTATCAGACTGCGTCACCCTCAACAGACCTCATTAAACTCTCCACCAAGATCAGCTAACACGTCAACAGCATCATCGATGCGAGAGCAACTTCTTCAACTTTTTCAAGTGTTCTCATCACGCATGCGTCCTGTCTGCAGAGCACCGTGAGTTTGTTGTTGTTCCAACTTTGAAGTTTTCTGTTTGTTGGTTCTTTGACGACGAGTTCACGTGTTTGTTTATCAACACAAACTGCCGACATGGGTCCAAAGAAGAATCCGATGGCAGAGGAAGTCGACGATATTAAAAAGTCGCTTGAATTCATAACGGAGGAAGTCACTGCTGTTCGGCTGCAGCAGAATAGCATACTGAATCTGGTGGAGGAAGTGAAGGCCCTGCGGCTGCTAAATGCCGAGAAAGAAAAACGCATAACCTTTCTGGAGAGCAGAGTTGCGGATCTGGAGCAGTATACGCGGGTCAATGATGTGATCATCACTGGGCTCAAAATAAAGCCCCGGTCATACGCTCGAGCGGTGGCCACGGACGATGGGGTAGAACACGGTGAGCTGGATGCTGACTCCGCAGAGAGACAGGTGGCTGACTTCCTACAGTCCAAGGGAATCAAGTTGGACTGTAATTACATCGAGGCATGCCACCCTCTGCACAAGAGGAACGCCAGCGATAGACCAGCAGTAATACTGCGTTTCACAAACAGGAAACACAAGAGCGCACTTCTGAAACAAGGGAGAAAGCTAAAGGGAACAGATATCTACCTGAACGAGCACTTAGCCAAACACAATGTTGATATAGCTAGAAAAGCACGTCGGCTCAAGAAGCAGAAAAAATTACAAAACACAAGGACTTCAAACTGTAAAATATTCATAAGACTAAATGGGACCCCTGAGGAAGCCAAGGTATTTTGCATCAGGAATATTGCCGAACTGGATAAATTCCAATGACTTTCATGAACTGCACTACAGCATTGATCGTCATAATCAGGACTGAACGGATCTGTACTGGACTCTGAGGTAACAATTCAGAACACAACCATGACAGACAAGGACAGAAACCACATTATATCCGGGGAATATAGGGCCATAACACAGGGGATAAGTGAATATCAACAACTGGAACTGGACGATTCTGAACACACTGATCACAACATCATGGATTTGGAACAGGATATAGATCCGGACAGCAATTTTTTCTCCACCATAAAAAATAATTGCTGCTACTACACAGATGATCAGTACAACCAGAACATTAAATCTGAAGGCAAATTATCACTCATTCATTTTAATAGCAGAAGC
This sequence comes from Argyrosomus regius, assembly GCA_946959425.1. Classification (NCBI taxonomy): domain Eukaryota; kingdom Metazoa; phylum Chordata; class Actinopteri; family Sciaenidae; genus Argyrosomus; species Argyrosomus regius. The sequence goes on from OX336895.1 coordinate 207,461, forward strand.
TTATATGCCAATTTCAATAACATTAAGAATTATCTACGTGCATTTCATAAGCCATTCAATATAATAGCAATATCTGAAACATGGATTAACACTGAAAAAGGTATAGACTTTGAATTAGAGGGTTATGAAGTCAGATATAAGAACAGACAAAACAAGGGTGGTGGAGGAGTCGCTATATATATATTGATAAATCTCTAGTCTTCAAGGTTCTGGATGGAATGACAACTGTCATTGATAATCTACTTGAATGCTTAACAATTGAGAGGAAAAATAAAAATGTTCTTGTTAGCTGTATATACAGAACGCCAGGGTCAAGCATAGATACCTTCAATGAGTGGATGGAAAGTGTATTTTCAAAAATAGGGAATAAAACTACTTTCGTGTGTGGGGATTTTAATATTGATTTATTAAATCCCAACAAACACAATACTATAGATGAATTTATAAATACAATATACAGTATGAGCCTATTTCCAAGAATCACAAGACCTAGCAGAATCACTTCTCATTCTGCCACTCTCATTGATAATATTTTCACCAATGACATCGATAATAATTCAATAAGCGGACTGTTAATCAATGACATAAGTGACCATTTGCCAGTGTTTACAGTTTATGACATCAGACACAGGAAAAAGTCAAACAAGCAAACAGTATACAGACGAGTAAGAACAGAAGAATCCATTAACACACTAAAAAATGAATTATTGGAGTATAATTGGGAAATAATATATAGAGAAAAAGATGTTAATCTTGCATATAACGAGTTTCTAAGAATCTTTTCTTCATTATATGAGAAGCATTGTCCAATTAAGAAATATAACAGGAAACTAGCATATACAAATTGCCCATGGATTACTAAAGGCCTACAAAATGCCTGCAAGAAGAAGAATGCACTTTACAGAGAGTTCATAAGACAGAGAACTAAAGAGGCAGAATGTAAATATAAAAAATATAAGAATAAGTTAACTGATATTATAAGAGCAAATAAGAAGAATTACTATAGGAAGATATTAGATGATAATAGAAATAACATTAAAGGAATATGGAAAATATTAAACGATATTATAAGAGATGGATCAAAACACAATAGTCTGCCTAAGTATTTCATTGATAAGGATACTGAAAATTATAACATGACAGATGTTGCTAATAGTTTTAACGAATACTTCGTAAGCATTGGACCTGAGCTTGCAAGAAAAATCCCTGATTCAGGGACATTTGATGAACAGCTGTTAGAGAGAAATCATTGCTCATTTTTTCTACAAGCAGTGGATAAAAATGAAAACTTGAATATTGTCAAAAAATGTAAGAATAAACAGTCCACTGACTACAATGATATCAATATGGTACTAATAAAACAGGTCATTGAGGGCATTGTTGAGCCATTCACATACATCTGTAATTTATCATTTCAAACTGGTTCATTTCCAAATAAAATGAAAATAGCTAAAGTCATACCTCTGTTCAAGGCTGGAAACAAGCATCATTTCACAAACTACAGACCTGTCTCCTTGCTCCCACAATTTGCAAAAATGCTGGAAAAACTTTTCAACAAAAGATTGGACATGTTTTTAGAAAAACACAAAATTCTTGGTGAGAATCAGTATGGGTTCAGGTCAAAAAGATCAACATCATTGGCAATAATAGAGGCAATAGAAGAAATCACAAATGCACTAGACCGTAAGCAAAATGCTATTGGAGTATTCATTGATTTAAAGAAGGCTTTTGACACAATTGACCATGAAATATTAACCAAAAAACTGGAAAGATATGGCATCAGGGGAATAGTGCTGGATTGGGTGAAAAGTTATTTAAGTGGGAGACAGCAGTTTGTGAAATTGGGTGATTGTATATCTTCTTGTTTGGACATTGCTTGTGGTGTCCCACAGGGGTCAGTGTTGGGACCCAAGTTTTTCATTTTGTATATTAATGATATATGTAAAAGCACTAAAGTGTTGCATTTTGTGTTATTTGCTGATGACACAAATATTTTCTGTTCTGGGGAAAACTTACAAAAATTACAAAAGGACATCACTACAGAAATGAGCAAACTAAAAATATGGTTCGACAGAAATAAGTTATCATTAAATCTGAGCAAGACAAAGTTAATGGTATTTGGTAATTGTCCACCAAATACAGAGGTATCAATAAAATTAGAGGGAGTTGAAATAGAAAGAGTTCATGAAATTAAGTCTTTGGGGGTAACCATAGATGACAGAATCAATTGGAAATCACACATCAAACATGTACAAACCAAAGTCTCAAGAAGCATTGCAATAATAAACAAAGCAAAAAAGGTTTTGGATCAGAAATCACTTCACACTCTTTACTGTTCCCTAGTCTCACCATACTTTCAATACTGTGCTGAGGTTTGGGGTAACAACTATAAAACATCATTACAGCCACTAACCATGATTCAAAAAAGAGCAATACGAATCATACACAACGTTGGCTATCAGGAACACACAAACCCTTTATTTCTACAGTCCAAGTTACTAAAATTTATAGATATTGTGGAGTATCAAACAGCTCAAATAATGTTTAAAGCTAAAAATAATCTTTTGCCAATAAATATACAGAAATTATTCATTATGCATGAGGGGTGTTATAATTTAAGGGGAAAAATAAACTTTAATCTAATTTTAACTCGGACAAAGAGGAAGGGATTTTGTGTTTCAGTTAGCGGGGTGAGATTGTGGAACAGGTTCAACATGGAATTAAAGCAATGTCCAAACATGAAACAGTTTAAAATGAGCTACAAAGACACTATTTTTAAGAGGTACAGGGATGAGGGAGGTGTTGGGTAGCACTAGGTGTTATCAGGTTATTGTCTCCTTGTTTTTGTTGTTTTGTTTTGTTCCTTTTTTTTTTTGTTGTTTTTTTTTGTTTGTTTGTTTTTTTTTGTTTCTCTTGTGCGTGTGTGTATGTGTGTGTGTATATTGTATTTAGTGTATAGGTAGATCTTGTTTTGTTTGTTTTTTTTTTTTGTTTTTGTTTTTGTAATTCAAGTCAGGAATATATTTTATTTTATCTAGAAGTATAAGGCATTTCTAGTTGCAAGGAAGCTTGGTATTGTTATTTATTATTTAATGAGAAGGGGTGGGAGTTTATAAGTTATTCTTCTTCTCACTCCTTTTCGAATATGTATTTCTATGTTTAAATGTTTTGCCTTACTTTTATTTTTTATTTTGGTTTGCATATTCGAAATAAATTCAATTCAATCAAATCGAACTCTGGAGGCCTGACCCTGCTGGACTGACTGAGGCTAAACTGAGGCCCTTTCACTTGCGTCACAAAGCCAAGAAATTTCATTTTTCTTCATGTGGACGGTATGTTTTGCTCCCTTGTTGTTTTTGTGTTACTACAGCGTATGTTGTACTGTCACATTGTCCATTTAACCAAAACATTTGGAAAAAAAGCAGATAAGCATTCATACATCACAATTCTGTTTATAGTTAGTTTATAGTTAGTTAATGACTCACTGCTGCTGTGTGTGTCTCTCTATCTCTATCACAGGTTCCACTGCTACTGTAATCATTTTATCATTCATTGTAATTGTACAATATGTTTGTGTTGACTTGTTCTGTACACGTGACATCTATTGCACGTCTGTCCATCCTGGGAGAGGGATCCCTCCTCTGTGGCTCTTCCTGAGGTTTCTTCGACTTTTTTCCCTGTTAAAAGGGTTTTTTGTGGGCAAGTTTTTCCTCACTCGAACCGAGGGTCCAAGGACAGAGGGTGTGACTCCCTGTACAGATTGTAAAGCCCTCAGAGGCAAAATGTGTTTTGTGAATTTGGGCTATACAAATAAAATTTGATTTTATTTGAATTCTCAGAATCATGTTTATTACAAAATCTGTAAAACAACAGTGTTTCTCTGTAGAACTATTAGTATGGTCACTTTATTGAAGGTCTTTGTGTTTGTATGTTAGTAAAGTGAGAAGAGAGAAAGGGTTGATGACATGCAGGTCAGGTCCACAGATTGAACCCAAGCTACTGTGGTAAGAACTTAGCCTTTGTACATGGGGTTATATTTTACTTTCATTTTACTGTTCTTGTTTTTAAGCTGGCGACTTGTTCAGGGTGTACCCTGCCTCTCGTCCAAAGTTAGCTGGGATAGGCTCAGTTCACAACTCTGCTCCTCTCTTTACCAGAGCGTCCGAGACATTTGGCTGCAGATCTGATGATACAACCACAAAGTTAATCTGCGCCCTATAAGGTGTTCTGGTACCAAGTACACTAATAAACACCCTTATATTTGAACATGGTGTTTGTTATAGGCCCACAAGGATGTGGCTCCACACTGGACTAAGGCCCAACCAACAGATGCCTAGTGGTGCATTGCCCTCCCGCCTCTTATTTCCGAAGAGGGCCACAGTTTCTCTGAACAGGGCAAGGTTCTACAACTTCTCAGGTTCAGATTCATAAGTGTTTTTGTGAATTGCATTTTGTCTGATCCCTTCCCTGGGACCAATTTGCTTTGGAAGACTCTACCAGAGCTGTTGTGGAGAAATTGCTGTAATCAATGGTCAAATGGTGCGGTCACGAGGGTAGAAAGCGTTCACGAGCCTCTGATGTCTTATGCTGTAATATTTATTGACACTTGGCCAAGGAGAATTAGAGACACTCTCAAAGTACATCAGAAGTGTCTGAGTCGGTCTCACATTGTGCCCAACTCATGCTGGTGGTCAGACTTTAAACCCAAAGATAACACCACAAATACTATACACCCAGAATTAGTCAAAGAGAATGTTTTTACCCATGTTAGTGTTACTGTCAGCATATTCTAGTCTGGAGACACTGTTGTCTGTTTATGTTAAAGAAACGTCAACGGCAAGCTATCTATTATGTCTAGGAAGGCAACATTCAGTCCCCTCAGCCCTGGTCACCACAGTGTTGAGATAGACTGGCACCTACTGTTCTCAACCAAAGCCAAACAACTAATACTGCCGAGGACCTCAAGGCCCACACGTGACCTTGTGTAACATAAGGATAGAACATTCCATAACACCAGGAGCTATTGCTTTGGACTTTACAACTCCCAGGATCACATTCCAAAAATGACCCTTTTCAATTCAATTAATTTATTAAGTTCTTATGATGAACTCCTCTTCTGTTTATCTTTAAATAATGTAGGTGGATGGGGGACAGACACAGTCTCTAGAGGACAGGGTGGGCAGCTGCTCTAATGCAAGCGCAGAGAAGCGTGTAAGACTGCTTTCATATGATATCAACTGGAACAGGCTGCATAATAGCCAAGAAGTATGATTGATATATTTTTATATTAAATATTATGAATGTATGGACAGAGCTCATCCTGTGTCAAATAAATACCTTATAAAGATACTTGTGTTACTTTCCTCAATTCTTTAATGCTTTAATTTATATCTTTACATTTTGCAGTGCATTCTTGTACTTTGTGTTTTATTTGTTTTATGGTGTGGGGAATTGTTCATTTTGTCTTTGCAATCTTTTGATTAAATTTAAAAAAAAACTGCATCAATTATTCTGCTTCTCTTTCTTTCTTTAAGTATTTTATGGGTTTATTAGGCCACCACACTTCTGTCTCTTTCTTTAATTTTCTGAAGGACATTATCAAAATTGTCAGAGTTACATGATTTGATGTGGAAGAGGGAAAAAAGGCCACTGACACACAGGTTCAATCTAAGAACAGACAAGGTGTTCCATCTAATAAAGTGAGACAAATGTACAACCCCAAACACTTGATTGAATTAAGTAACATATTTATTGTACATCCATTTAAATCTAAACAGTAAACAAATGTGACAACATTTGCTTTATGATCTATTTAATTTTCATGTATTCTAAATAATGATCAGGGTTCTCAGTCACATGTAGGGACAATCCTGATTTTTATGCCCTTTGAACTGAAATGCTAGAAAGTATTTGTTCAGAAAGTATAACAATAAAGAAAGAAGAAAACACTCAAGTTAATTTCACTCAGGAACAATGGAGCAGGAAACTGGTAGCTCCGTTTGTTTTTTGTTAAAACATTATTCAGACTTTATTCAGAGAAATGAATCCTTTCATTGAACACCTGATCACACCTCTTCACTGATTATCATTTAAAAAAAGACTCTAAATTAGTATTAATGCATTAGTTCACTTTGGCCTGACTGAACAACCTTTTCAGGTGTTTGGATATTTCTTTCACCTTCAGTCCATATATGACTGGATTAAAGAGAGGATTATACATTACCATCTGTAAAGTCATTACAAAACGTACAGTCTTTGGAAACTCAGATTCCAGTCTAACTATAATAGCATCATATGTAATCAAAACAGAATAGTTGATTAAAACTAACAGGTGGGGTAAACAGGTCTGTGCAGCTTTTTTCCTGACTTCTCCACAACTACGATATGATATTATGAGGATCTTTGTGTACGTGAAAAGAATAAAATTACCTGGTCAATAATGGTCAATAAAGACCATTGGGAAAAGTGCAAGATTAATTAGAGAAAGTATACCATATACAGATAGTACTTTTGATCTTACACAGTAAAGATAGTTTACTGAATTGTTACAATAAATACCTTTCAAAGTAAAGCTACAGAGTTTGTTATTAACATTTATCACAACTGCCACTGAAATCTGACAAGCAGGCACAAGCCAAGCTAAAACCAGCAAAATACTGACAGTGGTTTTTCTCATGATGGTTGGATATTGCAGAGGTTTACATATAGACACATACCTGTCATAAGACATGGCTGCCAACAATAAAAATTCTGAACCACTTAAAAAGTAAAACATAAAAATCTGAAAGAGACAGACTGGATATGTTATGATCTGTTTCTCAGATAAAAAGTCAATCAGAAGCTTTGGGTAGAAAGCAGTGCTCGAAACAACAGAGTTGATTAACAAAGCTGCAATGAAAATGTACATAGGCTCATGGAGGTTTTGGTGAATGAAGACAAAGGCATATGATGGTTGAATTACAGCAGATTATTAGAATATATGCTGTGAACATGATCACAAAGTAAAGATATCTGTATTTGTGCACTTCTACATGACCACCAAGAGTTATATATGTTACATTTAAATGAGAATCCATTAAGACTGTGAAAAACTAAACTAACAAATGATAAAACATACAAACACACATTCTAAAATCTCATAAATTCTAACTTTGTCTATCGTTACCTGACATTGAAATGTGCTTGGTTTGTGTTCATCTAAAGAATTAAACAGTTTGAGCCTGTGCAATAACTTATATCAGACTGCGTCACCCTCAACAGACCTCATTAAACTTTCCACCAAGATTGACTAACACGTCAACAGCATCATCGAACTCTGGGGGCCTGACTCTGCTGAACTGACTAAGGCTAAACTGAGGCCCTTTCACTTGCGTCACAAAGCCAAGAGATTTCATTTTTCTTCATGTGGACGGTATGTTATGTGGCCTATCCTTCTGCAATGCAAGCTGATTGGTAAAGCACAGGAAGTTATGTCCTCTCTTGCCTTAGAAAATAGCTTGAACTATGATGCGCTCAAAGAGTCTATTTTGCGTGCTTATGAGCTTGTGCAAGAGGCTTACAGGCAGAAGTTCAGAAATCAAAAAAAGTAAACTGGTCAAACCTTTGAAAGCTGTACGAGAAAAGGGGGTTCTTTTTGACAAATGGTGCAGTACTAATGATGTCAAGAACAGTTTTGAATCCCTTCATGAGCTGATGTTGTTGGAAGACTTTAAGAATGCTTTGCCTGAGAAGATGTTGATTTTCTTAAATGAATGAAAAGTGACTACCATGTCTAAAGCAGCGGTCTTGGCCGATGAGTTTTGTTCCCAAGTATGAGGGGCCGTCAGGGACATTCTTCAGAATTACCATTCACACACACTAGTGAAATGCTCTCACACACAACTGAAATGTTATGCTCTCACACACACTAGTGAAATGGTCTCATATACACATATGAAATGCTCTCACACACACAACTGAAATGTTATGCTCTCATACACACTAGTGAAATGCTCTCACACGCACTACTTAAATGCTCTCACACGCACTACTTAAATGGTATGCTCTCACACACACTAGTGAAATGCTCTCATACACACAACTGAAATGCTCTCACAAACACTACTGAAATGCTCTCACACACATATGAAATGCTCTCACACACACTACTGAAATGTTATGCTCTCACACACACTACTGAAATGCTCTCATACACACAGATTAAATGCTCTCATACCCACAACTGATATGCTCTCACACACACTACTGAAATGCTCTCATACACACAACTGAAATGCTCTCATACACACTACTGAAATTTCAGTGTAACAGGACAGCATTTCAGTGTAACAGGAAGGTGGCTCGAAAGAGGATGTGTAGGCTATTTTTCTTCTTTGGAGCATTCTGAGGACACACATGCTGTCTACATGGTGGATAATCGCTGGAGGGAAGTGACAGTGCTTAAAATGAATCTTCATCTGAAAAAGGTTATGGATGATATGGATATGACTCAGGTAATTAATGGCCCCACAAGAATTACAAACTCCACCAGCACCCAGATTGATTTAACTTTTACTAATAGGCCAGAAAAGATCTTGAAGTCATACAATGTGCTCACGGGAATGTCTGATCATAATTTTATAATGGTTACAAGAAAACTAAATAAAAAGCGCTTCAAACCCTTGGCCGCTACTGAACTCTACAGGATACCAAAACAGGAACAACAAAACTTCCAAGATTCAATCAAAGAAGTAAACTGGGATGAATTGCTCACTTGCAAAAATTTAGATGTGGATTGTTCTAATATGGCCAACAAAATACAACAAATTATTATACAATTTACATGGATAATTAAACTAAAAGCTATAAAGAATGGCCTTCCCTGGTTAAATAAATTCTGAAACTCATGAAAGAACGAGACCACTCTTTGAAGTTGTCAATCAAATTAGGACAGAACAGACACCAGTTTATTTCATTGAGAAATAGGGTAGTGAAAGAAATAAGAAAATCTAAAGCTGACTTTTTCATTACTGCCTTGAATAATGCAAGGGGGAATTCTAAAATAACCTGGAATTACATTAAAAAACTATTGGGTGATTCCCAAAAAAACAAAACAAAACTAATGCAAATTCAATTAAATGGAAATATCTTGACAGAACCTCAATTGATGGCTGATGCTTTCAACAAATACTTCATTGAGTCTGTCAGAAATTTCTGATAAGTTTATAGTAAAACAAAGGAGGGAATACCCTGCATTGTCTGCAACGCAGTCCTTTACCATTACGAATATTACTGAGACTAAAGTTATCGATTTAATTCGATCACTCAAACCATCTAAAGCAAAGGATGTTTTTGGAATGGACCCGAACATGCTCAAAGCTCTAGGTTCAGCTCTCGCTACTCCCATTGCCTCAATCATTAATCTTTCAATTTCATCGGGTCACTTTCCAAAGGCCTGGAAATCTGCTATTGTTACCCCTGTCTTTAAATCCGGTGACTCAACTTCTCTGCATAACTACCGCCCAATAAGCATTCTTCCGGCCATTTCCAAAATCGCAGAAAAATGGGTGGCACAGCAGATTGTCCATCATTTAAACAGCAGCTCCCCCTCTCTCCACGCCATGCAGTTTGGTTTCAGATCCAAGCATTCCACTGAAATGGCTACATGCCTCTTTATTGAGAAAATAAAATTCTTTCTCGATAAGGGTGGAGTTGTAGGGGCGGTGTTTTTGGACCTCAGGAAAGCATTTGATACAGTAAATCATTCTGTTCTTTTTACCAAGCTCTCAAAATTTAACTTCTCTCAAAATGCTGTGAGCTGGATTGAATCATATCTACATGATCGAACACAATCTGTATCAGTTAACAACTGCAGATCTGACTCTCTTAGGCTAACCTCCGGAGTCCCTCAGGGGTCAATATTAGGCCCCCTTTTATTTAGTCTTTATATTAATGACTTGCCCACTGTTTGTCCTGAAGCTGAATGCTTAATGTATGCAGACGACACGGTTTTCTTTGTTCATGGTCACACCAAAGACACTGTTGCGGCTAAACTCATTAAAACAATGTCCTGTGTTACAACTTGGTTGCAGGAGTGCTGTCTACAGCTAAACGTTTCTAAAACTATAGGCATGTATTTCACTAAAACAGTATCACCTGACCCCGACATACATGTTAACGGAGAAAAAATACAAATTGTCAGCCAATATAAATATCTTGGGATAAGAATAGATTCAGAGCTTTCCTTTAAAGCCCATATTGGCAAATTGTGTAAAAAAATTAAGTTAAATCTTGCAAAATTTTCGTGCAATTCGAAATGAAATGTCAACTGAAGCCGCAAAAATGTACTTGCATTCGATGATTTTCAGTCACTTCAACTATTGCCTAACCAGCTGGTCTCAGGCTGGTCAGAGTTCAAAAAAACCATTGGAAATCTTGTATAAACAAGCAATTAAAGTTATGGATAAAAAACCTAGGCACTATCATCATTGTGCAATTTTTAAAAAATACAGTATTTTAAATTGGGACAGTCTTCACACATTTGCAGACTTAAAACTGACCTATAAAGTACTGCATAAATTGGCTCCAGACCCTCTGGCAGAGTTCATTAGCCAAAGAAACAGCCTTGAGCGTGTCACTCGAGGCTCTGTCAGAGGTGACTGTTACATTCCTCTGCGCAGGAGCACTTTCAGTAAGTCGGCCTGGTCAGTGAGGAGTGCAAGTGTGTGGAACTCAGTACCTGAGGAGGTTAAACTGCTCACAACATACAAGGCCTTCACAAAAAAATTGAAAATGTGGCTTATTGACACCTACAGCTGCCAACACTAAAAGATAAGCCTGTTGTGATGTTTTGATGTTGTGCTGTTGTATTTTTTCTTAACTGTATAGTAAGTGTTTGCATATGTATTTTGTATTATATTGTACATGTATTGTGTGTGTTTTTTCTTTCTCTCTTTTTCTTTTCTTCTTTTTTAAATGTAATTTTATTGCCTTTTTACATCATGGCCAGGGGACTACAGATGAAAACTAGCCTTCTGGCTAATTCTGGCTTTTTTAAACATGTGTAATCATGTGTTTTATTAAATTGCACTGTCCCCTTTTAAATAAAAAATTAAATTAAATTTTAAAAAAATCTGTTCCTCTTTGTTTTTTGTTTATTAGTGCAAACTTTTTTTTTATATGACGTGAAAGGGAATGAAGAGGATGTAATAAGTTTTTTTACAAGCGCTTTGCAGTGTATTGAATCACTTCAGAGAAATTAGTCCAATAATTTTGACCAGGAAAGGCTTGATGACCATACAAGAACTTCTTACAGTGGTGTCCAGATATGATCCTTGGAATAGGGATGTGAGTCACCTACTGGAATCAGTACGTGAATCCCCCCATGTCACTTCCCTCCAGCGATTATCCACTATGTAGACAGCATGTGTGTCCTCAGAATGCTCCAAAGAAGAAAAATAGCCTACACTTCCTCTTTTGAGCCACCGTCCTGTTACACTGAAACGCCTTCCTGTTACATTGAGTTCATTCAGTTACATTCAGTAGTGTGTGTGAGAGCATTTCACTAGTGTGTGTGAGAGCATAACATTTCGGTTGTGTGTGTGAGGGCATTTCATATGTGTGTATGAGAGCATAAAATTTCAGTTGTGTGTGAGAGCATTTCATATGTGTGTATGAGAGCATTTCACTAGTGTGTGTGAGAGCATTTCATATGTGTGTATGAATGGTAATTCTGAATAATGTCCCTGACAGCCCCTCATAAATAAGAATGTGTTTATGTCATCTTCCTGCCCTGAAAGAGTCTCAATGTCTCGCCCCATGAAACTTGATTCTAGCCACACTGCTTTTGAAAAAGTTAAGGGACCACAGTCGCCCCCACGTAGCACTCGTGAATGTTTCTTCTGTCACAACAAGGGCCATGTTCTTGCTGACTGTCTTTCTCTAAAGCGTAAACAACGGTTTCCCTCTAGCTCCTCACAACCAAAAAGCATGGGTCTCATTAAGACTATTTCTCTTCCAGTCACTGCAATATCACAAGATGATGCTGAAAATGATGAACCTGATCCCTGTTTTATACCCTTTATTTCGGGAGGCTTTGTTTCACTAACTGGGGATGGTATCTTACCTTTAACGTCTGAATCGTCATGTCACTCAAGTGCAGTTATTCTGGGTGTTGAAATGAGTTTCGTACTTGCTCCTCTGCACAAAGTTCATCTTCAGTCTCCTTTGGTCAGTGGATTATTTAAAGCGGCTGTTCTTCCGGTCTTGCCCATTGAAGGTGTTGATTTCATTCTTGGCAATGACATAGCTGGAGACAAGGTTGTGCCTGCCCCTGAGGTACTAGGTAGACCGGATCTGAACCTCTGAAGTCTGACAACACAACCCAGAACTCTGATATCTTTCCTGTTTGTGTGATAACCAGAGCCCAGTCAAAGAAATATGGTGTTGACTTGTCTGACTCCTTTATGGCTATTGAGCAGGATCATGATGCTGTGATACCTGAGTTCAAAAGTCAGGTAAAGGTCAACCCTGCTGACGCTGAGTCATCCTCTTCCAGTTCGATGGTTATGAACCTACCAACCCACCGAGAGGAATTCATTGCAGCACAGCAAGGTGATGGTACACTTTAAAAATGTCATTCTTCTGTTCTCAGCCCGATGGAAGGCAAGACGAAGAAAGTGGCTTATGTTTATGATGATGGCCTGTTGATGCGTCGCCGGGTTAGCAATGTTTCAGAAGAAAATGCAAGTTGGAGTGCAACATACCAGGTCGTTGCGCCTATGGCCTATCGTTTGCAGGTGCTGTCCTTAGCTCATGATCACCCATGGGCAGGACACATGGGGGATCTGAGAATGTCCTGGCTGATGCCTTGTCATGTGCTTTGTAATTGTATTGAATGATGCGGCTCCAAACATTATGTTTGAACTTATGTTCTACTTATACTTTCATATGATATCAACTGGAAAAGGCTGCGTAATAGCCAAGATGTTTGATATATTTTTATATTAAATATTCTGAATCTATGGACAGAGCTCATCAAAAATAAATACCTTAAAAAGATACTTGTGTTACTTTCCTCCTTCTTTAATGCTTTATTTATTTATTTATATCTTTACATTTTGCAGTGCATTCTTGTACTTTTTGTCTTTTATTTGTTTTATGGTGTGGGGAATTAGATGCTTGTGTTTGTTCATTTTGTCTTTGCAATCTTTTCATTAAAAATTTTAAAAATGCATCAATTATTCTGCTTCTCTTTCTTTCTTTAAGTATTTTATGGGTTTATTAGGCCACCACACTTCTGTCTCTTTCTTTAATTTTCTGAAGGACATTATCAAAATTGTCAGAGCTACATGATTTGATCTGGAAGAGGGAAAAAAGGCCACTGACACACAGGTTCAATCTAAGAACAGACAAGGTGTCTGGTATCTAATAAAACGAGATAAATGTACAACCCCAAACACTTGATTGAATTAAGTAACATTTATTGTACATCCATTTAAATGTAAACAGTAAACAAATATGACAACATTTGCTTTATGATCTATTTAATTTTCATGTATTCTAAATAATGATCAGGGTTCTCAGTCACATGTAGGGACAATCCTGATTTTTATGCCCTTTGAACTGAAATGCTAGAAAGTATTTGTTCAGAAAGTATAACAATAAAGAAAGAAGAAAACACTCAAGTTAATTTCACTCAGGAACAATGGAGCAGGAAACTGGTAGCTCCGTTTGTTTTTTGTTAAAACATTATTCAGACTTTATTCAGAGAAATGAATCCTTTCATTGAACACCTGATCACACCTCTTCACTGATTATCATTTAAAAAAAGACTCTAAATTAGTGTTAATGCATTAGTTCACTTTGGCCTGACTGAACAACCTTTTCAGGTGTTTGGATATTTCTTTCACCTTCAGTCCATATATAACTGGATTAAAGAGAGGATTATACATTACCATCTGTAAAGTCATTACAAAACGTACAGTCTTTGGAAACTCAGATTCCAGTCTAACTATAATAATATCATACGTAATCAAAACAGAATAATTGATTAAAACTAACAGGTGGGGTAAACAGGTCTGTGCAGCTTTTTTCCTGACTTCTCCACAACTGCGATATGATATTATGAGGATCTTTGTGTACGTGAAAAGAATAAAGACCATTGGGAAAAGTGCAAGATTAAGTAGAACTACTATACCATATACAGATAGTACTTTTGATCTTACACAGTAAAGATAGTTTACTGAATTGTTACAATAAATACCTTTCAAAGTAAAGCTACAGAGTCTGTTGTTAATAATTAGCACAATTGCCACTGAAATCTGACAAGCAGGCACAAGCCAAGCTAAAACCAGCAAAATACTGACAGTGGTTTTTCTCATGATGGTTGGATATTGCAGAGGTTTACATATAGACACATATCTGTCATAAGACATGGCTGCCAACAATAAAAACTCTGAACCACTTAAAAAGTAAAACATAAAAATCTGAAAGAGACACACTGGATATGTTATGATCTGTTTCTCAGATAAAAAGTCAATCAGAAGCTTTGGGTAGATAGCAGTGCTCGAAACAACAGAGTTGATTAACAAAGCTGCAATGAAAATGTACATAGGCTCATGGAGGTTTTGGTGAATGAAGACAAGGCATATGATGGTTGAATTACAGCAGATTATTAGAATATATGCTGTGAACATGATCACAAAGTAAAGATATCTGTATTTGTGCACTTCTACATGACCACCAAGAGTTATATATGTTATATTTAAATCAGAATCCATTAAGACTGTGAAAAACTAAACTAACAAATGATAAAACATACAAACATAAATTCTAAAATCTCATAAATTCTAACTTTGTCTATCGTTACCTGACATTGAAATGTGCTTGGTTTGTGTTCATCTAAAGAATTAAACAGTTTGAGCCTGTGCAATAACTTTTATCAGACTGCGTCACCCTCAACAGACCTCATTAAACTCTCCACCAAGATCAACTAACACGTCAACAGCATCATCGAACTCTGGAGGCCTGACCCCACAGGAAGGAAATGGGGATTAATGATGAATGTTTCACAGGACCCAAGGCTGGACTTTCACATGCTTCACATAGCCAAGATGTTTACCTTTTCTTCATGTGTGGGGGTATTTTTTGCCCTCTTCATATCTTTCTGTAACATACGATAACACATTGGCAATTTAACCAAAAGATTTGGTTCACATTACACTTCAGAACATATCACAAAATCCTTTGCATGATTTATTTGTTAACATCATTACTGTGATTGGAGGTAAGACTTCCTGATTCAAATGAAAGCAAATCACTTGACTCATTTCTAATTTTCTAAGTTTGTTTATGTCTCCAGATGCCAGTGAAACCTTTTCTAATAACATTTGACTTCCTAAACCAGAAATACGTGGTTGTGACCGCAACACTGGTTCTCCAATTTGTAATAAGTCACTTATTACCTCACTAGCTGCCACTGTTGGGCCTGAATTTAGGAATCACCAGTTGTTTTTTGTCCAAGTTGGACACAAAGCTTCAGTGTGACACTGACAACTAGGTGTGTGTGGTTGTTAAAGCCTGCGCACAGTAAAGGGTCCATCTGCTACAGTGCCTTGCAAAAGTATTCACCCCCCTTGGCATTTTTCGTGTTTTGTTGCCTCACAACCTGGAATTAACATGGATTGTTTGAGGATTTGCATCATTTCATTTACAGAACATGCCCACAACTTTGAAGATGTTCTTTTTTTTTTTGCGAAGCAAACAATAAATAGGACAAAATAACAGAAAAAGTCAATGTGCATAACTATTCACCCCCCTAAAGTCAATACTTTGTAGAGCCACCTTTTGCGGCAATCACAGCTCCAAGTCGCCAAGTTTGCCCATTCCTCCTTGCAAAACTGCTCCAGCTCCTTCAAGCTGGATGGTTTGCGCTTGTCAACAGCAATCTTTAAGTCCGACCACAGATTTTCTCTTGGATTGAGGTCTGGGCTTTGACTAGGCCATTCCAACACATTTACATGTTTCCCCTTAAACCACTCAAGTGTTGCTTTAGCAGTGTGTTTGGGGTCATTGTCCTGCTGGAAGGTGAACCTCTGTCCTAGCCTCAAATCACGCACAGAGTGGTACAGGTTTTGCTCAAGAATATCCCTGTATTTAGCACCATCCATCTTTCCTTCAACTCTGACCAGTTTCCCAGTCCCGGCTGCTGAAAAACATCCCCACAACATGATGCTGCCACCACCATGTTTCACTGTGGGGATGGTGTTCTTTGGGTGGTGTGATGTGTTAGGTTTGCGCCAGACATAGCGTTTTCTTTGATGGCCGAAAAGTTCAATTTTAGTCTCATCAGACCAGAGCACCTTCCTCCATACATTTTGGGAGTCTCCCACATGCCTTTTCGCAAACTCAAAACGTGCCATTTTGTTTTTTGCTGAAAGTAATGGCTTTCTTCTGGCCACTCTGCCATAAAGCCCAACTCTATGGAGCGTACAGCTTATTGTCGTCCTATGTACAGGTACTCCAGTCTCTGCTGTGGAACTCTGCCGCTCCTCCGGGGTTACCTTAGGTCTCTGTGCTGCCTCTCTGATTAATGCCCTCCTTGCCCGGTCCGTGAGTTTTGGTGGGCGGCTGTCTCTTGGCAGGTTTGCTGTTGTGCCATGTTCTTTCCATTTGGTTATGAAAGATTTGATGGTGCTCCTGGGGATCATCAATGATTTGGATTTTTTTTATAACCTAATCCTGACTTGTACTTCTTAACAACATTGTCCCTTACTTCTATGGAGAGTTCCTTGGTCTTCATGGCAGTGTTTGGTTAGTGGTGCCTCTTGCTTAGGTGTTGCAGCCTCTGGGGCCTTTCAAAAAAGGTGTGTATATGTACTGACAGATCATGTGAAACTTAGATTGCACACAGGTGGACATCATTTCACTAATTATGTGACCTCTGAAGGTAATTGGTTGCACCAGAGCTTTTTATGGGCTTCATAACAAAGGGGGTGAATACATATGCACATGCCAATTTTCAGTTTTTTATTTCTAAAAAATAGTTTTATGTATATATTTTTCTCATTTCACTTCACCAACTTAGACTATTGTGTTCTGATCCATCACATACAATTCAGATTAAAAAACATTGAACTAAAGGCTGTAATGTAACAAAATAGGTAAAAAGCCAAGGGGGTGAATACTTTTGCAAGGCACTGTACAAAGTTGCCCACAAAGTTGGGATTTTGTTTTAATTTTTTTTTTATTCCTATTTATTCAATCAGGTTAATTGTGGTTTAATAATTTAATAATAATTACATAATTAATTAATTAATAATAATTAATAATTAATAATTTTCACTGTGATATGTTTGGAAGAGATTGATCAGTAAAGTAGAGGACACAAGCTGATTTAAATGGATGTGGTACATGGCATGTGTTCTTATTATCTTATGTCTTTTAACTTAAAATGATGACAACTTCACTTCATGACCATTATGATCTTTATGAATGGCAAAGACTCTGAGATCAGATCAGATGCTCTTAATCACAGCAGGAAATTCATGTTACAGCAGTAGTTAGCAACTACATTAATTAATAGATAGATAAAATTAATAAATAAAAAAAATTAATTAAAAACATGACATTAAAAAGTGATATACGTTTTATATACATTACACATGTACATACATGATCTTAGACTATGTGAATGAATAGTGCACTTCTGGCAGCCATGATGTGAGTACTATACATAATAAGTAATTATAAGTATGAATAATAGAATTTGATAAGTATAATTGTATAGTTATTTAAATAATATAAGGCCATGTGAAATCACGCTAGTGTGCTGCAGTTAATTTAGAAACAAAGATTAGAATCATGCATGCAACAATTACATAATTAAAACTGACATTAACATTCAGTGTCGAAAAAATGCTTACAATAAAATGTCAAATAAAGATCTCTGAAGTTACATGACAGAAGAATTTACTATATCAGTTTTTCAGTTTGAATTTACAGAACAACTTCTTCAAGTGTTTTGAGATTTCTTTCATTTTCAGTCCATATATGATCGGATTAAAGAGAGGATGATACAAAATCACCTGGAAAGTCATTATTAAACGTGCCGGTTTTGGAAAATCAGATTCCACTCTGAGTATTATGACATCATATAGACTCAAACAGGAAAGACTGATTAAAACCAACAGATGAGGTAAACACGTCTCTGCAGCCTTTTTCCTGACTTCTCTCCCACTTCTGTAGGATATTATAAATATCCTGGTGTATGTAAAAAGTATGAAAAGCAAAGGGAAAAGTGCAACATTGAACAAAATAATCACACCGTATATAGAAAGTGCTATTGAAATCACACAGTGAAGTTTGTAAGCAGAATTGTTACAAAATATTCCTTGCACAGTAAAGTTACAGAGTTTTGTGTTAGCACTGAGTGCTACTGGCACTGCAATCTGACAAGCTGGCACAAGCCAGGCTAAAAGCAAGAAAATACTGATGGTAGTTTTCCTCATAATGGTTGGATATTGCAGAGGTTTACATATAGACACATACCTGTCATAAGACATGGCTGCCAACAGTAAGAACTCTGAACAACCTAAAGAGTAATAAAAAAAACTCTGAAAGAGACAGGCTGAATATGTTATGATCTGTTTCTCAGATAAAAAGTCAATCAGAAGCTTTGGGTAGATAGTCATGCTGAAAAGAACAGAGTTTAGCAACAAAGCTGCAATGAAAATGTACATAGGCTCATGGAGGTTTGGGTGAATCCAGATCAGATATACAACAGTAGAATTACTGCAGAGTATTAGAATATATGCTGTGAACATGATCACAAAATAAAGATATCTGTATTTATAAATGTCCACATACCCATCAAGAGTTATATATGTTACATTAAATTCATCATCCATTAATATGATCACAAATGAAAGTGTTAAGACAGGCAGATAAGACACATAAAAACTGTTAAAAGTCTCAGTTAAAGGATGTAATACATACAATGTGACTGCCTTGGTACCTGACCAGAGCTGAGAAAGTAAACCGTTTGAATCAAGATTTTATGAGACGTCTTCACCCCCTGTGGATCTGATTAACTCTTCCACCAAGAAGTGTTATCATGTCTTTCTTAGTCTTTCTTACCCAGGAAAGGTCCCAATGAGACTAAACTTTTCAAGGGACTCGTTGCCAAGACAGGCAACAGCACAAACTAAGAAAAGTAAATAACAATAGACACAAAAGAGACAGCATTACAACAAATAACTTCCCCCCCAAAAAATGTTTGGTGTTTGATGAATCTAAGGGAAGCATGGTAAGCTGAGTGGATCACATGCAATGCCTGAGCAGGGGCATGCATGTCGGAACTTGATTCCCATAATCCAATATAGGTAAGAACGCGTCGGCAACAAGTGTCTTTTTTACATTAAAGGCAAAAATACAACTTGTTCCTAAAATAGAAAAAGCCTCACCAAAAGCTGTACATTAAAAACAAGGAAATCATCAATCAGAATGCAGTTTAACCCTTTCATTAAGCTTTCCTTCAAGAGTGTGCACTGAAGGGGTTATTCTATATTATCAGCTTGGTTTTATCAGCATAAAGCATCAATTTCAGCTGAGATCAGGTGTTCTGTACAACATTAAGAGCACTTTGCCAGCAGTCGATGGCTTTAGTGAGAGTTGATGCATTACAGTAAATAACTGTATCATCGGCATACAAATGAAAATTAGCCTCTGTCATGTCATAAACCACATTATTTATAAAAATAGTGGAAAGAAGTGGGCCAAGTACAGAGCATTAGGAGACCAGAACACAAGGCTGGTGGCTGGAAGACAAGTAAGCCAGTGGAGCCTGGAAAACAGGAGGTTGCTGAGCCACAGGATGCTGCTGGAAATCGACTGCTGGTAGCTATTGACAACTGCAGCTCATAAACTGGTAAATGCCAAAACTCAGAAACTGTTGAAGATCAGAAAGAGGAGTTGGCTGGGAAGCAGGAACAGATGTCTGCCAGGACATTAACAAGGAACCTGACAGGGCTAAAAGCAGCTTTGTAGGACTGGGCATCTGAGAGAGCCGATGCTGTTGGAAACCAGAGGTAGCACATCTCATTATGGAGACTCCACTGTACAATGTAAAAATGGAAAGACGAGACAGGGTGACTCCTCAACTTGTCCATAGAAAGTTCCTGGAGTTCTGGGGATGCAGGATCAGGCAGGTTAGTCTGCTACCTGCCTGATCCTGATGGGGTCAGGACAGGCAGGTTGCAGGCTCAGGAACCAAAGTCTAATGGACTCCATAGAGTGCAGGCTGGCCATCTTTCCATTTTTACAAGGTCACTATCAAGTCAACAAGATGGTGGAGACAGGTTGACATCATGAGACACCAACAGCTGATCAGCACTGCGCCCCAGGGTGAATGGACATTCTTAATCCAACAACTCTGCCCATCTGTAAGAGTTTCTGCCTGATCAGTCTCCTCTATGTTTTTTTTTTATTATGTTTTTATTGTGTTCACAGTATATATTTTAATAATATGTGTCTCTTATCGTGATTCACCCAAACCTCCATGAGCCTATGTACATTTTCATTGCAGCTTTGTTGCTAAACTCTGTTCTATTCAGCATGACTATCTACCCAAAGCTTCTGATTGACTTTTTATCTGAGAAACAGATCATAACATATTCAGCCTGTCTCCTTCAGTGGTTTATATTTTACTCTTTACTAGTTGGCAGCTATGGCCTATGACAGGTATGTGTCTATATGTAAACCTCTGCAATATCCAACCATCATGAGAAAAAACACTGTCAATATTTTCCTAGGTTTGGCTTGGCTTGTGCCTGCTTGTCATGTTGCAACTGCAGTTGCAACACAAAACTCTGTAACCTCACTGTAAAAGGAATAATTTGCAACAATGCAGTTTACAAACTTTATTGTGTGAACTCAAGACTTCTATCTATATATGGTGTGGTTGTTTTGTTAAATGTTGCACTTCTCCCTGTACTATTTATACTTTTTACATACACCAGGATATTTATAATATCCTATCGAAGTTGTAGAGAAGTCAGAACAAAAGCACAGACCTGTTTACCTCACTTGACAGTTGATCATCTTCTTATGTTTGTGTGCTTATGATGTCATTATAGCTCAACTAGAATTTCATTTTCCAAAAACTGTGCATGTCATAATGACTTTACAAGTGGTTTTCTATAATCCTCTCTTCAATCAATCATAAAGTCAAAAATGATGTCCAGATGATATGTGGCATCTTTTGACTGACTATTTGCACTCACAATTACTAGTTCTACACTTGATTACCAGCACACTCAAAACAATTCTTTGAGAGATCCTCTAGTTTGGGTGGCACAGTGGTGCTGTGGTTAGCACTGTCATATCACAGCAAGAAGGTTCCTGTTTCAAACCCCGACTAAGGGCCTTTCCATGTAAGGTTTTCCTTGTTGTCCCTGTGTTTGCATGGGTTACTCCTGCATGTCTTTTGTCCATAGGTGTGAATATATGCATGAAAGATGGTTTGTCTCAATGTGTTAACCCTGTGTGACCTGTCCA
Organism: Argyrosomus regius; assembly: GCA_946959425.1. Taxonomy (NCBI): domain Eukaryota; kingdom Metazoa; phylum Chordata; class Actinopteri; family Sciaenidae; genus Argyrosomus; species Argyrosomus regius. The sequence continues at coordinate 228,995 of OX336895.1, forward strand.
GGGTGTACCCAGCTTTCTCATCCCTCTCTCACTCAATGTCAGCTGGGATTAGCTTCAGCCCCCCGCGACCCTGATAAGGATAAGTTGTTATAGAAAATGGATGTATAATTTTTAATATTATTTATTAACAGGATTGTGTTTATTACATCGTCTGTACTTATATTTTCGAATGTTGTTGATTTGTTGTTTTGTCTTTGCTTGCAGTGTGGATTGTTAAAAATAAGCATAAGCATAATTAGAACAACATTATGATTTATTTAAGGTCAATTTTCATCGTTAGTACATCGTTGGTACATCAAATGAGTTTGGCTGGATGTAACAACCCTTTGAGGTGTTTGGAGATTTTTCATTTTCAGCCCATATATAAGTGGATTAAACAAAGGATGATACAAAACTACTTGAACCATCATTATTAAACGAGCTGTTTTTGGAAAATCAGTTTGAACTCGATATATACTGACATCGTATGCAGTCAAACAAGAGAAACCGATTAAAACCAACATGTGAGGTAAACACGAAGCTTTGGGTAGATAGTTTGCACTGATGAGCATCAGCAGTCTTTCTGACCAGTGCCAGATGTGCTCAGTCTACTAGATGGGCTTGTGGTCCTGCACTCACAGATGCCATAATGCATTAAGAACAAAACCTATAACGCTTGTATTTATAAGACACAATTATGAGCTGGGTCCTGATTATCTTGGAATCCATGTCCGCAACTTCCTGCCCACACTTATGTAAATTAGTTGCCCAAATTGGATCCCGCAGATAGAAGAGCTGGACCATGTCCACCCTTTCATGAAAACATTATTCCCTGATGGCAGTGGCCTCTTTCAGTAATGCCACAAAGCAAACATGGTTCAGTAATAGTCTGAGGAACAGAACAACCAGTTCAAAGTGTTGACTTGGTCTCCAGATTTCTCAGATCTCAATCCAATCTAGCATCTGTGGGAAGAGCTGGACAAACAAGTCTGATCCATGGAGGTCTCACCTCCAAACTTCCAGGACTTTAAAGATCTGCTGCCAATGTCTTAATGCCAGTTACCACAGCACACCTTCAGAGGTCTGTAGAGTCCATGCCTCAATGGATCAGGGCCGTTTTAGCAACAAAAGGGGGGCCTTCATAATATTTGGTCTAAATGTAATGGCTGATCGGTATAGATGTTCTAATGAAGGTCTTCTTCATCACTAGTGTTTTGTAGTACTAATATTTGGTAGCAAAATGTGTAGACAATACTGATAAAAGAAATAAACAAACCAAAGGGATGAATGTTTCAGTTTGTTGCATGCATTAACAATGTGTGTTTTTAGATCTTGTGCTGTCTCTGAGCTGGGAGTGAAAAACTGTAAAGACCCACCATGCATTCATTTTGGCTAGTTTGGAGACCTTATCATAATGTGCTCATTGTGTTAAATTTAAACTGAAATGATAGAACTGGTTTCAGTGGTCCCTTTGTAATATGTAACATAAAGCATGATGCAGACTAATAGAATATGATAGATAAATGAGCTTGGACATTGACTACAATGAATCCCATGACACACAGGGCTTGGTGTTATTACTGGTGCACCTTGCATATTGCATAGTGATTTCCTCTTTCTATGCCCTGACATTGACCCACCATGGCTTTTAATTAGCTCAGTATAGTTTAATATTGTTGGCTAAATAATCCTGTTTTTATCATATAACTGCAGCATCTACAGTTCAGCTCATATCCCCAAAATATCTGTTGCATGTCAGTCAAAGCTGCAGTGTTTTTTTTTGTTTGTTTGTTTGTTTTTCCAATAAGTGCAGCCTACTGAGCTGTCTTTACATTGTTCAAAGTAAAGATACTCTTTAATGATTCCATCAAATCAAAAAGAGGATTTTTACAGCATTGAAACAAATCCTTACATTAAATACCTTCAGAAGATTCACGTTTCTGTATTATTATTATTATTATTAGAAAATAAACAACACAACTGGATATGGATGTCTCAGATGAGGTGTGGGAGAGTTGTATTAAGAACATTCATGATAGCTCAATCAATGCAAGACATAATTTGATACAATTCAAGGTAGTACATAGACTACACTATTCTCCCTCCAGATTGCAGAAAATATTTCCGGATGTGTCATCCCAATGTATTAAGTGTCGAAGTGAGGAAGGAACGCTATCCCACTTATTCTGGTCGTGTCGTAAGCTACAATCATTCTGGGGCTCCTTGTTTGAGTTTTTCACTAAGGCCTTTAATCACCCATGTAACCCGGACCCACTCACTGTATTGTTCGGGGTTGCCAATCCAGATAATGTGAAAAGTAGCTGCGAATCTAAGGCTGTTTCCCTCTCAACATTGTTAGCCAGAAAGCTAATTTTACAATCCTGGAAATCTGAAAGGTCTCCTACTTTTGAAATGTGGTTGAGAGAGCTGGGAAATGTATTACACTTTGAGAAAATCAGGTACATTATGTCTGTTAAAGAGGACTTCTTTTTTAAAATCTGGCAACCTTTTCTTGATTTAATGTCTAAAAACTGAACCTGTGCGGCTTTGTCGCTGTGCCATTATCTTTGTCCTATGTCCTGTTTGTCGCATGTCGAAAACCCTTGGCAAGAAACTTGTACTGTTTGTGTAGTACCACCAACTACTGTTAATATGTATTTATGTCTTTGTTATGAAAACAATAAAAAAATAAATATAAAAAAAAAAAAAGAAAATAAACAACACAAACAATAAGCTTTACTAACATCTCTTTTAATACGTTAGATCACTTTGGATCGACAGAATAATTTCTTCAGGTGTTTAGAGATTTCTTTCATTTTTAGCCCGTATATGATCGGATTGAACAGAGGATGATACAGCACGGTTTGTATAGTCATTATTAAACGAACAGTTTTTGGAAAATCTGATCCCAGTCGAGCTCTGATGACATCATATCCACACAAACAGGAAAAGCTGATTAAAACCAGCAGGTGAGGTAAACAGGTCTGTGCAGCTTTTTTCCTGACATTTCCACAACTGTGATAAGATATTATGAGGATCCTGGTGTATGTAAAAAGTATGAAGAGCATTGGAAAAAACATTATGTTTAGCAGAGCAACAACACCAAATAAAGCCCGTGCTCTTGAAATTGCACAGTCAAGTATGTAAATTGAATTGTTACAAAATATTCCTTTTAAAGTTAAATTACAGAGTTTCATATTAGCACTCAGAATTGCAAGGACTGCAATCTGAGAAGCAGGGAAAACCCATGCTAAAACCAGGAAAATAATCACAGTGTTTTTTCTCATGATGGTTGGATATTGCAGAGGTTTACATATAGACACATATCTGTCATAGGCCATAGCTGCCAACAGTACGAACTCTGAACCACTTAATGAGTAATACAGAAAAAATTGGAAGAGACAAGCTGAAAATGATATGATCTGTTTCTCAGATAAAAAGTCAATCAAAAGCTTTGGGTAGATAGCATTGCTTGATAAAACAGAGTTCAGCAGCAAAGCTGCAATGAAAATGTACATCGGCTCATGGAGGTTTTTGTGAATCCAGATCAGACACACAATGGTGAAATTACAGCAGAGTATCAAAATATATGCTGTGCACATGATCACAAAATAAAGATATCTGTATTTGTGCAGTTCAACATGCCCACCAAGAGTTATATATGTTACATTTAGTTCATCATCCATCAAAATAAATGTTCAGCAATAAAACAGATTACATAAGCAGTATGTATGAATGAAAACTCTCACTTTTCACGATAATACTTACGTTCCACTTACTGGAGCCTCTTCCTCATTAACAGAGACCTAACATTGAAATGCACTCGGTGTGTCTCCAACATTTAGAAAGTGAACCTTGAGAGTCTGTGGAAAGTTTTTTTATTAGTTTGCCTCACCCTCCAAGGATTTCATTAAATTTTCCACCAAAATCAATATTAATATGTCAAGAACTTCATCAAACTCTGGAGGCCTAAAGTCAGTGTTTGACTTTCTGTATCTGTCCTATTAAACATGATGCTGCACAAAGTTAAAGTTCATCACTATGGAAATGTTTTCTTTTATTTTTTATGTTTATTTTATTTAGGTTTTCATCATACAAGGAATTTGCATTGTTACTTTGGTGCATAATGTTCACAACAAGCATAGTGAGAGAGAAACAAGTCAAAAATGTTAAATATAAAATAGAAATTGAGGATTTCTATTGACGTCTCTACTTTTTGCAGATGATGTAGTTCTGTTGGGTTCATCAGGCCGTGAACTTCACTGGAGCGGCACCTCCAAGTATAAGGCCATGTTTCTCTGTTGGAAAGCTCCCACCAGGTTAGGAGCAAGCTTGGGATTTCTGGGCACATCCAACTGGTAAAGACCCTGGGACAGACCCATAACCCATTGGAGTGACTATATAGGCCTTTTTTGGACTACATAGCCTTTTTAGCTCAGCAGTGTCAGACAAACAGCCCTACGGTCCAATATACTGAGGCCGATCTATCAGGTAGTCTAGGACACCACCATCTACCTGCCATCAGCTTGTTCCACAGCACTGCAGGCTGGATGGTGTTGAATGAACTGGAGAAATCACATATCATGACACAACAGTGCTACCAGGCCTGTCTAGGAGAGAATAGTTGCGAAGAATAAAGAAGATGGTGGCATATCCTCACTCCAACTGGCTGGTAGGGATACTGAAAGGGTCCAGAGATGGTTTTATTAGGGGTCGTAGGTGGACCAGTATCTCCAGGGACTTCATCAGGTAGGAAGACTGTGCAACTAGTTTGTAAGAGTTGGATGGGCTAAGGGGTGAGAGATTAGGGACTGGAACCAGGCACAATGTCTTCCACAGCACAGCGACCCTTTGCAGACTCCTTTTCAGATTGAAGATGTGCTGGCTCTGAGTACGCTCAGAGGGGCGGCTGTGGCTCAGAGGTAGAGCGGGTCGTCCACTAATCAGTACAGTCCATTTACCATTTACCATTTACGCTCATGCTGATACCATCAGCACCCACAGCCTGGTTGGAGTTCTCCTCCTCTGCGTCCGGTTTGTAAGCTGGGTAGAGTTGTTGGGCCGGCAAGATGGAGGGAATCTAAAAGCACTAGATAATAAATAAACCTATATCGTTTAATAAACCTATTATCATTTTCCTTCTGCTACAAAGGAGGATTCTGTTTCATCTTAAAGGTTCAGTTGAGAAACTTAATGTGAGGTAGGAATTCTTAATATCACATGCTAAAAAGGCTGCCAAATGATCTCGAACTGTAATTTCTTCGTCACAAACATAAAATCATCTTGAAACTTCTTCCTTTTCACCCGACCTGTTTCACTATCTACCCTTTTCAGCTGTTTTCTTAATTCCTCTTTTTAGTCGAGGCCGTAACGATTTATATGAATTTATATTTATATGACTGAAAAAAGCCATAAGAATTGTAGAACTAAGTCATGAAACATATTTTTTAATAACTGCAGCACACATAATTATGATTTATAATTGATTGCCCTGCCACTTGATCATACTGGTGTCATCACCACCTCGTATATTCTTTCATATATTGTTTGTGCTGTCTCATCACACACATCTAAGAATCACTATACATTGCACTGTCAGATTGTGTGTGACAATAAAACATGAAACACTATGTATGTATATAAACTCAAGACATTCTTTATTGTTTCCATGACAAATAGTAAAAAGGACATTTACAACCTGGAAACAAATCCTTACATTAAATACCTTTCAAACATCAGAACATTCACATCTCTGCATTATTATTACAGAAGAGATCACTGCACATAAACATCAGGTTAACATTAATACATTAATACATTAGATCACTTTAGCTTGACAGAACAACTTCTTCAGATGTTTAGAGATTTCTTTCATTTTCAGTCCATATATGACTGGATTGAACAGAGGATGATATAAAAACGCTTGCAAAGTAATTATTAAACGAACAGTTTTTGGAACATCAAATTCCAGTTGAGCTATAATGACATCGTACGCACACAAACAGGAAAAGCTGATTAAAACAATGAGGTGAGGTAAACAGGTCTGTGCAGCTTTTTTCTTGACTTCTCGACTGCTTCGATAAGTTATTATGAGGATCCTGGTGTACGTAAAAATTATAAAGACGAAAGGAAAAAGTGCCATGTTGAGCAGCGTAAAAAAACCAAATATGGTCATTGCACTTGAAGTCACACAGAGTAGATTGTAAATTGAATTGTTACAAAAAATCCCATTTAAATTAAAATGACAGAGTTTCATATTAGCTCTCAGGATTACTTCGGCTGCAAGATGACAAGCGGGCACAACCCATGCTAAAACCAGGAGAACAATCACGGTGGTTTTACTCATGATGGTTGGATATTGCAGAGGTTTACATATGGACACATACCTGTCATAGGCCATGGTTGACAACAGTAAGAAATCTGAAGCACTTAAGGAGTAATATATAAAAAGCTGAAAGAGACATGTTGGATAAGATATGATCCGTTTTTCAGATAAAAAGTCAACTAATAACTTTGGGTACATAATAGTGCTGTAAACAACAGAGTTCACTAGCAAACCTGCAATGAACATGTACATAGGCTCATGGAGGTCGTTGTGTATCCAGATAATATACAAGATGGTGACGTTACAGAAGATTGTAAGAATATATACTATAAACATAATAAAAAAATAAAAATACCTGTATTTGTCCAACTCCACATACCCATCAAGAGTTATATATGTTATATTAAATTCATCATCCATGAAGGATCTCACAAATTAAACTGTTAACGAAACAGACAAGCAGATTGTGCAACAAGCATGGATGAATAAACTTACTGTGAAGATTGCATCAACATAAAACATATATCTGATAGTTTGATTCATTCACAGATAACTGCCCTTAAACTGCACTTGGTGTGTGTTCACAAAGTGAAACAGTCTGAGTCAGCCAAAACTTTTTATGACATTTCTTCACCCTCCATGGATCTCATTAACTGCTCCACCAAGAGCTGTTGTGAACAACTTCATCAAACTCTGGAGGCATGAACCCATAGGTTTTAAACTTTGTTTTCAAGTGAGCGTGCTCTTTTCTGCACCCCCTTAAACAACAATAATATTGCATTGTCTTTAGAGATGTGGCCAGGTTGGTGCGAGGCCTTATCATGAACACACAAAGACACTCTGGGTCAAGTTCAACTGCGAATTACACAATTTCAGTAAAATACATGCAGTGATAAATAACACACTGCTATCAGCCTGTGAAGGTTCTCAGTCGTCCAGGTTGTCTCCTTTTGAGAAGAGTTGCTTGTCCCAGATTAAAGAACACACTGATATGTTGTCCATCACAAAAGGTAATGGTCAAAGTGAAAAAAAGGTTTTTGGTTGAAAATATTAGTGCACTATTTTCAAACTCTCGAGTCCTGAATCCACAGGCATTACTCAGGTTCATGGGAAGAGGGGTATATGTCTGTCTATATTTGTATAGTTTCCTTTTCTTTCCTTTGACTCTATGATGGTCAGAAGATCATACTCTATAGACCAGATTTGATGATGTATTGGTTCTCCTTTACTTGCAGTGGGTGGCCTTGTGGCCTAGTCAATGCACTTTTGCACAATGGTCACACAAATGGGATAAACCTTAGGAGAGGTCATTTAAAGAGAGATCCCGGAGATATACACCACTGTTCTAGTCAATGTTTCAAACTCCAGCGGTCCGGTTCAGAAGTGTGCCTCAGCTCCGCTCTGCATCATAGTTGTAGTAGTAATAGTTACAGATTTGTGGGACTTCAAAACTATCCAGAGGTTTTTGCAAATTGAATTGAGTCAGTATGAATGCAGAATAATTTGCATGTTTATAAAAACAAAGATGTATGAAGGTATACACATATCTATAATTTATAATATTAGTGTGTGTGTGTCATAATCAATCACCTCACAGTCAATACTATACCCATCACTGACTCATGAAACATATTTCTGAATAACTGCAGCACATTGCCCTGCCACTCGATCATACTAGTGTCATCACCACCTCGTATATTCTTTCATATATTGTTTATATATTTTATGCTGTCTCATTACACACATCTAAGAATCACTAGACGTATGTATATAAACTCAAGACATTCTTTATTGTTTCCATGACAAATAGTAAAAAGGACATTTACAACCTGGAAACAAATCCTTACATTAAATACCTTTCAAACATCAGAACATTCACATTTCTACATTATTATTACAGAAGAGATCACTGCACATAAACATCAGGTTGACATTAATACATTAATACATTAGATCACTTTGGCGTGACAGAACAGCTTCTTCAGATGTTTAGAGATTTCTTTCATTTTCAGTCCATATATGACTGGATTGAACAGAGGATGATATAAAAACGCTTGCAAAGTAATTATTAAATGAACAGTTTTTGGAACATCAGATTCCAGTCGAAGTATAATGACATCGTACGCACACAAACAGGAAAAGCTGATTAAAACAATGAGGTGAGGTAAACAGGTCTGTGCAGCTTTTTTCTTGACTTCTCGACTGCTTCGATAAGTTATTATGAGGATCCTGGTGTACGTAAAAATTATAAAGACGAAAGGAAAAAGTGCCATGTTCAGCAGAGTAACAAAATCAAATATGTTCAGTGTACTTGAAGTCACACAGAATAGATTGTTCATTGAATTGTTACAAAAAATCCCATTTAAATTAAAATGACAGAGTTTCATATTAGCTCTCAGGATTACATCAACTGCAATGTGACAAGCGGGCACAACCCATGCTAAAACCAGGAGAACAATCACGGTGGTTTTACTCATGATGGTTGGATATTGCAGAGGTTTACATATGGACACATACCTGTCATAGGCCATGGTTGACAACAGTAAGAAATCTGAAGCACTTAAGGAGTAATATATAAAAAGCTGAAAGAGACATGTTGGATAAGATATGATCCGTTTTTCAGATAAAAAGTCAACTAATAACTTTGGGTACATAATAGTGCTGTAAACAACAGAGTTCACTAGCAAACCTGCAATGAACATGTACATAGGCTCATGGAGGTCGTTGTGTATCCAGATAATACACAAAATGGTGACATTACAGAAGATTGTAAGAATATATACTATAAACATAATAAAAAAATAAAAATACCTGTATTTGTCCAACTCCACATACCCATCAAGCGTTATATATGTTATATTAAATTCATCATCCATGAAGGATCTCACAAATTAAACTGTTAACGAAACAGACAAGCAGATTGTGCAACAAGCATGGATGAATAAACTTACTGTGAAGATTGCATCAACATAAAACATATATCTGATAGTTTGATTCATTCACAGATAACTGCCCTTAAACTGCACTTGGTGTGTGTTCACAAAGTGAAACAGTTTCAGTCAGCCAAAACTTTTTATGACATTTCTTCACCCTCCATGGATCTCATTAACTGCTCCACCAAGAGCTGTTGTGAACAACCTCATCAAACTCTGGAGGCATGAACCCATAGGTTTTAAACTTTGTTTTCAAGTGAGCGTGCTCTTTTCTGCACCCCCTTAAACAACAATAATATTGCATTGTCTTTAGAGATGTGGCCAGGTTGGTGCGAGGCCTTATCATGAACACACAAAGACACTCTGGGTCAAGTTCAACTGCGAATTACACAATTTCAGTAAAATACATGCAATGATAAATAACACACTGCTATCAGTCTATGAGGGTCCATCAGGGACATTATTCAGAATTACCACTCACACACACTACTAAAATGCTCTCACACACACAACTGAAATGTTATGCTCTCATACACACATATGAAATGCTCTCACACACACAACTGAAACGTTATGCTCTCACACACACTAGTGAAATGGTCTCACACACAGTAGTGAAATGCTCTCATGCACACAACAGAAATGCTCTCACACACACTACTGAAATGCTCTCATACACACTTCTGAAATGTTATGCTCACACACACACTACTGAAATGCTCTCATACACACATATGAAATGCTCTCACAAACACAACTGAAATGTTATGCTCTCACACACACTAGTGAAATGTTCTCGTGCACACGTATGAAATGCTCTCTCACACACACAACTGAAATGCTCTCATACACACATATGAAATGCTCTCACACACACAACTGAAATGTTATGCTCTCATACACCCATATGAAATGCTCTCTCACACACAACTGAAATGTTATGCTCTCACACACACTAGTGAAATGCTCTCATGCACACATATGAAATGCTCTCACACACATATGAAATGCTCTCACACACACTACTGAAATGCTCTCATACACAGAACTGTAATGTTATGCTCTCACACACACTACTGAAATGCTCTCATACACACTACTGAAATTTCAATGTAACAGGACAGCATTTCAATGTAACAGGAAGGCATTTCAGTGTAATAGGAAGGTGGCTCAAAAGAGGAAGTGTAGGCTATTTTTCTTCTTTGGAGCATTCTGAGGACACACATGCTGTCTAAAAATAATATTGCATTGTCTTTAAAGATGTGGCCAGGTTGGTGCGAGGTCTTATCATGAACACACAAAGACACTCTGGGTCAAGTTCAACTGCAAATTACACAATTTCAGTAAAATATATGCAACGATAAATAACACACTGCTATCTATGAGGGGCCGTCAGGGACATTATTCAGAATTACCATTCACACGCACTACTGAAATGCTCTCACACACACAACTGAAATGTTATGGTCTCACACACACTAGTGAAATGCTCTCGCACACACATATGAAATGCTCTCATACACACAACCGAAATGTTATGCTCTCATACACACATATGAAATGCTCTCACACACACTAGTGAAATGCTCTCGACAGCATTTCAATGTAACAGGACGTTGTTTCAATGTAATAGGAAGGTGGCTCAAAAGAGGAAGTGTAGGCTATTTTTCTTCTTTGGAGCATTCTGAGGACACACATGCTGTCTACATGGTGGATAATCGCTGGAGGGAAGTGACATGGGGGGATGTGAGTCACTTACTGATCCCAGTAGGTGACTCACATCCCTATTCCAAGGATCATATCTGGACACCATTGCATGAAGAGCAGATATAGTTCTTGTATGGTCATCAAGCACTCTATAAAGCCTTTCCTGGTCAAAATTATTGGGCCAATTCTCTGAAGCGATTCAATACACAGATGAAGAATCAATCTTCATCTGTTCCTCTTTGTTTTTTGTTTATTAAGCACTGTCATTTCCTTCCAGTGATTATCCACCATGTAGACAGCATGTGTGTCCTCAGAATGCTCCAAAGAAGAAAAATAGCCTACACATCCTCTTTCGAGCCACCTTTCTGTTATACTGAAACGCCTTCCTGTTACATTGAAATGCTGTCCTGTTACACTGAAATTTCAGTAGTGTGTATGAGAGCATTTCAGTAGTGTGTGAGAGAGCATAACATTTCAGTTGTGTGTATGAGAGCATTTCAGTTGTGTGTATGAGAGCATAACATTTCAGTTGTGTGTGTGAGAGCATTTCAGTAGTGTATATGAGAGCATTTAAGTAGTGTGTGTGAGAGCATTTCAGTAGTGTGTATGAGAGCATTTCATATGTGTGTGTGAGAGCATTTCAGTAGTGTGTGTGAGAGCATAACATTTCAGTTGTGTGTGTGAGAGCATAACATTTCAGTTGTGTGTGTGAGAGCATTTCAGTAGTGTGTGTGAATGGTAATTCTGAATAAAGTCCCTGACGGCCCCTCATAGCTATCAGTCTGTGAAGGTTCTCAGTCGTCCAGGTCGTCTCCCTTTGAGAAGAGTTTAATCTGGGACAAGCAACTCTTCTCAAAGAAGACACTGCTATGTTGTCCATCACTAAAGGTAATGGTCAAAGTGAAGAAAAGGTTTTTGTGCATAGAGTATCCAGTCTATGCCATAGAGAAACACCATAGTCTAACTGCTGTCGTAAGAACAGGCAAAAGGGAAACAAATTAACTACGTAGCGGGGTGTCGTTTAGCTCAGTTGGTAGAGCATCCGCCCATGTACAAAGGCTCAGTCCTTGCCACGGCGGCCCAGGGTTTGAATCCGACCTGTGGCTCTTTCCTGCATGTCATTCCCCATCTCTCTCTCTCCACATTCCTGTCACTCTTCAGCTGTCTCTGTCAAATAAAGCTCAAAAAGGCCAAAAAATATCTAAATGACCAGCTCTGAGCTAGTAAACAAAATCTGGAAGGCAAAACGCTCTGCTTCTGTGTGCAGGTCCATTAGCAGGTCTGCAGACCATGTGGATCACAGGAATCTTCAACCACTGGACCGTGCTTCACCTGTTTGTATGGCTCTGATCAATGCTAGATCACTAATAAACAAGACTTTATTGCTCAATGCTTTTCCCTGGCAGTGTACAGTGGTGTACTGTCCACCAAAAAACTGTCCATGCGCTGTCCGTGTCAATTCTTTTTTCATATACACATATGAACGTCTTGAATTTCATAATGGTTGCTATCTGCATGTGCGGTTGTGATGGTGTGGAGGTGCTTTGCTGGTGACACTGTTGGTGATTCATTCAAAATTCAAGGCTCACTTAACCAGCATGGCTACCACAGCATTCTGCAGAGACATGCCATCCATCTGGTGTGAGCTTAGTGGGACCATCATTTGATTTTCAACAGGACAATGACCCCAAACACACCTCCAGACTCTGTGAATCCTGTTTGACCAAGAAGGAGAGTGATGGAGTGCTGCATCACATGACATGACCTAAAACCAGCTCACATGGTTTGGGTACTACTGGCCTTCACCTGCATTTCTATTTTTCTGCCTATCTCTAACTGTAATTTCTTCATCACAAACATAAAATCATCTTGAAACTTCTTCCTTTTCCAACCTTTTTCACTATCTACCCTTTTTAGTTGTTTTCTTAATTCCTCTTTTTAGTTGAGGCGGTAACAATTTATCTGAATTTATATTTATATGACTGAAAAAATCCATAAGAATTGTAGATAGATGATTATCATGAACCAACAACTCTAAATTTGAAACTCTAAACATGTGAGATCATGAATAATAGTTACAGATTTGTGGGACTTCAAAACTATCCAGAGGTTTTTGCAAATTGAATTGAGTCAGTATGAATGCAGAATAATTTGCATGTTTATAAAAACAAAGATGTATGAAGGTATACACATATCTATAATTTATAATATTTGTGTGTGTGTCATAATCAATCACCTCACAGTCAATACTATACCCATCACTGACTCATGAAACATATTTCTGAATAACTGCACCACACAAAATTATAATTTATAATTGATTGCCCTGCCACTCGATCATACTGGTGTCATCACCACCTTGTATATTCTTTCATCTATTGTTTATGCTGTCTCATCACACACATTGTGTGACAATAAAACATGAAACACTATGTATGTATATAAACTCAAGACATTCTTTATTGTTTCCATGACAAATAGTAAAAAGGACATTTACAACCTGGAAACAAATCCTTACATCAAATACCTTTCAAACATCAGAACATTCACATCTCTGCATTATTATTACAGAAGAGATCACTGCACATAAACATCAGGTTAACATTAATACATTAATACATTAGATTACTTTGGCTTGACAGAACAACTTCTTCAGATGTTTAGAGATTTCTTTCATTTTCAGTCCATATATGACTGGATTGAACAGAGGATGATATAAAAACGCTTGCAAAGTAATTATTAAACGAACAGTTTTTGGAACATCAGATTCCAGTCGAGCTATAATGACATCGTACGCACACAAACAGGAAAAGCTGATTAAAACAATGAGGTGGGGTAAACAGGTCTGTGCAGCTTTTTTCTTGACTTCTCGACTGCTTCGATAAGTTATTATGAGGATCCTGGTGTACGTAAAAACTATAAAGACAAAAGGGAAAAGTCCCATGTTCACAAGAGCAACAAAACCATATATGGTCAGTGCACTTGAAGTCACACAGAGTAGATTGTACATTGAATTGTTACAAAAAATTCCATTTAAATTAAAATGACAGAGTTTCATATTAGCTCTCAGGATTACTTCAGCTGCAAGATGACAAGCGGGCACAACCCATGCTAAAACCAGGAGAACAATCACGGTGGTTTTGCTCATGATGGTTGGATATTGCAGAGGTTTACATATGGACACATACCTGTCATAGGCCATGGTTGACAACAGTAAGAAATCTGAAGCACTTAAGGAGTAATATATAAAAAACTGAAAGAGACATGTTGGATAAGATATGATCCGTTTTTCAGATAAAAAGTCAACTAATAACTTTGGGTACATAATAGTGCTGTAAACAACAGAGTTCACTAGCAAACCTGCAATGAACATGTACATAGGCTCATGGAGGTCGTTGTGTATCCAGATAATATACAAGATGGTGACGTTACAGAAGATTGTAAGAATATATACTATAAACATAATAAAAAAATAAAAATACCTGTATTTGTCCAACTCCACATACCCATCAAGAGTTATATATGTTATATTAAATTCATCATCCATGAAGAATCTCACAAATTAAACTGTTAACAAAACAGACAAGCAGATTGTGCAACAAGCATGGATGAATAAACTTACTGTGAAGATTGCATCAACATAAAACATATATCTGATAGTTTGATTCATTCACAGATAACTGCCCTTAAACTGCACTTGGTGTGTGTTCACAAAGTGAAACAGTCTGAGTCAGCCAAAACTTTTTATGACATTTCTTCACCCTCCATGGATCTCATTAACTGCTCCACCAAGAGCTGTTGTGAACAACTTCATCAAACTCTGGAGGCATGAACCCATAGGTTTTAAACTTTGTTTTCAAGTGAGCGTGCTCTTTTCTGCACCCCCTTAAACAACAATAATATTGCATTGTCTTTAGAGATGTGGCCAGGTTGGTGCGAGGCCCTATGAACACACAAAGACACTCTGGGTCAAGTTCAACTGCAAGTTACACAATTTCAGTAAAATACATGCAGTGATAAATAACACACTGCTATCAGCCTGTGAAGGTTCTCAGTCGTCCAGGTTGTCTCCTTTTGAGAAGAGTTGCTTGTCCCAGATTAAAGAACACACTGATATGTTGTCCATCACAAAAGGTAATGGTCAAAGTGAAAAAAAGGTTTTTGGTTGAAAATATTAGTGCACTATTTTCAAACTCTCGAGTCCTGAATCCACAGGCATTACTCAGGTTCATGGGACGAGGGGTATATATCTGTCTATATTTGTATAGTTTCCTTTTCTTTCCTTTGACTCTATGATGATCAGAAGATCATACTCTATAGACCAGATTTGATGATGTATTGGTTCTCCTTTACTTGCAGTGGGTGGCCTTGTGGCCTAGTCAATGCACTTTTGTATATCCCCAACGCAAACACAATGGTCACATAAATGGGATAAGCCTTAGGAGAGGTCATTTAAAGAGAGATCCCGGAGATAAACACCACTGTTCTAGTCAATGTTTCAAACTCCAGCGGTCCGGTTCAGAAGCGTGCCTCAGCTCCGCTCTGCTCTTCCGTTAGAGGCCCAGCCGACTCCAGTTCCTGTTCTTCCATTGGTGGCCTGGCAGACTCCTGCTCTTCTGTCGGTGGCCCGGCCGACACCAGCGCCTGTTCCTCCGTCGGTGGCCCGACCAACTCCTGCCCCTGCTCTTCCGTTGGCGGCCCGGCCGACTCCGGCTTATCTGTCGGCGGTCCGGCCGACTCCTGCTCTTCTGTCGGTGGCCCGGCCGACTCCAGCGGCCCCTGCTCTTCCGTCGGTGGCCCGGCCGACTACAGCGGCCCCTGCTCTTCCGTCGGCGGCCTGGCCGGCTCCTGTTGCCCCCGTTCCTGCGTCGGCGGCCCGGCCTACTCCTGTTGCCCCCGTTCCTGCGTCGGCAGCCCGGCCAACTCCTGTTGCCCCCGTTCCTGCGTCTGTGGCCCGGCCAACTCCTGTTGCCCCCGCTCTTCCGGTGGCTTCCCAGCCGACTTCGCGACTCCCACCGGGGCCTCCGGAGGGCCTTCGCCTCGGCCGGCCTCCGGAGGGCCTTCGCCTCGGCCGGCCTCCAGGGGGGCTCCGCCTTTGCCTCGGCCAGCTTCCAAAGGGGCGCCGCCTTTGCCTCGGCCGGCCTCCAGAGGGGCTCCTCCCTCGTCTCCGCCGGCCTCTCCGCCGGCCTCTCCGCCGGCCTCCAGAAGGTCTCCGCCTTCGCCGGCCTCCAGAGGTTCGCCGCCTTCGCAACCGCCGGCCTCGAGAGGGGTTCCGTCTTCGCCTCCGCCGGCCTCTCCGCCGGCCTCGAGAGGGGTTCCGTCTTCGCCTCCGCCGGCCTCTCCACCGGCCTTGAGAGGGGTTCTGCCTTCGCCTCCGCCGGCCTCTCCGCCGGCCTCCAGAGGGGTTCTGTCTTCGCCTTGGCCGGCCTCTCCGCCCTCGTCTCCGCTGGCCTCCAGAGGGGCTCCCCTGTACCCCTCCTCCAGAACCCTGCACCTGCCCCTGATTTGTTTCACCTGTGTCTGATTAGTCCTATCTATTTAGTTTCTGTGTTTCCTTTGTTTCCTTGTCTGTCCGTTTACGGTTTCATGTTGTTTCTTGGGATCTTGGTTTCTTGTGTGTTCATGTGTTCTTAGTTTTTTGGTTTCTTGGTTCCTCTGTGTTCTCTTGGTTTCTGATTCCTGTGGATGATTTTGCCTGTTAGTGTTTTTGCCTGGTTTTCCAGCCACTTTACAGTTAGTCTGTTTTTGTGTCCTTTGGTTTGTATCCTGCTCCTGGTTTCTTTGTGTTTTAGTTCTCACCGTTTTGTTCATCATTAAAGAGCACTTGTTTAATTCCCTGCGTTTGGGTCCGTTCCTGTACCTCCCCACTTCCCCTGTGATAGTTTGACCAAGAAGGAGAGTGATGGAGTGCTGCATCACATGACCTGACCTCCACAATCACCTGACCTAAACCCAGCTCAGATGGTTTGGGTACTACTGGCCTTCACCTGCATTTCTATTTTTCTGCCTATCTCTTACTGTAATTTCTTCGTCACAAACATAAAATCATCTTGAAACTTCTTCCTTTTCACCCAACCTTTTTCACTATCTACCCTTTTCAGCTGTTTTCTTAATTCCTCTTTTTAGTTGAGGCCATAACGATTGATCTGAATTTATATTTATATGACCGAAAAAATCCATAAGAATTGTAGATAGATGATCATCATGAACCAACAACTCTAAATTTGAAACTCTAAACATGCGAGATCATGAATAATAGTTACAGATTTGTGGGACTTCAAAACTATCCAGAGGTTTTTGCAAATTGAATTGAGTCAGTATGAATGCAGAATAATTTGCATGTTTATAAAAACAAAGATGTATGAAGGTAGACGCATATCTATAATTTATAATATTTGTGTGTGTGTCATAATCAATCACCTCACAGTCAATACTATACCCATCACTGACTCATGAAACATATTTTTTAATAACTGCAGCACACATAATTATAATTTATAATTGACTGCCCTGCCACTCGATCATACTGGTGTCATCACCACCTCGTATATTCTTTCATATATTGTTTATGCTGTCTCATCACACACATCTAAGAATCACTATACATTGCACTGTGTCAGATTGTGTGTGACAATAAAACATGAAACACTATGTATGTATATAAACTCAAGACATTCTTTATTGTTTCCATGACAAATAGTAAAAAGGACATTTACAACCTGGAAACAAATCCTTACATTAAATACCTTTCAAACATCAGAACATTCACATCTCTGCATTATTATTACAGAAGAGATCACTGCACATAAACATCAGGTTAACATTAATACATTAATACATTAGATCACTTTAGCTTGACAGAACAACTTCTTCAGATGTTTCGAGATTTCTTTCATTTTCAGTCCATATATGACTGGATTGAACAGAGGATGATATAAAAACGCTTGCAAAGTAATTATTAAACGAACAGTTTTTGGAACATCAGATTCCAGTCGAGCTATAATGACATCGTACGCACACAAACAGGAAAAGCTGATTAAAACAATGAGGTGGGGTAAACAGGTCTGTGCAGCTTTTTTCTTGACTTCTCGACTGCTTCGATAAGTTATTATGAGGATCCTGGTGTACGTAAAAATTATAAAGACGAAAGGAAAAAGTGCCATGTTCAGCAGAGCAACAATACCAAATATGGCCAGTGCACTTGAATTCACACAGTGGAGATTGTAAATTGAATTGTTACAAAAAATCCCATTTAAGTTAAAATGACAGAGTTTCATATTAGCTCTCAGGATTACTTCGGCTGCAAGATGACAAGCGGGCACAACCCATGCTAAAACCAGGAGAACAATCACGGTGGTTTTGCTCATGATGGTTGGATATTGCAGAGGTTTACATATGGACACATACCTGTCATAGGCCATGGTTGACAACAGTAAAAAATCTGAAGCACTTAAGGAGTAATATATAAAAAACTGAAAGAGACATGTTGGATAAGATATGAGCTGTTTTTCAGATAAAAAGTCAACTAATAACTTTGGGTACATAATAGTGCTGTAAACAACAGAGTTCACTAGCAAACCTGCAATGAACATGTACATAGGCTCATGGAGGTCGTTGTGTATCCAGATAATATACAAGATGGTGACGTTACAGAAGATTGTAAGAATATATACTATAAACATAATAAAAAAATAAAAATACCTGTATTTGTCCAACTCCACATACCCATCAAGAGTTATATATGTTATATTAAATTCATCATCCATGAAGAATCTCACAAATTAAACTGTTAACAAAACAGACAAGCAGATTGTGCAACAAGCATGGATGAATAAACTTACTGTGAAGATTACATCAACATAAAACATATATCTGATAGTTTGATTCATTCACAGATAACTGCCCTTAAACTGCACTTGATGTGTGTTCACAAAGTAAAACAGTCTGAGTCAGCCAAAACTTTTTATGACATTTCTTCACCCTCCATGGATCTCATTAACTGCTCCACCAAGAGCTGTTGTGAACAACTTCATCAAACTCTGGAGGCATGAACCCATAGGTTTTAAACTTTGTTTTCAAGTGAGCGTGCTCTTTTCTGCACCCCCTTAAACAACAATAATATTGCATTGTCTTTAGAGATGTGGCCAGGTTGGTGCGAGGCCCTATGAACACACAAAGACACTCTGGGTCAAGTTCAACTGCAAGTTACACAATTTCAGTAAAATGTAGTACCATACATGCAGTGATAAATAACACACTGCTATCAGCCTGTGAAGGTTCTCAGTCGTCCAGGTTGTCTCCTTTTGAGAAGAGTTGCTTGTCCCAGATTAAAGAACACACTGATATGTTGTCCATCACAAAAGGTAATGGTCAAAGTGAAAAAAAGGTTTTTGGTTGAAAATATTAGTGCACTATTTTCAAACTCTCGAGTCCTGAACCCACAGGCATTACTCAGGTTCATGGGAAGAGGGGTATATATCTGTCTATATTTGTATAGTTTCCTTTTCTTTCCTTTGACTCTAAGATGATCAGAAGATCATACTCTATAGACCAGATTTGATGATGTATTGGTTCTCCTTTACTTGCAGTGGGTGGCCTTGTGGCCTAGTCAATGCACTTTTGTATATCCCCAACGCAAACACAATGGTCACATAAATGGTGTAAACCTTAGGAGGGGTCATTTAAAGAGAGATCCCAGAGATATACACCACTGTTCTAGTCAATGTTTCAAACTCCAGCGGTCCGGTTCAGAAGCGTGCCTCAGCTCCGCTCTGCTCTTCCGTTAGAGGCCCAGCCGACTCCAGTTCCTGTTCTTCCATTGGTGGCCTGGCCGACTCCTGCTCTTCTGTCGGTGGCCCGGCCGACACCAGTCCCTGTTCCTCCATTAGAGGCCCGGCCGACACCAGTGCCTGTTCCTCCGTCGGTGGCCCGACCGACTCCTGTCCCTGCTCTTCTGTCAGTGGTCTGGCCGACTCCGGCTTATCTGTCGGCGGCCCGGCCGACTCCGGCTTATCCGTCGGCGGTCCGGCCGACTCCTGTTCTTCTGTTGGTGGCCCGGCCTCCGGAAGGCCTTCGCCTCGGCCGGCCTCCAGAGGGGCTCCGCCTTTGCCTCGGCCAGCTTCCAGAGGGGCGCCACCTTTGCCTCGGCCGGCCTCCAGAGGGGCTCCTCCCTCGTCTCCGCTGGCCTCTCCGCCGGCCTCCAGAAAGTCTCCGCCTTCGCCGGCCTCCAAAGGTTCGCCGCCTTCGCAACCGCCGGCCTCCAGAAGGTCTCCGTCTTTGCCTCCGCCGGCCTCTCCGCCAGCCTCCAGAGGGGTTCAATCTTTGCCTCCGCTGGCCTCTCCGCCGACCTTGAGAGGGGTTCCGTCTTCGCCTCCGCCGGCCTCTCCGCCCTCGTCTCCGCTGGCCTCCAGAGGGGCTCCCCTGTACCCCTCCTCCAGAACCCTGCACCTGCCCCTGATTCGTTTCACCTGTGTCTGATTAGTCCTATCTATTTAGTTTCTGTGTTTCCTTTGTTTCCTTGTCTGTCCGTTCATGGTTTCATATTGTTTCTTGGGTTCTTGGTTTCTTGTGTGTTCATGTGTTCTTAGTTTTTTGGTTTCTTGGTTCCTCTGTGTTCTCTTGGTTTCTGATTCCTGTGGATGATTTTGCCTGTTAGTGTTTTTGCCTGGTTTTCCAGCCACTTTTCAGTTAGTCTGTTTTTGTGTCCTTTGGTTTGTATCCTGCTCCTGGTTTCTTTGTGTTTTAGTTCTCACCGTTTTGTTCATCATTAAAGAGCACTTGTTTAATTCCCTGCGTTTGGGTCCGTTCCTGTACCTCCCCACTTCCCCTGTGATAGTTTGACCAAGAAGGAGAGTGATGGAGTGCTGCATCACATGACCTGACCTCCACAATCACCTGACCTAAACCCAGCTCAGATGGTTTGGGTACTACTGGCCTTCACCTGCATTTCTATTTTTCTGCCTATCTCTTACTGTAATTTCTTCGTCACAAACATAAAATCATCTTGAAACTTCTTCCTTTTCACCCAACCTTTTTCACTATCTACCCTTTTCAGCTGTTTTCTTAATTCCTCTTTTTAGTTGAGGCCGCAACGATTGATCTGAATTTATATTTATATGACCGAACAAATCCATAAGAATTGTAGATAGATGATCATCATGAACCAACAACTCTAAATTTGAAACTCTAAACATGTGAGATCATGAATAATAGTTACAGATTTGTGGGACTTCAAAACTATCCAGAGGTTTTTGCAAATTGAATTGAGTCAGTATGAATGCAGAAAAATTTGCATGTTTACAAATCAAAGATCTATGAAGGTATACACATATCTATAATTTATAATATTTGTGTGTGTGTCATAATCAATCACCTCACAGTCAATACTATACCCATCACTGACTCATGAAACATATTTTTTAATAACTGCAGCACACATAATTATAATTTATAATTGACTGCCCTGCCACTCGATCATACTGGTGTCATCACCACCTCGTATATTCTTTCATATATTGTTTATGCTGTCTCATCACACACATCTAAGAATCACTATACATTGCACTGTGTCAGATTGTGTGACAATAAAACATGAAACACTATGTATGTATATAAACTCAAGACATTCTTTATTGTTTCCATGACAAATAGTAAAAAGGACATTTACAACCTGGAAACAAATCCTTACATCAAATACCTTTCAAACATCAGAACATTCACATCTCTGCATTATTATTACAGAAGAGATCACTGCACATAAACATCAGGTTAACATTAATACATTAATACATTAGATTACTTTGGCTTGACAGAACAACTTCTTCAGATGTTTAGAGATTTCTTTCATTTTCAGTCCATATATGACTGGATTGAACAGAGGATGATATAAAAACGCTTGCAAAGTAATTATTAAATGAACAGTTTTTGGAACTTCAGATTCCAGTCGAGCTATAATGACATTGTACGCACACAAACAGGAAAAGTTGATTAAAACCAACAGGTGAGGTAAACACGTCTCTGCAGCTTTTCTCCTGACTTCTCTACAACTTCTGTAAGATATTATGAGAATATTTGTGTACGTGAAAACTATGTAGAGCAAAGGAAAAAAGACAATATTGAGCAAAATAATCACACCGTACACAGAGAGTGCTCTTGAGCTCACACAGTGAAGTTTGTAAACTGAGTTGTTACAAAAGATTCCTTTCAAAGTAAAGTTACAGAGTTTGATCTTAGAGCTCCACCCAGCTGATGCTGCCACCTGACAGGCAGGTACTAGCCAGGCCAGAACCAAGAAAATACTGATGTTTGTTTTCCTCATGATGGTTGGATATTGCAGAGGTTTACATATAGACACATACCTGTCATAGGCCATAGCTGCCAACAGTGAGAACTCTGAACCACCTAAAGTGTAAAATAAAAAGAACTGAAAGAGACAGGCTGAATATGTTATGATCTGTTTCTCAGACAGAAAGTCAATCAGAAGCTTTGGGTAGATAGTCGTACTGTAAAGAACAGAGTTGATTAACAAAGCTGCAATGAAAATGTACATAGGCTCATGGAGGTTTGGGTGAATCACAATCAGGCATACGATGGTTGTATTACAGCAGATTATCAGAATATATGCCGTAAAAATAAAAATAAAATAAACATATCTGTATTTGTCCATGTCTACATATCCACTAACAGTTATATATGTTAAATTTAATCCTTCATCCATTGAGATTGGCAAAAATAAGCATTAATCCATTAAACAGACAGACAATATTCCAGACATACTAAAAATACAATTGAGTAAACAAACCTCACTTTAAAAGTCGACTCATAATCAGGATATGGATGTGTTAAGAGTGTTTGTGTGTGAAGATTGCATCAACATAAAACATATATCTGATAGTTTGATTCATTCACAGATAACTGCCCTTAAACTGCACTTGGTGTGTGTTCACAAAGTGAAACAGTCTGAGTCAGCCAAAACTTTTTATGACATTTCTTCACCCTCCATGGATCTCATTAACTGCTCCACCAAGAGCTGTTGTGAACAACTTCATCAAACTCTGGAGGCATGAACCCATAGGTTTTAAACTTTGTTTTCAAGTGAGCGTGCTCTTTTCTGCACCCCCCCAAACAACAATAATATTGCATTGTCTTTAGAGATGTGGCCAGGTTGGTGCAAGGTCTTATCATGAACACACAAAGACACTCTGGGTCAAGTTCAACTGCAAGTTACACAATTTCAGTAAAATGTAGTACCATACATGCAGTGATAAATAACACACTGCTATCAGCCTGTGAAGGTTCTCATTCGTCCAGGTCATCTCCCTTTGAGAAGAGTTTAATCTGGGACAAGCAACTCTTCTCAAAGAACACACTGCTATGTTGTCCATCACAAAAGGTAATGGTCAAAGTGACAAAAAGGTTTTTGGTTAAAAATATTAGTGCACTATTTTCAAACTCTCGAGTCCTGAACCCACAGGCATTACTCAGGTTCATGGGAAGAGGGGTATATATCTGTCTATATTTGTATAGTTTCCTTTTCTTTCCTTTGACTCTATGATGGTCAGAAGATCATACTCTATAGACCAGATTTGATGATGTATTGGTTCTCCTTTACTTGCAGTGGGTGGCCTTGTGGCCTAGTCAATGCACTTTTGTATATCCCCAACGCAAACACAATGGTCACATAAATGGGGTAAACCTTAGGAGGGGTCATTTAAAGAGAGATCCCGGAGATATACACCACTGTTCTAGTCAATGTTTCAAACCCCAGCGGTCCGGTTCAGAAGCGTGCCTCAGCTCCGCTCTGCATCAATCCACACAGAGCAACTGGAGCTGACAGTTAGTCAGACACTGAAAGTGCATAGAGAATCCAGTCTATGCCATAGAGAAACACCATAGTCTAACTGCTGTCGTAAAACAGCAAAAAGGGAAACAAATTAACTACGTAGCATATTTACACATTTAGAAGCACCTAAACCAGGAAAATGACCAACTCTGAGCTAGTACACAACATCTGGCAGGCAAAACGCTCTGCTTCTGTGTGCAGGTCCATTAGCAGGTCTGCAGACCATGTGGATCACAGGAATCTTCAACCACTGGACTGTGCTTCACCTGTTTGTATGGCTCCGATCAATGCTAGATCACTAATAAACAAGACTTTATTGCTGAATGACTTCTGCACCTCTTGCGAGTTCAGTTTTATTTTTCCAAACTTCTTCATTCTTAATTGGCATTCTTCAGTTCCCCTTTGTACCTGTAAAAGTGGGGTACTGTCTGTATTTATATCCACCACCCACTGGTCACAGTCCCCATCTGACATCGACTCCAGGTCTATTAGTTCTATCAACTTCTTTCTTGGATCCTAGAGAGATGCTTTTCCCTGGCAGTGTACAGTGGTGTACTGTCCACCAAAAAACTGTCCATGCACTGTCCATGTTGTGATGGTGTGGAGGTGTTTCGCTGGTGACACTGTTGGTGATTCATTCAAATTTCAAGGCTCACTTAACCAGCATGGCTACCACAGCATTCTGCAGAGACATGCCATCCATCTGGTCTGAGCTCAGTGGGACCATCATTTGATTTTCAACAGGACAATGACCCCAAACACACCTCCAGACTCTGTCAGGGCTGTTTGACCAAGAAGGAGAGTGATGGAGTGCTGCATCACATGACCTGACCTCCACAATCACCTGACCTAAACCCAGCTCAGATGGTTTGGGATCGTCTTCAGTGTTTTTACAATGTAGAAATAATAAAAATAAAGAAAACATTTAATGCGTGTCAGATCTTCAGCCTGTTTTATTTCCTTTGTTACAACTTGGCTTACATCTTGTGTTCTTGCACGCCTGTGATTAGCCCTCTAATTACTAGAGTGGATATCTGCTGTGATCTCAGTGCTGAGGAGCTTAGGACCCTCTTTGACTCCACTTGCACTCATATCTTGGAATCTAAACTACTTTCAGAGCTGTGGTTGAATGATACTAACCTCACTTTCAGATGTGAGTACAGATGAGCTGCGAGGAAGAAGAACAAGCTTGAGGAATTTTATGGGACTGTTTATTAAAATACCAGAGAGCCATTGAAACTTTTAAAACGGAGTTCATATCTGACATTAGGATTTAAAATTTGATATGATTTGCCGTGGGCCCTTCTGTTTCTACTGCCTGTATCACTCTCATTACTGGTAAAACTAATCTGCCATCTGTGGCCTAAGATAATTCCCCAGAAACTATTGAGTCGAGTTTTCTCAAATGGTAAACACCTGTTCGTTCTAATTTCAGGCCAGTTTCTAAACTTCCCTTTCTGTCTGAAGTTTGGGATAAAGTAGATTTTACTGAATTACAAAGGCTACGATTCTTCACTACGATTCTAACCTTACCATGCTGGGATGAAGCCTTGTGCCGCAATAGTTGATAATACATGCATAATAAGGAAGTAACTACCTGAAAACATAACAATTTTTGTAATGTTTATTTTTCCCATCATAAATATATGTATTGTTACAACCAAACCTGTCACACACACTGTCACACAGCTTGTAGTGAAAAATAAAGATTTTCTCCTGAGTGCAAAAAACAGCTGCAACAACGGTTACAGTTTTTCAAAACATGTTGGCAAATTACAGTCTGTCTTCACACACCAGCCATCTACGTTGATATAATTTATATGACCAAAATTCAATATTTAAGTTCATCAATACCCAGAGCCAATGATACTAACATGAATATCTTTACATGCAAACAGGGCACAGCTTTGCAAATTAAATTCATGTTAGTAAAATACAGTGAAGAAAAGGTCTGGATTAAAGTTGTGATGACTTGATAATTTTTTTAAATATCTACATCACATTGATTATCAGTACATTGTTCAAGGTTAAGACACTCTCTGTTGTTCCCATCACAAACAGTTAAGAGTCTGTTTGTTCTGGAAATAAGTGAGTACATTAAATACTTTCAAGAATTCATATTTCTACATGATTATTTGACTCTACATTAGAAATCACTATTAGTACATCAAATGAGTTTGGCTGGATGGAACAACCTTTTGAGGTGTTTGGAGATTTCTTTCATTTTCAGCCCGTATATAAGTGGATTAAACAAAGGATGATATAAAACTACTTGAACCATCATTATTAAACGAACAGTGTTTGGAAAATCAGATTGAACTCGAGCTATACTGACGTCGTATGCAGTCAAACAAGAGAAACTGATTAAAACCAACATGTGAGGTAAACACGTCTCTGCTGCCTTTTTCCTGACTTCTCTACCACTTCGATAAGATATTATAAGAATCTTTGTGTATGTAAAAATTATGAAGAGAAGAGGGAGAATTGCAAGATCTAATAGAGTAAACACACCGTATATAGTAATTACTCTTGACCTTACACACTGAAGTTTGTAAATTGCATTGTTACAAAATATTGCTTTCATAGTAAAGTCACACAGTTTAGTGTCAGCACTCAGTATTGTAGGTATTGCAATATGACAAGCAGGCACAAGCCAAGCAAAAAACAATAAAAGACTCACAGTTGTTTTTGTCATGATGGTTGGATATTGTAATGGTTTGCATATGGACACATACCTGTCATAGGACATGGCTGCCAACAGTAAGAACTCTGCACTTCCTATAGTGTAATATATGTAAAATTGAAAGAGACAGGCTGAATAAGATATGATCTGTTTTTCTGATAAAAAGTCAATCAGAAGCTTTGGGTAGATCGCAGTGCTGAGAACAAAAGAGTTCATTAGCAATGCTGCAATGAAAATGTACATAGGCTCATGGAGGTTTTGGTGTGACCAGATAATGTACATAACAAAAAAATTACAACATATAATTAAAATATATACTAAGAATGTCATCAGAAAATAAAGATATCTGTATTTGTAAACTTCCACATGCCCACCAAGAGTTATATATGTTACATTTAACTCATTATCCATTAATGTTGTCTCACTATAACATCTAACCTGTACTGAGTGTCTTACTCACTCACAAAGAGACTCTTAACATGTTAATCTCCAAAGTTCAGAAAATGAAATGTTATTTATAAGATTGCGTCACCCTCCAAGGATCTCATTAAACTAAAATATAAAGAAACTCTGGAGGCCTGAAGTTACAGCAGTGTTTGACCTCTTTCACTTGACCATTGCGCAATCTTTACAACTCAACCTATCAGCAGGAGCCATTGATGTAGTTCTCAAGACCGTCCTTGGTCCAGAGACCATTCTCAAGACCACATTTTAAAAGGTCTCAGTCTTGTCTCTGTCTCAGACAAAGGGGACTCATTACTGTGATTGAATATAAACCTTCTAACCAATAACTTGACTGATTTCTAATGTGAAGTTTTTGTTCCTGCTCATCCAAACTTTCACACAGTCCTTCAGAGACCTTCTCGGTTGTATGTCATGGCGGTTATCTTGGTTATCATGGGCAGTGTTGCACATGAGCAGTGAACCTTTGGCCTCAAAGTTGATGTGTCAGAAGCAGGAAAAATGATCAAGGATTTGAGTGACTTTGACAAGAACCAAAGTCGTGGATAGACGACTGGGTCAGTGTGTGTTGGCTGATGATTTTCTGCCTTGATTTTCAAGTCAGATGTGGCCTTTTGACAAAGCTGAAGGTTTGTTTGCAACAAAACATTTGTTAACATTAATATTATTGACGTGTTGATGCTTCCTTATTGTGCATGCACAGTCAACTACCATGGGCTTGTCTGCAATTAAGTCAATTTTGTCTGAAGCTTTGTCACAAGTCATGGGTAACATAGCTGTCCATAAAAGGGGTCATCACTCTTTAAATGAATGAATTGTTTGAGTTTAATCTGACAAACATACTGTATAAGGGTGCATTGACTACAGAGAACAATGTGAGCTACTGACACAGCAAGCAAATGAAAACCAACAAATCAGAAATCTGGCCTGTTCAGTATAAATAAAGCTCATCACAGAGTCAAAATTAAATGAAAGGAAACTAAAAGTATAAGATATAGTGTATACTGTATACTATAATAGTATACAAAGACGTTTTCCTACCCTGGCATGCCTCACATGGAGGTTACACAGGGTCCATCATGTCATCAGGTCATTGTAGGGACAGTGTAAAATCATTGTTATGAGGAAAATTACTTCATGTCAGCAGAAAAGGGCTGTCTCATTCCCTAGACACAACAGATTGTCACGGGGGAGTGGGGAGGTTACAGGAAAGGACCCAAATGCAGGCAGGTGTGGGTACACAAGGGCTAACTTTAATAATAAAACAAAATGGTGAGGGAACACAAAACAGCACAGGAGCAGGAAAAACCAAAGAACACAAAAAAACAGACAAAACAAAAAGCGGCTGGAAAATTAAAAAAGGCGGGAAACAAGACAGGAAGTAGAATAAGACATGGCAGACAGGGTGGAACTACAAAATAAAACAGGAAACACAGAAGCAAACTCAAAACTGTAACACAGATAGGTACATGATGTAGAAACCTCTGCAGAGTCAGTGACACTGTCAGACATCACAAGTGTCTTTAACTCGATCATATATGGACTGAAAATGAAAGAAATCTCTAAACACCTCAAACAACTGTTATGTCAGACAATAACTAAGATAGATAATAGATAGCTAATGTTATCAACATTTATCGACTCCTGCATTAACAATAGAGAGATAGGAAGTATTTATTGCAGACTATATGTATAAGCCTCTGTACACTGTTTGTATAAGAGTTTAACTTTTAAAGTGGCCTGGCCTATACCATTACTGAACTGTAGAGTCATCATGAGCTGTGAGACCTTCTTTGACATCCAAGATTTGAGACTGTTTTACCGAAGCTATCTACTTATGTCCACCATACACTGGAAAGACTTTGTGAAATCGTAAAAACTCTTCCCACAAACTGTCTCTAGACATGAGAGGGTGACTTTTAAAAATATTTTCAAAGACCGAGGATCTCACACGGTCAATATTTGCAAACTACAGCTAGATTAATTTTGAGATCATTTCCCATCATGCATCTGGTGGAGCAGAAACAAACTGTCCTTGTGTGTGCATTTGGAGCTCTGCAGTGACTTCTGTCCACTTTGTTTCTTCTACACTCTCGCTCACTCCACAACGTTCTCCTTGTCTTCTTCAGTCCAACAGAACTGAGACTTCAACCCGAGTCCCCCCTATGTTTCCTACTATGTATCTCATCTCCTGCTTTCTGATGGAGAGAGGGCTCCAATTAGTTGTAATATGTCTGAGTCTGAGTCTGATATGTTACATTTTTTGTACATATTTTCTGAACTTCAAGACGAGAAAAAGAGTTTTAAGACCACCTGACACAAAAACTTTCAGGATTTTATACTGAGATTAAAAATGTGTCTGTGACAGTGCAATGATTTGAAAAGTTGTTTGGTGTGAGGCCAGCATTGGCTGACACAGCTAATTTATTTAAATTAGACCTTTTATTATGAACTCTGCTCTCCATCTCCAGAGAAAACTACAGTTTTGTTTTAATGTCTTGTTCTTGTTTTTTCTGTATTTCACGTCATTGTTCACCTCCACTTTGTTAATATGCCAATAAAACATCTTAAATGTTGAAAAGACCATGTGTGACCAGGTGTGGCTGGATCTCATCTTTTATAAGAGTCTCATGGACATGCTCTACTGTGACACCCAATATAGTGTGGTAGTGACCCAACCAATATGTCTATTTACTGTATGCTAACACCTCAGAACAACACAACTGATGGTCTCTGATGGGGCTGGACTGTGTTGAAGTCACTGGAAAAATGAAAAAAGAGGGTACACCACACATTTCCATAAGTTGTGCACAGTCCTGAGTGTGCCAGGATAAGCACCATGCAGGTGCCCTGGATATGCTGATACACTGACAGATGTTGTGTAATGTTTTTTAGGGACCGTTAACCAGGTCATTGTTTCCACTTGGTTTGTTAGTGCTCCTCGTTGTCGTGGGATGCACAGGAAGTGGGGATCATGGTCTTTGTGGTGAATGCTATGTAAAAGTAGAGAAACCTCCCCTTCCCTTCCTGTTGCTCCCCTTGCCAGGAGACAAAACAACAATTCACACTTGTCCTCTTGTGATTCCATCATAAAGTCTGTAAATCATTCCCTGTTGGTCTCAGAGGCTGTGCTCGAACACGGTCTGGTCCGGCTGCTTTTAGCTTATGTACAATGTATATTACACTTATGTAACATACATCATTTTGTATTCTATCTTGTTTATTTTATATATATTACTATTTGTTTTACTTACAATACTGTTAACACATCTAGTGCTCTTAATGCTGAGCTGACCTCTTCTTCTCGTCCAACACTTTTAATTGTACTGTTGACCGTGTGTTAACCTGCATATGATATACAACTCATTGCTGGTCCACATACTGGTGTACGGCCTTCTGAGTGCTTCCACGTTTTGTCTACACCTATGTGTGTTTGTTGTCATAAATTATATTAAATGTTATTAATCACAAAGACAAACAGGAAACATCATCAAGGTATTTATTTCTTGAAACAATGTCAAACTTTTTGATTGTACAATATGAATGTTATTAGTAATAACAAGGTTCTGTTTAGATGTTATCGAAGGAAACAGACAAATCACTTCTCAAGACATTATTAAGAAGTAATTATTGCACATTATTTGTTCGTGTTGACAGAACAGATCAGACTCAACGGAACAACTTCTTCAGGTGTTTAGAGATTTCTTTCATTTTCAGTCCGTATATGATCGGATTAAAGAGAGGATGATACAAAATCAGCTGTAAAGTCATTATTAAACGAGCTGTTTTTGGAACATCTGATTCCAGTCTCAGTATAGTAATATCATACATACACAGCAATGAAAAGTTGATTAAAACCAACAGGTGAGGTAAACACGTCTCTGCAGCTTTTCTCCTGACTTCTCTACAACTTCTGTAAGATATTATGAGAATATTTGTGTACGTGAAAACTATGTAGAGCAAAGGAAAAAAGACAATATTGAGCAAAATAATCACACCGTACACAGAGAGTGCTCTTGAGCTCACACAGTGAAGTTTGTAAACTGAGTTGTTACAAAAGATTCCTTTCAAAGTAAAGTTACAGAGTTTGATCTTAGAGCTCCACCCAGCTGATGCTGCCACCTGACAGGCAGGTACTAGCCAGGCCAGAACCAAGAAAATACTGATGTTTGTTTTCCTCATGATAGTTGGATATTGCAGAGGTTTACATATAGACACATACCTGTCATAGGCCATAGCTGCCAACAGTAAGAACTCTGAACCACCTAAAGTGTAAAATAAAAAGAACTGAAAGAGACAGGCTGAATATGTTATGATCTGCTTCTCAGACAGAAAGTCAATCAGAAGCTTTGGGTAGATAGTCGTGCTGTAAAGAACAGAGTTGATTAACAAAGCTGCAATGAAAATGTACATAGGCTCATGGAGGTTTGGGTGAATCACAATCAGGCATACGATGGTTGTATTACAGCAGATTATCAGAATATATGCCGTAAAAATAAAAATAAAATAAACATATCTGTATTTGTCCATGTCTACATATCCACTAACAGTTATATATGTTAAATTTAATCCTTCATCCATTGAGATTGGCAAAAATAAGCATTAATCCATTAAACAGGCAGACAATATTCCAGACATACTAAAAATACAATTGAGTAAACAAACCTCACTTTAAAAGTCGACTCATAATCAGGATATGGATGTGTTATTTGTTCAGTTTCCTGACTGAAGTTTGTGTTCATGTCTAAACTTCAGATAGAGTACAGTCTGAGTTTGTCAAATGTTTTTATCAGATTGCTTCACCCTCCATGGATCTCATTAAACCCTTCAACAAAAGTACAAAAAAAAAGTAGTACCCTGTCTGTGACACTCGGCCCTGTTGGTTCACTAAATCTCTCTAGAACTAGAACTCTCAAATATGAAGTTTTTAATATAGAAAATGATCCAGTGATTTAACGAACGCTACTCAAACAGGAAGCAGTGGATTATTCCACATTTAGTGCTCCAGACAGGATTTGGAACGGCACAATATGTACGTGAATTCAAATAAACTGCAGTGTGTGTTTGTGATATTGAAGGAACAACAGTGTGGCTCACTGATTTTAGTCTATCGCACACAGGAAGAAGATATATCAGGCTTTGATACAAACAAAACACCTGTTACAAACAGCTCCACTGTGCTCTAAAATATGTTATATTTCACCATGCTACAGCAGCTTTTCTGGCCTGGTCCATGAAAATAACAAACAGAATCAGTAATGAGGCTCCCTGGTAGAGTCCAACACTGTAAAAAGGCTCAAGGCCTCCATCTCCATGGGAGCTGCTTGGAGATGTGGTCAAAAGTGGTCACAATCTGAGAAGAAATGTGTCCTTTGAGACTTGGGAAGGTCAGAGAACAAAAGCTCAGACATCAGAGGAGCTCAGGAAGGTCATAGTGAGTCTCATATGATTTATAAGAAAGAACGATCAGCAAATAAGTGGACACTCTTGAATGATGGAAGAAACACTTCAGACAAAGTCCTGAACCTGACCAGCATGTCCTCTGTGGAGGACTGTTGGAGGCCTTACCCATCTCTGTGGTCACTGACAACAATGTTCTGCTGGGAAACCTCAAGTCCTCGGCTCCTGCCATTCATGTGGCTCTTACTTTGATACGTACAATCTACCTGAGCATTGTTGCAGACCATGTTCACCCTCCAACCAGTTCAAGGAGTTGACTTGACCTCCAGATTCTCCAGATCTCAATCCAGTTGAGCATCTGTGGGATGTGCTGGACAACAAGTCGGATCATGGAGGCCTCACCTCCAAACCTCCAGGACATCAAGGATTTGCTGCTAACATTTTGATGCCGCATGGTGCATGCCCCATGTACCAAGACTAAGCCTATATCACAGTGGCTTGGGTTCACTTCCAACCTGCGGCCCTTTGCTGCATGTCAACCCTCTTCTCTCTCTCTCTCCACTTTCCTGCCTATCTACATCTGTACTATCAAATAAAGCTGAAAGCAGAGACAATCTTGGAACTCATCGTCTATTTCTGGGGGCAACAGATGATGTGTCTGAGCTTGCAGTGTAGCAGTTTAAGGAAACAGATATCCAGGCCAAGACTTCCGCCTCTGCAGCCTGATTACACAGGAATTCTTTACTTCATGATCATGAAACCAACTGTATCACGAAGGTATCACAAACGCTTTTGAGAGGTCAATAAAGAGTCACAAGCCTAAGCTGAAGACTGCTTTATTGGATTTCTCCCCAGAGGATGAGAGGTCAGCATTGAACGCCTATGACTCGCTTTAATGCTGACAGGAAAACAGGTTTTCAGATGGCCTTGTGTCAGTGTGGAGGGCTGAGGACACCATGGAGGCCCATCAACTGGCTGACAACCTAAATGTGCTTTATTGTACGTTTGACCTAAAGTTACATAGTATGAGAACAGACCAAGTCAGTGTAGAATTGATTTAAAATCAAAGTAAAGTTACACAATGTTACTTTAGCTCCTGCAGGGAAAAAAACAGTGGGTGAGCCATAACTGTTACACTCTTGTTGAAGGTCATAATTTGGTAATAAAGAAAAGAGAAAGTGTGTGTTGTTTCTGTGTGTATCTCAGAGGTAACAAAGTTTGTTTAGAGAGCACCAACATGGCGTACACATGAGCCCTCAGCTGCTGTAAGGACACTGTAATGAGTGTCATTAGTGTCACCTCAGTGCTGAACAACAGGCCGGCCCTCAGGGGACGGGTCGGACTGCAGCCAGAGTCTGCAAACAGCTAATTATGACCCAGAGGTCACAATGAGCCGGCCTCAGGGAGACAACCTCTTACCACTGTGATCAGAAACAAATGATCCAACATGATGTCATGTTACAAACACGAGGTTTTCACATGGTCAACAGGTCGTTATCTCCTCTGTCCCTTGAGAGCAATTAAACACAATAACAACAATATTACTAATTACACTAATATCTATCTAGTACACTTTAACAGCAAGAGAAAATGAATATAAAATATACGATATGTTTCATTTTACTGCTGTAGAAGTTTAGTGTTCTTTAACTAAAAACAGAAGAATTCACCAAATGTAACATTTACATTTAAAAAAAAATGTCATAAGAGAAACTGGAAACGTGTTACTTCAACAATACTCTTATTAAAACTTCAAAATAGAAACAGAGGTTCAGATCACAGTTTAAACAAAGTTGTTACTGCCACCTACTGGTGAAGCTGATGTTGCCCAAGAGCGACTTAAACCAACATGTTGTAACTTTTCTTTCAGAAAATAACAGTTTAAATCATGTTGATCTACACTGACCTGTGATCAGGTGAATGGTGTCTCTGTCATTCGTACGTCTGTTCTCACACTATGTAACTTTGGGCTCCGGGTCGGGACAAGTACGTAACGCTTTACGGCACTAAGTCACACACCACCAACTATTTCACTGATTTTGGTGAAACTGGATCATATTTTATGGAGAAAATGTTTTCTGGTTTTCCCTCTGATGTCCTCCGGCTGCTCCGCCTCAACTCTCTGTGATTTACAGAGTTTATGATGGACAGTGAAGTAAACTGCTGACAACTGTAGCTGCTGTTAGCTCATGTTAGCTCACTTTGTTAGTTGGGCTGTCCAGACTGTGAGCTCAGAGCACCAGGGAGTGTTAGTATTTGTACCACAGGCGTTTAGGACCACCGGAAAGAAAAGGGGGGGTTTACAGGCCCAGCAGTCAGCAGCTTCTATGGACATAATGGCAGAGGAGAAGAGAGTGAAGAGGACATTGACGGAGGAAGCTAAGAAGAGAAAAGGAGAGAGTGAGCGAGCAAGAAGCCGTCTGTTACATCTCCGTCTAGTAAACAGTGACTATTTACAAGTGTGGTGAAATCCAGGGTGAGAACATACAAAGGTGACTACTGACACAAAATACTCAACAAGCAAACAAACTGTCAGCTACAAAACCAAGAGAAGCACAGGGAAGTCTTTCTCAGAGCATGTGGAGGAGAACAAAGCTGCACTCTCAGCCAGGTTCCTGGGGTACGGTCGAATAGTCAAAAAAATTAGCTCCTAGGTCCTTTCCTAACCACCTTTACTTGACCTCGATAGAAAACGTCACAAGGTCATAAGGAAACATGTGAAGGAGAGGTCATAAGGAGTTAGGAGAAGACAACTGCTCTCACACTAGACTACGTCATGAAGCGTCGGTGAATGTTATTGACGTGATCTGTGGTAAAACTACAAAGTCCAGAAGATGGACTACAAAACGCTCATCTGAGATACTTCCTAGATACTCCCCGTGCGCTCTGACCGTGTTGTTTCATGCAGGAAATATAAACGTGGACAACCCGGTGAAAAATGTGACTTCATCATCAACGTCAGAGTTCAAATAATAAATGAATATTGTCCACCTGTCACAGAAGTCAGATGAAGTGTTTGTTAGCTGGTATGGTCGCTCACCCTCCTGTCCACTCATATAGAAACATATTAGCAAGTTATGGCAAAGATATATGATTAATCAGCAACGGTAACTTCATGATGATCTGCAGGACGCTGGATGTCACAGTTACAAACAGTTTGTACTCTGTGTGTGAACGCAGCTCCACAGTCAACAACAGAACACACTTCATGATCAAAGTCTGACATCACGTCAACACGTATGTTCATATTCACACGCTCTCTCTGCTGCAGGCTGCATCACACTGTTTAAACACACTGATGTTGTCTGGTTGTGAATGACTGAATGGTGCGCCGATTTTTTGTCGCTGCCACAAGGAATTGTGGGACGGCATTACCTCCTTTCCTTTCCTAAAGGATGGTCCGGTGTATCCTATGCTAAAGGAGATAATAAAGGAAGCATTGA
Source organism: Argyrosomus regius (assembly GCA_946959425.1). Lineage (NCBI taxonomy): Eukaryota > Metazoa > Chordata > Actinopteri > Sciaenidae > Argyrosomus > Argyrosomus regius. The sequence goes on from OX336895.1 coordinate 264,768, forward strand.
AGCTCCTTTCCTTCACAGTTTGAGAATTCGAACAGCTCTTATCATGGCGGCTATGTTAATACTTCCGGGTCATTTCACTCAGTGAGGAAGGTTCCTAAGCAAATTTGACTATTCGACCGCACCCCTGCTGTCTCTGGTAGGAACATATCTTAAGTAGGCCACATCCTGATCAGCTGGATTGGAATCAGCTGTGGTTGAGTAGCACCTATGCAAAGATCCTCACACAAAAACAGGAGGTCACACTCCTGAACAAAACAAGAAACATATTACACAAAATGTCCGGACAAGAGTAAATCTGGGACTGACCTTTAGTGGTTGGTGAGAGCTTGGTGAAATAAAAGGCTGAAAGACAGACGCCGAGCTGGGCTGACTGCTGTTGGACTAGTCAGTAATATTAGCTGGCTGCTATGTCTGCTGTTGGTGACCTTGTTGATGTTTGGCTGTTAGCAAAGTTGTCGACTCGCTAGTTTTTGATCAGAAGTAATGTAATCAGAACAAATACTCGAGTACAGCTGAACATAGTTACCACAGTGGGATTACACTCTGACACTGGAGACAACAGACACTGATTTATATATGAGGTTGCTTGTCTCATTATTTTTTCAGGCATTGACTCAAATAACTGAATCACTGAATGAATGCGTTCACACAGATACTGTACTTTAAGAAAACATCAGCATGTATTGATCAGCAGAGCGGACATTCAGGCTCCTCTTCAGGCGGCCATGTTTTCTTACATTTATCTGTTTCTGTGGCCGCTGCCTCTCGTCTGAAGGATCAGCATTAATCTCTGAGGACGTGACCCAGTGACCATTACCTCTGTGATAGCACACACACACACACACACACACACACACACACACATACACACACACACAGCTGATTACGGCTGGCCTCTTGAAGACCCAGATGTTGTAGAAGGATTTACCGTTATTGTGTGTTTGTGTGTTAACACTGTGTTGACTGTGTGTCTGTGTGTGTGTGTGTATGTGTGTGTGTGTGTGTGTGGCTAAAAGCAGTAAAGAGTTAAGGAGCTTTGTGATCTGTTGAAGTACTTAAAGTGAGTGAGAGAGCGAGAAAATGAGGATGTAAAGAGACGTTCTCATGTATGTAAGACAGCAGGGAGACAGATGGAGAGAGCGACAGGAGGGACATGAGACAGAAAAAAATTTAAAGCCTCAAAAAGAAGAAAACAAAGAAAAAGAGCGAAGGGATGGCAGGAGAGGACGGCAGGGAGGGAGGGAGGGAGGGAGGGAGGGAGGTTAGTGGTTGGTGGATTAAGTCGGGTTAGAGAGGATTAGTGTCTGTTTTGGTTTGGTAGTAAAATCACATCCATGTCAGTCACCACTGACTGCTGCTGACACACTGAAGCATCACCAGAGAGGAAGAGGAGGACAGAGAGGAGGAGGACGAAGAGAAGGTGAGTTGGTCTGATTTTACAGACTGTTGATGAGCGAGTGGCCCAATGGTTCATGCTCACAACTAAATGTTAACTTCAGCATGTTAACATGCTAATCTTTAGCAGATATGTTTATATGTAAAAATGTTCAGATAGTGAGGGACCTGTAGTGGATGTTGATTGGCATTTACAACAGCCAATAGCGAGTGTGCGTTACACCCCCACTGCTATACATTGCAGCTAGTGCTATGAGCTAGTGTCAGCATCTACCTTCCAGTGACTGAACACAACCTCCGAACCAGCAGTGAGCAGCATTCTAACAGTGAATACAGCAGCCTACCGAGGTGGTTTTCTTGCCGGGTTTGGCTCCTGGCATCCCGGGGCTGAGTCAGTTCAGTTAGCTACACGGCTGACCGAGCTAACCACAGTTAGTGTTAGCTTCACTACTTATCAGTGTTTCCATCATAAAGTCTGTAATTCACCTTGGTGGTGTAACGTTATTCCCTGTTGGTCTGGCAAACCCTGCTTGAAAACCAAGCACAGCCCAGCCCACCAGCTCCACACTCTTCCTTCTGGCTTCAAAAGAACAAGATGGTGATGTCCACAATGCCAAATTTAAGACTTCAGAACGGTTGTCCACAAACCAACAGGTTTTTGATGTCACAGTGGGTTGCAGTCACCACAGCGTTGAGCGTTATCATATTTAAACAGCCAACAAATACATACGTATATGTCACTGACTTCCAATACTTGATTCAATCAAATCTGTTTGTTGAGTTTACAAACATGTTTCAAACACAAACACAAGCTAGAACTAAAAATACCTCAGACATGAACGTCACATGATGTGTTCAGGTGACGTTTGATGACTTTCACATCATGGAAGCTGAGCCGAGATTAGAAGCTAAAGAGGAGACGTAACCACAAATGAGCCAAAAATACCACAAGGTGCCTTCAAAGCATTCACTCCTGATTCTCTGTGCTGCTGTTTTAGGGACAAAGTAAAAAAAATATTGAGTCTGTGGTGGTGGAAGACTGTATCAGCTGTTTTGAGTATGAATGAGCTATATATATATATATATATAGCGCCGGCCAGAGGGGGGAAGTTCAGACAGGTTGTGTCCGGGGTGTAGAAGGATCTGCAGAAGAGATGTTTCCTGACTGTGGACACATAAGTCACGGATGGAGGGCAGGCTGGCACCGATATTAAAAATTACAAATTAAAGATTAAAAATTGATATCAGCTGATTGAAGTTTTTAATGATGTCAGTTGTTCAGTCTCTGAATACTAAAACTTACTTTGCATTTTATTTTCAGTGAAATGACACGTTCTTCTTCTTTAAGTCTGGAACCATGAGACAAGCTATGGAGGACGGTGAGACACACACACACACACACACACTTGACCTTCATTGACTTTCACTGTTTATTGTCTTGATTAAATTGAGTCTTAACCCTGAACTTCTGGACTTAATTTCAATTTAATCTGATCTGGAGCCTAATTCATGGTGTTGGTGCCCCTGGAGGTCAGTCATGTTAATCCTGTCTGTTTAAAAACACGTCTGCCTTCTGCTCAGGAGAAACCATCACAAACATCTGCTGCCCCTTCACAGACAGCTTGATTTAGTCTGAATGTACAATATTTAAACTTTCATTCAGAGGAAACTTTTCCCCATTTTACTTACTTACTAAAAAAACATTTGATAATCCTTTAAAATACAATTTATTTAGTGTTTCCAAAGCTGTTAAATAAGAATGAGAATATACAGCAAGTGGGCCATTGTAGCAAAATAACCCTCTTCAGCACAGTGCTGTAGTCAAAACCACCTAAACCAATGCTTAGGTTGGTGGTACATGTCAAAGTAACATCCACATGAAAGCCTCAAAGCATCAAACTGCCTCCTGCTTGCCTTCTTCCCATAATGCATCCTGGGGTTCCCCAATTAAGCAACGCACCCAGCCATCCACGAGATGCAAAAGAAAACATGATCCATTCGACCAGGACACCTTCTTCCCTGACTGGTCTGCAGCTACACAGCCCCATACACAACAAACTGCAGTGCCATGCACTGTGTATTCTGACACCTTTCTACCAGAACCAGCATGAACCTCTTTGTTGGATCGGGCCTTCACTCCACACATTCATCACTGAGCTTTGGCCGCCAATGCTCACCAGTTCACCACTTTTCCTTCCTTGGACCACTTTTGATATGTACTGGCCACTGCAGACCGGGAACACCCCACAAGAGTGTGGTTCTGGACATGTTCTGATGTTTTGGACCACTGGGAAGAGGAGATTTTCAAGTCCAGCAGTCAGCAGCTTCTGTTGACATAATGGCAGAGGAGAAGAGAGTGAAGAGGACGTTGACAGAGGAAGCTAAGAAGAGAAAAGGAGAGAGTGAGCGAGCAAGAAGCCGCCGGAGTGTGCACCAACAAGAAGACAGACAATGGCGTCTTTGAAATAACCGTGTATTTTTGTTTGTGTGTGCAGTTGTCAGTGAGGTGTTGTCCAGTGTGGTGGAGGACATCGGTCAAGCTGTCCACAGAAACGTTAGCGGAGCTCAGCTTCTTCAGGAACTCCTAAACGCACCATGGCTGCACGCTCTGCTGAAGGTACGACCTGGCTCAACAGGCCTACTACTCTAAAACACCATGCAACACGTAAACGTCCAGCCATGACATCATTTCCTGTTTTGTCTTTCCAGATTTATGAGTGCCTGTTGCAGTTCCAGAGGTTGACGCCGAGCCCCATCCTGCCTTACGCATTGGGACTCTCACATGAGGTTCATGCACACACATGCATTCAAAAGCTCTGTCAACAATGTTGAGGAATATAAAGTAGCAGCCTCACTAGACAGGGTTCGACCACATAACGTCACATGATTTACAGACTTTATGATGGAAACATTGATAAGTAGTGAAGCGCTAACTGTGGTTAGCTCGGTCAGCCGTGTAGCTAACTGAACTGACTCAGCCCGGGATGCCAGGAGCCAAACCCGGCAAGAAAACCACCTCGGTAGGCTGCTGTATTCACTGTTAGACTGGACACTGCTGGTTCAGAGGTTCTGTTACTGTATTCACTGTTAGACTGGACACTGCTGGTTCAGAGGTTCTGTTACTGTATTCACTGTTAGACTGGACACTGCTGGTTCAGAGGTTCTGTTACTGTATTCACTGTTAGACTGGACACTGCTGGTTCAGAGGTTCTGTTACTGTATTCACTGTTAGACTGGACACTGCTGGTTCAGAGGTTGTGTTCGGTCCCAAGTTGAAGGTAGACATTGATACTAGCTCATAGCACTAACTTCAATGCATAGCAGGGGGGTGTACAGTACGCTCACTGTTGGCTACTGTAAAAACCCTCTTTGTCTCTGCAGCCAGTTTGAGGACAAAGATGATCATCTAAGTCTGAAGAAGTATCAGTCTGTAATCCTGTCTGTGTCTGTCTGTCCATCAGATCATGTCTGTCATACAGAAGGTCCCCCGTCCCTCAGCTGAAGCCCGAGAGCTCTACAGCCTCCTCAGCTCACCACACATCCAGGTCTGTACAATCCCTCTTACACGATGCATGTTTGATGCTCTGTTGTAACACCTGTACCGGTCTCTCAGGCCCTCCTATCATCCCACGACAGCATAGCCAAGTTAGACTTTGGACCAGTTTTACCGCCTCTGCCTGATGAGATGCCTGAAGACGAGGAGGCTGTGAGGATTGTCTGTCTGGTGAAGAACAACCAGCCGCTGGTGAGACCATTTCATAACGTTTATTTAGTTTTACTGAAGGGTGATTATAGAAGTGATTCATGTTCGTATAAAGTGTCTATGAGTAGAATATGTGTTTATAGTTTCAAATACAACAGTTAGTTCTGACCAAGTGATATAACGTTACATTAACATTTGTCACCTGTGTTAGATTGTTTTAAAAATGAACATATTTCTAAAAGTAGTTTAAAAACCATTTACTGCATCCTGCTGTTCACTACATTCGTTATTCCCTACCAACGTTATTTTACTGTTAGACTAACGTTAATTTAGTGTTAGACCATTTCAAACTTGAAGGTTTCTCTCTACAATAAGAGCTGCTTGGTGGATCAGATACACACCGAATTGAACACTGACTCTAAACACTGTTAATTCAGTCTGTCGTGTGTGACAGGATTTAAGTTTAGGATTTTAGTTTTTTCAGCCATCTCCAAAGTAACAACCTTCCTGCTTCCTGTTTGGTGCTGAGGAGAGCACACTGACCTTCTGATATAAGACTGATATTTTCACCAAAGTGACTTAGTGTCTCATTTCACTGGTACATAGATGATAAAAAGCTGCCGGCCTCTCGTGCTTCATTAGCCCTAGTAAATTGTTCTGGTGGTCTAAACATCATTGAGAATATACTGGCTTCTACAGTCTGACACAAAGATGAGAAGACTTGTTTACAATCCTCTTTATTCCTCAGGAGGTATAAAAAAAAAGAATATGTGAGAGTATCTAAAATGTCAAACACTCCTATAACCAAAGGGAGTTTTGTGGCCTAAACCCTGGTTATGGACAATTATTATAATTGGAAGCATTAAGAAGAGAACCTCCTTTTTAATCCATAAAGATCTCAGTTTCTTATCTTTTGTTCATCAAGAATGGAGAAGTGTGCGGAGGAGTTGTAGGAGCTGGAGATGGAGCGATTCGTAGTCGTTGGAGCAGCCTGCGGCGCCTCACACTGGAGCGCCTCGTACCCGTGAGGAGGGCATGGTCTGGGGAGGAGCTCAGAGCAACTGCAGGTGAAGCCAGGCCTTTGCCGCTCCCCAGAGGAAGACAGTCACGCCCCTTTCTGCCTCGCTACGAATCAACAGGAAGCTCCTCTTTGTGTCCATACACCGCAGAGCTTTGGAAGAAAGGGCTCAACAAATCAGCTCCCTCTGTCTTTAGTCCCACCCCCAGCAATGGTAAGAGGAGGACAGGAAGCCATGCAATCACCAATCATCTGTCATCCATTGTCTGATCTGTCATCAATACATCCAATCATCATCATTATCATCATCATCATCATCATCATCATCATCATCATCATCATCCAATCATCAGTTCATCATCAGGGCCTGAAAGGCTCCCAGAATCACGTCCACATCCTGTTAATCTAAAGCGCTCCGTTTCGATGAAGTATGTGAAACCAAAATTCGAAAAAAAAAAGTTTTTTTTCCTTTTTTAACCACAGACTGTCTGAAACATGGACGTAGTCTCTGTGACGTCCCTCACAGGTTTCTGAAGAGCCTTTGTGAAGCTCAGTGTGGTGGCTCTGATCCTCTCTCTGTTGGCAGTCCTACCTCTGTCGACTCCCAGTTATTCTAACAATGGTCAAAGAGGTAGAGCTGATGTTGTGCTACTCTGGGGTCATATAGATGAGCCTGAGAAGATAGTTCCTTTTCTGTGTTTCCACTCATACTGTACATCATTCATTCATCCATTTTTGGAAAGTCCATCTTGAGATTCGTCCAGCAGAATTGCTCATCTATCAGTTCATCCATCATGTATTTTTCTCCATCCTCACCATCTCCAAAACGGTTGCTTCATTGTCTCCATCGGTCTCTTTCAGCTACTTTTTGAATTACTGTTCTTTGTGGATTTTCCCAACTTTCTCTCTTGTCTTCATGGAGGTTCATTTTCAGAGAAACCCAAACACAACGAAGGAGAAGGTGCCTCTACTGGTGGGGGCAGTGATGACTATGCCTACCCTCCTCCTCCAGTCCCAGCTTACAGCCTTCCCAACTCCCCTGCCCTGTACAAAAAGGGGGCTACAGGGGGACACTCAAGAAATGTCCCTACACCAGGCAGAACCTCTTCTTTCACTGGGATGAACTCTCTCAGAGCCTATACAGCGCCTTCTAGTCCTGCGGTTCATCGCTCCACTCAGCAGCAGGGGGTTAACACTCTCCCCACACCTGGCAGGCAACATCGGTATCAAACTGGATCTCATAGCAAACACCAAGAAGAGCTTCAAAATCATCCTGTGATCCAGTACTCGACTGCTCCTTGTCACAAAGGATACCAGAACCAACCACAACAGACACAAAATGAGCAGCACCAACCAAAACTCCATCAACATCCTCAGCCTGTTGAGTTCACCGAACAGCGCAGCATGGATGAGCTCAGGTCCACTGTCCAGAAAGTGTCCAGCAGTATCAAGCACGGCACTCAAGACGTCCACGTTCTTGGCCACAAGATGATGGCAGGGACAGAGATGATCACAGACAATGTGGAAGACAACGCCCAGGCCCTCAACCTGCTGACTGAGGTGGTTGACAAGCTTCAGGGACTCATTGTGGCCAGCAAACAACCCAAGCCGTCACCTTCATGCAGGCCAACACAGCACGTTCCTCCGCCACCTCCTCCAAGGGTCTCAACAGTGTCTCCAAAAGTGGTCTGCAAACCTCCTACACCCTATCCGCTCCGCCTCACATCGTCCTCTTCCTCTGGCTCTTCCTCCCCTTCATCTGTCAGTTCTTGTGCGGACAGCTTTGCAACATCTCGGAGTCCAAAACAAATGAACGGAGGCTCTAAAAAGAAGGTGGTGACCTTTGTTGGCACCCACAAGGCAGGTGGCAATGGTAGTAATGGACGGGTGAGGCTCAACAATGGATCCATTTCTAGAGCACCTCTGGAGGACCAACAAGACTGTAACACCACCGGCTGCTTGACAACCAAGAAGAAGAAGAAGAAGAAGAATTAGGCCAAAACAGATCAGACCTGTCTTCGTCTACTCTAACAATGAAAATAGACACTGACTTAAAGAACTCTACTTCAACCTTTTTAATCTAAGATTTAGATCTCATACAACTCTGATATTAGTTCTATTAGTTCAAGGAACTTGTATGTTTAACCACACACCAGTAGCAGACTGGTATCAGTTCATGAACAGTTCTTGTTGTTTTTTCATCTCTGGATTTATCACACGAAGGGGAAGAGCAAAATATTTAAAGGTACAGAGAAATTCAGTTTTCTCAATCAACATTTCCCATTTCATCCAGCTACCTTTAAACTTGTGACCATTGTCAACATCTCTCTTTCATTCTTTTCATCTTTCATAGAGTTTCTCATGTTGCAGCAGTGACAATCACCTTAATTTATCTATAATTAGTTAAAGGAAGGGGCTGGCCCATTAAATCATGCTTAGTGATATAGGAAGGTAAATTTGGGTGTCATCTGCATAGTGGTGATTCAAAACATTCACAGTTTGTTTCCAGGTGTTGGAGAGGATCTCTCACACCCTACTGACAGTGGTGGAGTTGTTGTGGGTGATGTAAGGTCCGGGTATTGACATAGAAGAAAAATATGATGAATAAAAAAGATGCTTTATATCTGTTTGATTTGTATTTTGAAGTTTCCACCATGAATTTCTGTAGAGATCTCTTTTAGTGGCAGCATATACAGTAGAGGTTAAACAAAAGAGGCCCAACAATTGAGCCTTGGGGAACTCCACGTGCCATGTCAGTTTTCTTATATACAGCTTACATAATTAGGTCCCGTGTCAGAAATGGCTTCATCCTTTAGAGTCAGTTGTTAGTCATGCTAGCAGCGTTTACAATAACAAATATCACATGGATCGCTGTGAGATTTTAACATGTTCCCCTCCCCCTTAAACATTTTTGCATGCTGATGTTCGCATTTAGCTGTTAAACTTCATCAGTGCAGCAATGACTCTTGAGGTGATCAGTTCGGCCTTGAAGAGCTTCTGTCATTGGTTGCTTTCACCCCATCATTCATTTGCATCTTTCCCTCTGTTTCCCCTCTTATTTATGCAGAGTTGCACTAAAATCTTACTGCTACTGTAAAGGTTATTAAATTTGGACTAACTGTCTGTCAGGGAGCAACTATAAAGAGGGACGAGGAGACAGGAGAGATCTACATCGCCAGGGTGATTCATGGAGGATTGGCTGACCGCAGTGGTGAGATGAAACTTTATTAACTATCCACAACCCCAATTCCAAAAAAGGGGTGATGCAAAACATAAAAAAGCAGAAAAACTGGAAACAGTCCAACAGTTTAAGAACAACATTTGTCAAGACACAGTTTGAATGAATTTCTGTATTTTACCATCTGTAATCCAAAATATCACTCAGAGGTTCAGAGAAATCTCTGCACATAAGGGGCCCAAAACCAACACGGTTCATGACCTCCAACCCATCAGATAGTACTACATGGGCTCAGGAACATTTCAGTTCATCTCTGCATCTACAGATGAAGTTCAGACTTTACCATGCAGAGAGAAAGACAGATATCAACAACACCCAGAAACATCAATACACTTCTCTGGACCAGAACATCTGAGACCGACTGACAGGAAGTGGTCTGTCCACGTTTCAGACTGACAGTTGAATCCTCTGGGACAAATTGAGTTTTACAAAGTGTCCCAACTTTTTTGGAATTGGTGTTATATGAACATATACGTGTGTGTGTGTGTGTGTGTGTGTGTGTGTGTGTTTACATTTGCAGACAACACATAATATAAGAAACAACACTAGAGATCCAAATAATCCATGAAATATGTATGTGTGTGTGTGTGTGTGTGTGTGTGTGTGTGTGTGTGTGTGTGTGTGTGTGTCTGTGTGTGTGTGTGTGTGTGTGTGTGTGTGTGTGTGTGTTCCAGGGCTTCTCCATCCTGGTGATCTGTTAGTGGAGGTGAATGGAAACCCTGTGGTGGGTCTGGAGCCAGAACAAGTCATTCAGATACTGGTAGGTCACCCGAGAGGACAATAAGATAAATGAGCTGGTTGAATTAAGTGAAAGACCAGAGATAACAAAAAGATACATTTCAAAGTGTTGACTCAAAAATGTGTACTCATGGTACTTAATTGTGTGTCATGTTTATACTCGTGTTTGTCTTCCTGTCAGATCAATTCTCAGGGAACGATCCTGTTTAAAGTCATTCCAAATGCAGCTCAGAACATCAGCAGCAGCCTGAAGTCGGTAAGAAATGACTCTCCATCGTAAACTCTCATAATGATTGGAGAATAAATTCCACTGATTCACATTAAACTCACTGTGAATGTGAATATAAAAATCACTTGCTGCTCTTTGATACAATATTTATAAATCATGCTGTCATGTCATCAGAGATGAAGAAAACATGCTAAACTGAAATACTGGCTTCTTGATAACAATCCTACAGCCAGTATGTTCTTCTTTTGAAATTTCTATTCCTGTGCTGAATATCCCACACACTGTCCATATGATATACGATATCATTAGATTCTGACCCGGGGGGAGTGCGCTGAAGAGTCGATCGGGAGGACGAGCCAGGTTGTTTAATTTTCCACATAAAAATTCTTAGATTTCTTTTTTTATTACCTACAATACGACCACGGAAAGCTACAAAGACATTGTGCGTTCAAGTTTTTATTTTTTATTTTTTTCACGTCACTTAATCACCGTCAGTAAACTAGAGCGGGACCCATCCGGCTCTTACTGCCAGAGAGTGACGCTGTTTCCTCGGTAGAAGTGCGCTGAAGGGGGTGTCGATTAGTTCAGTTGGTAGAGCATCTGCCCCATGTACGAAGGCTCAGCAGTGGACCAGAGTTCAAATCCGCCCCAACATTACTGTTGTGTTGAAGTGTGTCATATTTCTATTGTCTAGAATTGTAGGGGGAGTTTATTTGTGTTGTGAAACACTCAGAAAGTGATGTTAATGACCAAATTAAACTACTTGCTATGATTACTTTGCAGCACAGACTAAAGTCAGACTTTGAATTTGGGCTGCAGTACCCATTTTAAACACTAGATACAGATCGCTCCTTTAACCTGTCTGTCAGGTGTACATGAGGGCAATGGTGGACTACTGCCCACTACAGGACTCCTCCATCCCCTGTCCTGATGCAGGGATGGCGTTCAGCAGAGGAGACCTGCTGGAGGTGGTGGACCAGTCGGACGGGCGGTGGTGGCAGGCCAGGAAGCTGCCCTGCGCTGTGTCCTGCGCTGGTCTGATTCCCTCTGCCAGCATGTTGAAGAGGTGACACCTGACAGTTCACATCCTTCCAGTGACATTATGAATGCAACAGCAGGAGAAAGAAAATCTTTCACCATTGTCATATGGTGCCGTACCATTAAACATGTTTGAACTGATTTAATACAAACACCACAAAGAAACTGTGTCAGATTTCTTAAATGTGCTTCTGAAGGTTACTTTAAACTCTGAGAACTTTAAATACTGAATGAAATGTGAGAACATCGAAACCATGAAAACAGTTCCTGTTCAGACAGTGTTGGGAAAAAAACAACAACTTGTAAGTGCATGTTGCACATGTGGTCATTAGGTTCATGGCTACAACTGAATTGAAGTCTTTTGTTTCCCTGAATCCAAGATGATGTCTTCAAATGTTTTGTTCTCTCAGGCTGTGCAAAACTTTCATTTTTTTTAAGAGATACAAGATAATTTTATCACGTGACAAATAAAAGCAGAAATTTCAGATGAACGATGAATCTATATGTATAAAGTGAGCTTCACCTGAAGGAGCTGAACGTTCATTCATCATCTCTCTCTTCTCTCTCTGCAGTAAACAGAGGGAACAGTGGTGGTGTCAACCTTTACAGGTTCATACCTGCATCAGACCCTGTGAGGACTCCTCATTATTATTATTAACCTTAATGTGTCCAGATAGAAACTCATACCACAGCTTCCCAACCGTTTATTGTATCTCAGCATTTCATTGATTTCTGTGAATCAAACTAAAGTGAAAGTTTCTTTTTAAAGATTGTCGTATTAGAAAAGTTAAAACAACCAAAGAGCTCAAAGAACAACGAGAAGAAAACAGTGAATGTGTCAGATTTAACAGTTTGTACATATACAGTCTGTATATAAACCTCATTTTAACCCTGCTGTCCTCAGTCACCATGAACGATAACCGTGAGTGTTTCAGTTTGTGTTTGTTCAGTTTAGTTTAGTTTCTGTGTGACTGTGAAGGTGGTAATTAACTATTTAAATAATTAAAGTTTGGTGTATGCTGTATGAGCCCTTCATATTCCACACTGACCCACAGTCCTCACACACCTTCAACAAAGACGTTTGTGTTTTAACAGTTTGAATGTATTTTGATGCTTTCTGAATCACCTCGTTGCTCTCTCTTCTTCTGGTCGCGTCACGCCGTCACATCACACAGCACATTATTTCTGTCCGACAACATGAAATCAGACTTTTTAATGCCACGGTATACTTCATGTTCTGACTGTGTTTAACTTGAAATGTCTCTTTTGTTTTCTGTTCCAGACGATCAAACAAATTCTGACGACAAACACACTGTAACAGGTAAAACATGTCCAACACCGATCAGCCATAACAGAGCAGCCCTGACCTGTCGAGGCCTCCTCAGACCTCTGAAGGTGTGCTGTGGTATCTGGCACCAAGACATTGGCAGCAGATCCTTGAAGTCCTGGAAGTTTGGAGGTGAGGCCTCCATGGATTGGACTTGTTTGTCCAGCACGTCCCACAGATGCTTGACTGGATTGAGATCCGGGGGAATTCGGAGGCTGAGTCAACACCTTGAACTGGTTGTTGTGTTCCTGAACCATGTTAGCTTTGTGGCAGGGCTGAAAGAGGCCACATGGTCTACAACAATGCTTTGGTACGTGGTCCATGTCAAAGTAACATCCACATGAACGGCTGGACCAGAGGTTTCCCAGAACATCAACCAAAGCATCACACTGCCTTCTTCCCATAATGCATCCTGGTGCCATGTTTTCTCCAGGTAAACCTGATCCATCAGACCAGACCATCTGGACACGGGTCAGCTTGGACACCCAGACTGGACCAAACACAACAAACTGTGGTGGACTGTGTGTTCTGACAGCTTTCTATCAGAACCAGCATGAACTTCTTCAGCAGTTTGAGCTACAGTAGCTCATCGGTTCTGATCGGCCCTCACGGGCCAGCCTTCTCTCCCCATGTGCATCAATGAGCCTTCGCTTTGGGTCAGCAGCAGTTTATGTTCCGACCCGGCCGTCACAGTTTGGTTCTGGTCCTGAAGCTCGTCCATTTTTCACACACACAACACATCAACTTTGACTAAATGTTCACCTGCCATGACAACCAGGTCATCAGTGTGACTGACCTCAGCTGTCAGAGTCTGAATGTCATGGCTGATCGCTGCAGATGTGGAATATATGATGTTTGCATTAAATCATCCATCAGTGAACTGACTTCTGTGTTTCTCCTCCAGAGCTGGAAGAAATACATTTAGGTGAGTGTTCAGACAGAAATATTTGATCCCCTCCACAGAGGAACGTTTGTTTAATCATTTACTATTATTAAATCAAGTGTTGTTAAGTTTGAAGTGACAATCATCCTTGTTTCATGTTTTCTTCACTCAGATGACTCTGATACTACTGATGGAATCTACCTGGGTAAGACAGTTAATTAGTCAGTTAATTTAGTTTGTTCATTTATTAATATACTTTTTGCACTGCCTGAAATGTTGATGCATGAATAAAATAATGAATTAAACACAAATAACTGAATAAATATGTTTTGCTTATCATCACGAACGTTTCAGTGAAATGATTTATTTTCTCTCTAGCTGCTTAAACCTCCACACATGTACAAATATAGTTCATCAGATATTGTTAATTAATTTCTCCATGTAATGTGATGGTGTGTCTGTAGTTTTTGAGTAAAGTAAATGAATTGTTTCCCATCAGCTGGTTTCCGTCGAAGTTTCCGTCTCTGGAGGAGGACGTCCTACAGGAGGAGACGGCAGTCCTGCACCTCCTGCTCACCCAGCAGCAGCGCTCTGTCCACCCCCTACGAGGAGGTGGCTTTGTACCAGCGCCCCCCGCAGGAGAACCACCGCCTCATCGTCCTCGTCGGTGAGAGAGGGCGGTTTCAGTTAATGCATGAACTTACACCTGAGCACCTGAACGGCCGTTAAAGGTCCAGAGTGTCAGATTTAAGGGGCTCCTTTTATAACACAGAATATAATCTTTAATGTCTTTGTTACCTTAGAACGAGTCTTTTATACGCACAGGTCCTCTTCCACAGAGTCTCTCACTAATTCTGCCACACTGGACCTTTGAATCCTTCACCAAGTCTGAACATGAAGTTCTTCATTAGTTCTCAATAACTCGTTTCAAACTAGATTTACTGAACTTCAGTGTCTTTCCCTGAGTTTGTATATTCATACAGTTTATAATGACAGAAATTATGCTCAGCTAACTGATGTTATTGACTCATTTAGTCAAATATTATTAACATATTTGGTAATTTGAGCTATGTTTGTGAAATGTAATTTAAAATCTTATTATTATTAAACTTCATTTAAGTATTACAGTTTCAGATCAGACGTGTCGACCGTGCACCACAGCTGCAGTTAGTGGCTGCAAATATTTAGAACAACTGGTAATTCCTCCAGTGATCCTAACTCTGTTTTGCATCTTATTTTTACTGTTTTAGAATTTGAATTGGTCTCTCACACGTTTATTAAGCTGAAATACTAAATCACCTTTAAATGTGTAAAACACTGTTCAGGTTTTCTTTTCTTCCTGATTAGCATCCTCGTGTCAGTTCGTTTTACTTCATATTTTCATGTGTTCCCTCTGAACAGGTGCTTCAGGAGTTGGAGTTAATGAACTGAGGAAAAGACTCATCAAACTGAACCCTTCGACCTTCCAGGGACCCGTACCTCGTATGTGCCCTCCATGAATTTAACACATTCACTTTAAATGTCTCCACGTAATAATGTGGTTGTGTTTTCACTGTGCTCATAATCCACCTCGGTAGGCTACTGTCTTCCCTGCCAGACTGGCCACTGCTGGTTTCAGAGGTTGACACTAGCTCATAGCACTAGCTGTGATGCACAGCCGTGGGGGTGTAACACACACTCGCTATTGGTGATACTGTAAACAGGAAGCAAACATCACTCTGCTTTATGTTTCATGAGAACTTTAAACCACGCCTGTAGCTCATGACGTAGCTTCTGCTCGTTCCTCTTAGGACCTGATTGGTTCAGACACAGATTCTCACCTGATGTCATGAGTCCACCTGCGTCACAAGGTCACTCCAGGGTTTCATCACACAGTGGTTTTTATTGGCTGTTTCTCTCCGTCCAGACACGACTCGTCCAATCAGAGCAGGGGAGCAGACAGGAAGAGAGTACCACTTTGTCACCAAGGAGCTGTTTGAGTACATGGTCTGTAACCACAGGTGAGCGCCTCTGACATGTTAATGTTACCTTAAATCAACCTCTATGATGTGTCGATGTGTTGATGTGTTGATGTGTTGATGTGTTGATGTGTCGATGTGTTGATGTGTCGATGTGTTGATGTGTTGATGTGTTCAGGTTTGTGGAGTATGGGGAGTACAAAGGTCACCTGTATGGGACCAGCACTGATGCTATCGATGAGGTGCTAAAGCGAGGACGGATGTGCATCATCGATGTTGAACCACATGTGAGCTTCGTTCCTGACATGAATCCACTTATCTTGTTTCCTGTTGAAGTGTTTTCTGTATCGACTGGTTACATTGCAGCCTGTTACACGTAACACTGGACCAGATTTAGGACCTGTTTTCCCCTTTAGTCTGATGTTAAACGATAAAGACCCAAACCAGCCTTCTCTGTCTGAATGTAGAGTGGCACGTCAATACAGTAATTCCAGATATGTTGGTTTAATTGTCAGAGCATCCAGCCACTGCGGACGAGGAAACTGAAGCCGTATGTGATCTTCATCAAAACTCCGAGCCCAGAGAGACTGCGACAAACTCGGAGAGACGCCCGAATCATCACCAACTACACCGTCAACAGAGACTTCACAGTAAGATTTATGAAAACATCTTGTAGCAGCTCACACATGAATAAGTACAGTTCGGGAAGAGTGTTGACATACTGACAGTGAGAACTCCATCTGCAGGAGGACGACTTTGTGGAGGTGGAGGAGGCGTCGCGGCTGATGGAGGCCAAGTACAAACAGTTTTTCGACCGCATGCTGGTGAACGACAACCTGCAGGACGCCTGCACGCAGCTGTGCTCCGTCATCCAGGAGGCTCAGGACGTACCGCAGTGGATACCCGTCAGCTGGAGCCCGACACAGGACTGAACGAGGAGGGGAGACGAGGGGAGAGGCGAGGAGACGAGGGGAGAGGAGAGGAGACAAGGGGAGAGATGAAAAGGACAAGAGAAAAAACTGAGAGAATGTACAAACGTAAAAATAAAATTTGAACAGTTCACTTTTGGTTTGTACCAAGAGGCAATATAAAACTTTATTTACTCACAGTGTGGGAAGGTTGAGGCTTAAATGAAATCATCTCGTGTTTGTTGTGATTTGTTGTCTCCAGTTTCAGAGTGGTTGTTTTGTTCAGGAGTGTGACCTCCTGTTTTTGTGTGAGGATCTTTGCATAGGTGCTGATCAACCACAGCTGATTCCAGTCCAGCTGATCAGGGTGTGGCCTACTTAAGATATGTTCCTACCAGAGACAGCAGGAACCTGGCTGAGAAAGACTTCCCTGTGCTTCTCTTGGTTTTGTAGCTGACAGTTTGTTTGCTTGTTGAGTATTTTGTGTCAGTAGTCACCTTTGTATGTTCTCACCCTGGATTTCACCACACTTGTAAATAGTCACTGTTTAGAGTGAGCTGCATGTTCTTTTCATCCATTGTCTCTGTTTTTGGTTAGCATAAGAAGTTAGCTTTAGTAAGTGTCTTTGTGTTGTTTCTTTTGGTTTAGGGTTCAGGTAGCTCCCCTTTGTTTTGTCCTGAGTTCACTCTGAAGAGAAGTGTCATTTTCCACTTTGTTTGTGCTATTTTTGTATTCATAGCAGCAATAAATTGCCTGTTTCTGACCATTAACAAGTGTGGACTCCTATTTATGTTACACTGCCTACACCCTAGACCAGCGGTGTCCAAACTTCTTTTAAAGAGGGCCAGATTTGACATTGTGAAGGTGCCCGGGAGCCCATACTAACATTTAAAATGAACAATAAGAGTTACATACAAAAGCACTGTTCTCTATTTTATTTTAATTGTCACAATTATTTTTTAAATGGCAATGTCACCAAATCTAAGCCAATCAGAGGTGGACAAATCTAAAAAAGTTATTTTCTTTCTTATCTGAAGTCAGATAAAAAGAATAAATTGTATGAACACGTTAAACTGAATGAAGTTGATACAAATCTGAACCTCATGTTCATTTTAAACATGACTTATTATGAGTAATGCAAAGTCTGTTAACATTTAAGTTTAAAATGTATCACCCTTGCTCTTCTCTTTCACAGGATCATTCAGAAAGTCATATTTTCTGTCACATCTACAGATACATAACACCAGCAGTTATGTCCTTACAGGTTAACGTTTAGTGCATTCAAATGCTTCATTATGTCAACCAAAAAAGACAAATCTTCCAGCCATACAGTATCTGACAATGCTATAACTGCACATAACTGCCGTAGACGGAGACGTAACAGGCGGCTTCTTGCTCGCTCACTCTCTCCTTTTCTCTTCTTAGCTTCCTCCGTCAGCGTCCTCTTCGCTCTCTTCTCCTCTGCCATTATGTCCATAAAAGCTGCTGACTGCTGGGCCTGAAAATTGTTTTGATATATTTTTGTTTTTATGAAAATGAAAGTTCATCAAATGTGTCAAATCATGAATGAACAGAGTAAACATGTTATCTTTGATAAAAATGTAAACATTGATTCTTTGAAATATATCTGCATGTTAAAAAGTGATTTTCTTCTTTAAAATGACTCAGTGACTCTTTCAGACTTTTCCCTGCAGATACTTGACACACGTCATATTTTGTGTTGAACAAAATGTGCTGCTCTTCTGAACGCTAACACCACACCAACATTTAGACTGTATGAAGTGGTTTACGGTTAAAGTCAGCCATGTTCTGTAGTGTAAACTGATGAGAAAAGTCTCCATTGGACAAAAAGTGTGTAAAGACTCCTGCAGCTCTGGACTAAATATTCAGATTTAAAACTTAGTTTGGTTTTTTGAAACCTGCTTTGACAAACAAAACACTTACAACTCATTCAGTGCTTTTATTTTGAAGGGCATCTCCACAGAACAAAATAAAGTTGTTGTTTTTTTTCAGAATAAAAGCAGACAAAGAATTCATTTAAATTGTAATAAAAACTCAGAATTAGTGGACAGTTAAAGTCTCATTACATGATGAATATTTGACAGTCTGATGACAAAATGTTGAGGAACTGAAGAACTGTTTAGCAGATTGATTTCTGCATTCATGACAATTCTTCTTATAGAAAGTCAAAAATGGTGGACGTGAATGTTTTTGTTTTCTTCTCAGTGAGTTGGATCGACTCAAAAGCCGTATGAAACATTGAACTCCCAGTGAAGCCTTTGACATCAACATGTATGATTTGATGAAAGCCTGATTCTTTTCACATTCATTTATTTTCCTCTCATGTTTCTAACTGTCTCTCGTGTTGCTGCAGTCTGCTGTCTTGTGAGGATTTGTGTCACATGATGTGTTTTGTGTTCAGTCATCTGAAGTTACAGCATGTGGCCACCAGGCGGCAGCACACATCAGTCAGTGCTGGAAAGTAACTAAATACATTTACTCAATACTCTAGTGAAGTACAAACTGAAGGTATCTGTACTTTACTCGAGTATTTCCATTGATCTGACAGCTTTAGTTACTAGTTACTTTACAAGTTGGATTTGACATAAAAACATGAAGAACGTTGAAAACATGATGCATCGTAAAGAAAACTAGCCAACAGGATTTACACACTGAGCTTCAACAATTAGTCAATGAATCAATGATTGAGTGATCAGCTGATCGATGCTTGAACTGATTTCTAATCAAACATTTCAGAGTTTCAGCTTCTCATGTGACACTTTTCTGTTTTTCTCGTCTTCAGTGAAACTAAACTGAATCATTTTGAGCTTTGGACAGTTGGTCGGACAAAACAAGACATGTGAAGATGTCACTCTGAGCTCTGTTGAACTGGGACCAAAATATAGAATCAATGGATTCATCCAAATATTGAACCATATCAAAGAGTTCAAAATGAGCTCCACCTCAACCAACTCCAGCAGTAAACTGTCAGAATCATGTAATGACAGAATATAGTATATATACTGGATATCATCACAGAACAGGACACCTGAGCCTTAAACTGACTGAAGAACTGTTGTCAATATTTTTCACACATTTATTTGTACATCATTTTGACATTGTGTCTGACAGTGGAGCTGATCTCAGAGCAGTTCAGACTGCAGCGCTGACAGTCATCTCCACTTGTTGTGATTCCTCCGTCAGTCTCTGCTGGATGAAGCTCTCCTCTCCACTCCACCTCCCAGTAACATGGCCCAGTCAGAGCTGATGCTGCTGCTTCAACCTCTCTGGATCATCAGGACTCAGCTGATCAACACAAACACCTTTCTCATTGCATTAACGTTAACCGAGACGGCTCCCATCTGATGAGAGAAGCAGACAGACAACAGAAGTCATGAATCAGTGTTTACAGAGACTCCCTTCATCAGCTGTCAGTCAGTGATGCAGCACATCCAGTATAAAGACCAGCAGGGACTTCAGTCCTGTTCAGACACAAGTGGAGCGGCTGTGTAGCGTAGCCAGCTTCCTTTCAGCTCTCATGTTAACGTGTTGGAGTGAAGCTCACAGACCTGCATCAAGTCTGTTGACTCTGCACATTTCACTCAAGTACACAGTGGAAATAAAGTGCTGACAGTCCCTGAACGCATCATCAGTGCAGAAACAGAGAGACATTCACTGCTCACTGTCATTTCCAGCTGTGGTTACTGGACTTCAGCAGAGGTTCTGCTCTGTACAAAGACCACATGGTCACTAAATGTAATGATGGTTCTTTGCAGGCTTCAGTCAGACTGATCTGAGAGCTGTGACAAAGATGAACTGATCAGTTCTTTAGTGTTGAAATGAGAGAACAAACACTTTGAGATCAGATCTGATGAATGAGGACCACTGTCTCTGTACATCTTGTAATGCTGTCAGCTGTAATCAGCTTTATTTCCTGTAGACATGAACACAACAACAACAGTCGTCTTCACATCAACCAAAAACACATGATCACAACGAGCTTCTGGCTCATCTGATTGGCTGACTGTTCTCTCTCTCTCTGTCTTTCTGTCCAATCCTGAAGCCTGTCAGCGTTCTCCTCTCACAGCTTCACTGAGGAAAGCAGCCGCTGAGAAGGTCGGAGGTTTACAGGAAATACTGGATCTGTGCTTTGATACTAACTGTGTTTAGTACAATACTGCTGAGACCAACATGGACTGACTGCAACCCTCTACTGACCTCACAGTCTGCAGACTGCAGTGTGGACTCTCCACAAGATCAGACAGCAGCTTCACTCCTGAATCCTGCAGGTCATTCCAACCCAGCTCCAGCTCTGTCAGATGGGAGGGGTTGGACTTCAGAGCTGAGGCCAGAGAAGCACAGCTGATATCTGACAAACTGCAGAGCCTCAATCTGAATAAAGAATAAATGATGTTGATAAAAATCCATTTATAATCCAATCAGATGTGAGTTTGTGATGTGCGTTGTTGCGCATACGCCTGCGTGACGGGTGAACTACGCCTCAAATACGTGACATGAAGACCACGCGTGACTGTTAAGTACAATTCTACATGAGCGTACAGGCACACGCTGTGTAGTGTTTGTGGAAATCAAATAGCGAGGGGTCATTCGTGCCGTGCCACGTGCGAACGCAGCGGACGCCTGTGCGCACACTCGTCTCAATGTACAAAAAGTTTTTTACTTTATGATGATGAATTTTGAGTTTAACAGCTGCTTGGCTTCACAATTCAAGCAGTGTTGACGAGCTTGAGCTACCAGCTGCCTCAGGTTCACTTTATTCTCTTGGCTTTTTTTTAAAGGCCCACATTAAGGCTACTTGGACTTCCTGAAGCTCACCTGTTTTACTTTTCTTCACCTTCTTTACGGGATTAAAGATGAAAAGAGGCATTTACAGAAACCACAATCGGACCGTTATTTGAATTTGGTTTTCTCGGTTTTTCGATTTTGATCCAGACAACAAAAAAACAGAAAAAACGGTCTGTTTATTGTTTTTTGTTCGAAACGTAAAAAAGGCAAGGGTGAAAGGGAAAACTAAAATAATTTCAGCTACTCAAAAATAAAAACATCCTGACAGGTCTGATGGGGCTTGGGATTCATCTGTAAGTTATGCTTTCTTCTAAACAATCCCGCATGAACCTGAGACAATGTGTAACAGCTGATCTGTGTAGATATGCTACAAAACATAGAAGATTAATAACTGTCAGGTCCTGATGATCCAGTGTACCTCGTGCGTAAATGCGCACAGCCTCTTCCTCAGTTTCGCACCTGAGCAATGGTACAGTCCCTGATACACCTCAACATCCCGTTACAGGCATTCACACGCTATAGGCAGACGCGCAGCTTGTGAACAGGCAAGGCAGGCAACTGCTTGGGGCCCCCTAACGGCCCCAAGACTCGGTGCCCGAGGGCTGTTTTTACCGGAATGTCTCAAAAATGTATAAGCGCAGTGCACAGTGACCGCATCCCCCTCCCCCTTAAACAACAACGGGCGAGTTGCAATGACATCTCAGTAAACCTCCCGAAAGGGGCCCCAGGTCAATCCCATGATCCCACCAGACGTTGACCTGTGTGATGCTAGTTGGAAATAAAGCTGAAGGAAAATGAAGAGGAGCTGTCCATCTGGTAGTGAGAAGAAGAAGAAAAAAAAAGAGGACGAAGAAAAAAGAAAGAAAGACAGTGGTAAGTGGAGCAGATAATGATATAAGCATGACATTAACAGTAAATGACTGCTGTTATTGAACAAATGCTGTTACTTTGTCCAACTAACGGGGAGACAGACGTATATATGTTGATGGTGACCACTGCGTTAAACTGACGCTAACGCTAGCTTATGCTAACGCTAGCTTACACAAATGTTAGCTGCTGTTCAAGTGTCTCCCCAGTACGTTAGTCTAACGTTAAGTTTGAAACGTAAAAACGGTATCATTGTTACGTTTATTACTTCACGTTTTGGTGAGTTAGCAAGCAGAGCTGGACCCGCACTCCGTTGGCTGTGACCGACTCGAGTGCGGCGTGTGCGGCTCTGCCACTGGACGCGGTTATGGCCAGCAAGTTACAAAAAAAAAAATGCAAGGTTAACCTAACGTTAGTTACTGTCCTCTCTGACAGCAAGCAGCAGCACTCTATTAACTTGCTAGCTATCAGGGTAACAGGAAGTAAATAAGCTAACTTATAATGTTACAGTATTGAAATAGAGTATTCAGTATTATAATATCAGCATTGAAGCCCCCTTAACAGCATTTATATGCTAAAGTTTTTCCTTAACTTTTAACTTGTTTTTGACTTTTTATGCAGTATTTATTGTAAAGTTTACTTGTTGTACCATGCTTGCTGTGCCTGTATGCTGTGTGGACATGGGGGTTTGTTGAAGGTACAAAATCTATTGGAGTGATTTGGATGGAAAAACAGCTTTTTCTGTAACTAATAAAGTCGTGTGAGAGTTAATAGCTAGCATTAAGCTATGAATGCTATGATAGCAGTGAATAATGAAAGCTATGCCCGAGGAGAACAATTAAAAAACTCTCTCTTATCTCACCTCAGGATCATTACTTAAATTTATGACCACAAAACAGACTGATAAAATGCCCCTACCAAATGCTGATGATGAAAACCGTAAGTCCAGTGTCCCACTTTAATTGATAACATATGCCATGCCCTGTAAAGATTCTTTATGACAATATACACAATTTAGTTTTTTGTCAGGCAGAATTTGAACCAGTGCTTAAAAAGTGCTGATAAGCACTAGCCTTATAATGTGAGTTATTTACAATGTAACAGCCTTGTTGTTATTTAGTTATTTAATTTGTTTTTTATTGTTCTTTACATTTATATTTTCAAAATTACAAGTTTTTTTCACGTTATTTAATTCTAATATGTATGGTATGATATGTGAACATTTGGAATAAAAAAAGTTTTTTCGTTGGTGTCAGATTATTTATAACATAACGGTGATGAACACTGGTCGGAAGGGCCCCCCTAGGGCCCCAACAGACTCTAGAATTGCCACTGGCTATAGGCGTTAACGCGTGTGTCACTATTGTACTAAAGCCAACGCTTCAGACGCCTTAACGTGTGCACGTGTGACTGAAAACTGTCACATCGGTCTCTCTTGGTAATACATGGACTGCTTGAATTGTGAAGCCAAGCAGCTGTTAAACTCAAAATTCGTCATCATAAAGAAAATAAAATAAAAATAATATTCCCCGGGCGCTGTGAGTTGATGCCCACCACTCCAGTGAATCTGGCATCTGTCAATTTGAGTGTGTGACCCTGTGCATGTGCATGTGTGTGTTCCAACAGGTGCTAGCCTGGATGGGTTAAATGCGGAGAAGTAATTTCACGTTCAACGTGATCAATAAAGTTTTTCTAAATAATTATTTGTACATTGAGATGAGCGTGTGCACAGGCGTCCGCTGCGTTCGCACGTGGCATGACACTTATCACCCATCACCCTTCATTATTTGGTGTACTCGAGTACTCGTGTACTCGTGCCTGTACGCGCGCGTATTTTTCAGTCTTTATGCAGGCGTAGGCGACGCGGTTCAGGCGTTTTAGTATAGTAAAATGCCCCCCATAACGTGTGTGTGTGTGTGTGTGTGTGTGTGTGTGTGTGTGTGTGTGTGTGTGTGTGACTGCAGACTAAATTTAATACAACAAACACGAACATATGAACAAAAGGAAATGTTCAACTTTATACATGTAAGTTATGTATGAACATAAATTAGCTTCAAATGTTCAACAATCTACAATAGTAACAGAGAGTCAGTGAACTGACCTCAGAGTCTGCAGTCTGCAGTGTGGACTCTGCAGAAAATCACACAGCAGCTTCACTCCTGAATCCTGCAGCTTGTTGTTACTCAGGTCCAGCTCTGTCAGATGGGAGGGGTTGGACTTCAGAGCTGAGGCCAGAGAAGCACAGCTGATCTCTGACAAACTGCAGGTCTCCAATCTGAATAAAGAATAAATGATGTTGATAAAAATCAATTTATAATCCAATCAGATGTGTGTGTGTGTGTGTGTGTGTGTGTGTGTGTGTGTGTGTGTGTGTGTGTGTGTGCGTGTGTGTGTGTGTGTGTGAGTTACGTGTGTGTGTGTGTGGGTGTGTGTGTGTGTGCGTGTGTGTGTGTGTGTGTGTGTGTGTGTGTGTGTGTGTGTCAGTTACGTGTCAATAGTAACAGAGAGTCAGTGAACTGACCTCAGAGTCTTCAGACTGCAGTGTGGACTCTGCAGAAAATCACACAGCAGCTTCACTCCTGAATCCTTCAGCTTGTTGTCTCTCAGGTCCAGCTCTGTCAGATGGGAGGGGTTGGACTTCAGAGCTGAGGCCAGAGAAGCACAGCTGATCTTTGACAAACTGCAGCTCTTCAATCTGAATAAAGAATAAATGATGTTGATAAAAATCCATTTATGATCCAATCAGATGTGTTCAGGTTTGAAATGTGCAGCTCAACATTACTATGTCCTAATCAATGAGCTTTTCTCTAAAATGAGTAGAGTGACTTTGTCATTGTGTTATTGTGGATCATCATAATAGAACAGAATAGAATAGTCTTTATTGTCATTGTACAGTGGGGGGGTACAACGAAATTGAGGGTGCTCCCACAGAGCCACCGTGCACCACATAAAGGATAAAAAAGAAAAACACGTGACATACTGACAGACACAATGACAAGTAAGAAAGAAAAATTAGACAAGAAAAATTATTATAATAAATATACCACAAAAAGGTAAACTATAAACTGTAACAAACTCTGGAGGTACTGCAGGTAGTGCAAAAGAATATACATACATTTAAAAAAAAACTTTTACAAACGTATTTAAATATAAAAATGTGCATTGATATCAAAAGGTTTAAAGTGAGGAGTGGCTGTAAACATTAGGAGTAAATGAGGTACTTAGTTGTTCCGGGCTGTTGGGGGGGGGGGGGTTATCTGTCTGTGAGTGAGTGTGTGTGTGTGTGTGTGTGTGTGTGTATCCGTGGGTGTTAACCGTCCAGATGACCCAGGGGAAGAAGCTGTTGGTCAGTCTGGAGGTGTGGGACCTGATTGACCTTGAGTTAACTCAAAAAGACACGGGGAGGCGGCTTTTAGTTACTATGGCCCCCGTCTGTGGAACAGCCTGCCGGAGGGCCTCAGGGGCGCAGAGAGTATTGAGGTTTTTAAAAAGAGGCTCAAGACCCATCTTTTTAGTCAGGCTTTTAATTAATCTTTTTAATTGATCCTTTAACTCCCCTTTTAATTCCTTTTACTCTAATTTTATACGTTTTATTTGAAGTCACTATCTTAAACCCTCAGTTTTAAGTTTATATATCTCTTATCTTATTCTGCTGTTTTAGCCTTCTAGTTCTTAGTGCTTATAACCTTTAATCTATTTTATTGTATTTATTTATTTATTTATTTATTTATTTATTTATTTATTTATCTATCTATCTATCTATCTATCTATCTATTTAATTATTTATCTATCTGTTTGTCTGTTTTTAAGCTTTTATGTTCTTCACCCTGTTTTACTGTTTTAACTGCATAGTTTTTAGCTCCAGTGTTTCCTCATGGGGGCCTGCCTCACTGGGATCTGTCTCTGGTCCTCCATCGGGGGCGCTGCCTCGCAGGCTGCTCCGGCCTGGGTGGCTAGGGGGCCTGCACCTTTGTGCATGGCCTCCTGTCTACCCGGGTAGGGGTGGCCTCTGTGGTTCTCCCGGTGGTCTTGGACCGTGACCTCTCTGTGAGGCGGGCCCCCAAAGGTGGCTTGCCAGGTTGCGGTGCCAGGCCATGTCTCTTAGTGACAGCTAGCGTTCGTATGTGTGGGTCGGTGTGTGTGTATGTGCATATGTGTGGTAGTGTCTGTATGAGTGTACATGTATTGTTGTTTGAGTGTATGTGGGGGTGGGTGGGTTGGGTTTTCTTAATTTTCCTTGATTTTAATCTATGTTGTTTTCTCTTTTAATTGTTGTTCTTAATCTCTGTGAGGCACCTTGTGCTACTTCATGTATGAAAGGTGCCATATAAATAAAGTTTGATTTGATTTGATTTGATTTGTAGCGTCTTCCAGAGGGTAACAGGTCAAACAGGGGGTGTGAGTGGTCTGCTGTGATGGCCTTCGCTTTTCTGAGGCAGCAGGATGTGGAGATCTGCTCCAGGGTGGGCAGAGGGCAGCCGATGATTTTCTGTGCAGTCCTTATGACCCTCTGCACCGCCCTTCTGTCCTCAGCTGTGGAGCCCGTGTACCACACACCCAGGCAGTATGTGAGCACACTTTCCACAGAGGAGTGATAGAAGGCCAGCAGCAGCTTAGTGTCCAGGTTGTTTTTCCTGAGGACACGCAGGAAATGTAGCCGCTGCTGAGCCTTCTTCACTTGGGCCCTGATGTTGGAAGTCCAGGAGTGGTCAGCGGAGATGAGGGTGCCCAGAAACTTGAAGGTTTTGACAGTTTCCACCCGTTCTCCATTTATGAGGAGGGGAAATCTGAAATCCATAATGAGTTCTTTTGTTTTATGGACATTCAGGGTCAGGTTGTTTGCTGAGCACCAAAACAACAGTCTCTCTACCTCGGCCCTGTACGCTGTCTCATCTTCGTCGCAGATGAGTCCAACCACGGTGGTGTCATC
Source organism: Argyrosomus regius (assembly GCA_946959425.1). Classification (NCBI taxonomy): domain Eukaryota; kingdom Metazoa; phylum Chordata; class Actinopteri; family Sciaenidae; genus Argyrosomus; species Argyrosomus regius. The sequence continues at coordinate 291,806 of OX336895.1, forward strand.
CGCATATTTAATAATGCGGTTAGTTGGGTGTGTTGGAGAGCAGTCATGGGTGTACAGGGCGTACAGTAGAGGGCTCAGAACGCAGCCTTGAGGGGAGCCGGTGCTGAGTGTGAGTGTGGAGGAGTAGTGGGGGCCAAGTCTCACAGACTGTGGGCGACTTGAGAGAAAGTTTTTAATCCAGATGCAGGTGGGGAGGGGGATCTGTAGTTGCAGCAGTTTGGTGAAGAGAATGTCCGGAATGATGGTGTTGAACACTGAGCTGTAGTCCACAAAGAGCATCCTCACGTAGCTCTTCTTGTTCTCCAGGTGGCTCAGCGCTGTTTGAAGTGTGAGGGCGATGGCGTCCTCCGTGGACCTGTTTGCTCTGTAGGCAAACTGGTGGGGGTCGAAGGAGGGAGGGAGGCAGTCTCTGATGTGCTGGGAGACTGATCGCTCCAAGCACTTCATGACTACAGACGTCAGGGCGATGGGTCTGTAGTCGTTTAGGCTGTCTATGGCAGTCTTTTTGGGGACGGGGACAATGATGGAGGCCTTCAGACATGTAGGGACGGTGGCATGTGTCAGGGAGAGGTTGAAGAGTTTTGTGAGGATCCCTGCCAGTTGGTCTGCACCAATGTTCCCTCTAAGCTGCGCGCTTGCGCAATCGCGCACTGCTTGCACATTCTCAGCGCACAAGAAAATCTATGCAGCGCACGGACGTAATTTGGGGGGGGGGAGCACAGGAGACATGTCCGCTGCACTTTTTCAAAAGGCCGTTTTGGTCACCTGCAGTTTTTACCGTCCAAAAACAATGTTACGCTATAGTAAACAGAGACACGTCAAGCACTAGGACCAAGCGGAAAACGGCCACTCAAGCTGAAGCCGTTTCTTGTGTGATTGGCCGTCCCCGCTGTCACTCCATCAGGTTGTAAACAGCACCAGGACTTGCCCAGGAGTCCCTGTTAATCTGCCACTGTAAATTGGGCGTTTGTTCTGCCTGGGTCTGTTTACCATATATTCCAAAAATAAGTGTAAAATTGGTGGTACTGAGTTGAAGTTGACTAACAAGGCGAAACAGAATTGGGTGGTAATGTTTTGCTACATGCTTTACAACCAGTCAAACCAAAAAAGGGAACAGTAAACTTCAAAGTAGCAATAGAAAACTAGAAAACACAGTGAACTGAAAGAGTTTTATTAAAATACTTCTGTCCCCCAACCTCTGAAATCAAAATTTCGTCCTTGATGCAGCGCATGAAACAAAATCCAACATAAACTGTAAATTAATTAGACCAATAACATTTTTTTTCTGTACCATTTTGCAATGTAACTCAGTGAGTGACAGGTGTCCAGCCAATACTGGTGATACTGGTGTGTGGCCACAGCGTGCACATCTGATGTTGCTCACAGTGGTCCTCAGTGTACTCAGGGAGCTTGTGTGTATGCCCAGGCACATGAAAAATTAGAGGGAACATTGGTCTGCACATGCTTTGATCACCGCCCCCGGGATGCCATCAGGACCAGCAGCTTTCCTTGGGTTCACTGCTCTCAGGTTTCTCCTCACCTCATGCTCTGAGAGAGAGAGAGGTGGGGTGCTGGACTCGAGGGGAGGCAGTGCCTGCGGGTGTGTGGTGGTCTCGAACCGGGCAAAGAAACTATTTAGCTCTTCTGCCAGTGTGTTGTTTCTGCTGCTGGAGGATGTGGGAGGGGGATGGCCTTTGTAGTTGGTTAGGGCCTGGATGCCCCTCCACATCTGCCGCGGGTTGTTGTCTGTCAGGTATCCCTCCATTTTCCTCTTGTAGGAATCCTTAGCCTCTTTGATGCCCCTCCTCAGGTCAGCTCTGGCAGTGCTGTAGAGAGCTCTGTCCCCGGTCCTGAAGGCTGAGTTCCGAGCTCTGATCAGAGTCTGGACTTTGTTTGTCATCCAGGGCTTCCTGTTTGGAAAAACCCGGATGCGTCGTTCCTCGGTGACACTTTCTACACAGCACTTGATGTAATAGAGGACTGACTCAGTGTGTGTGTCCAGATCATGATGTTCAAAGATGCTCCACTCCGTGCAGGCGAAGCAGTCCTGCAGCTGGAGAAGAGCATTCCCAGGCCAGGCTCTGATGGTTCGTGTGGCTGGTTTTGCCTTCTGAGGGGGGAGTAGGCTGGGAAGAGAAGCAAAGAGAGGTGGTCTGATTGTCCAAGGTGGGGGAGGGGGGTTGCTCTGTAAGCATGTTTAATGTTGGAATAAACGTGATCAAGTGTGTTCTCTCCCCTAGTTGCACACTTGACGTGCTGGTGGAATTTGGGGAGAGCAGACCTGAGGCATGCTTTGTTGAAGTCTCCAGCAATGATGTGAACGCCGTCCGGATAATGTCAGCCTTCTACAGACATCATCCAAACGTCAGCACAACATTCAGACAACCATTCATGTCAACACAGATTAATAACATGCTGCTGATCTCAGTCAAGTCTGGAATTAGAGGATCAAATCAAATCAGACTTGTTGGACTAAAAACAGTTTCTTATTTATTCCATGACCTTCTGACTGTGTTTGCTGTCTTAGTAGGTAAATGTCATTCAAAGGAGAGCTCTACATTTGTTCAAGTGTGTCTTCAAACAGCAGCCACATGTACATTCAAAGAGTTATTGGTGGCAGTCATCATTCCTCCTGTCCATACTGAGTGTGAAGTGCTCTCTTCCAACACAACTACAATCAAGTGGCTGTCTACCAACGTTAAAGAATATTGAGGACCAAATTCACTCTTTGAGTTACTATTCCTCCACTGCAGCTCAACAAGGACAAACTGTCAAATTCACAAACTTTCAAGGATCTCAAGGACTCATGGGAACCATGTTACAACAGAGAGTCCTTTTTCTTTTGCAGCTTCTTTTTTAAAATCCTCAAACAGTCCTTGAATCCTGTTTTGTTGTGACGTTTTGGCCTGTGTTAGGCTGCTGTTTATTACTCTGAGCTCTGGTTTAATGCACACCACAGCACACCACAGCAGCTGTGAGGGTTGTCTGTAGCAGCCATATCAGCTTCTGATATCATGAAGATCATCACAGTTCATCACTTCACCTTTATTGAACTTTGCATTCATTCATTCATCTTTCTTTTCTTTCTCTAACCTGTCTCTTTCTCTGTTCACACAGAAGCTCAAACTCTCTGCAGCCTGTTTTTATCTGCTATCATCAGATCTTCAACAACCTCATTCTTATCCGTCACACACTCTACAGCCTCATCAGCACTGACGTCATCTTCACTGACTGATGGACCACAATGTGAGTCTGTGGAAGCTCAAAGACTGTCAAACATTTGATTTCTGGACTTTTTGTTACTCTAACAACTGTTCAAGCATTCATGAAACCAAAACATGTCAAACATCAGTCAAGGATTTGAATTGAATATGTAGAAAAAACTACATGAAGTACAGTCAGTGAACTGACCTCAGAGTGTCCAGTTTACAGTTTGGACTCTCCAGTCCAGCAGACAGCAGCTTCACTCCTGAATCCTTCAGCTCGTTGATGCTCAGGTCCAGCTCTGTCAGATGGGAGGGGTTGGACTTCAGAGCTGAGGCCACAACTTCACAGTGAGTCTCTGAGAGTTTACAGTTAGAAAGTCTGTGATGAAACAAATATTACAAAATATGTTATTATGAAAGAGGACACTTTATATTTACTTCATGCATTTGATGTCAGAACAGTTTGACATATTGTGCTTTGATGAACATTTGCTCTTCACATCAGTGGTTCAGCTCATCTTATCTCACTGTGTTTGAAATGAAACTCTCTCTCACACCTGCAGACTTTTAAAATGGGTAAATGTAGTTACATTTGTTCTTCCATACTGTCCACAGTCTATCAGTGTGATCTGATCCCAGGTCTGTCTGCACAAAGTTAGCATGAGGCTAACTCAGTGAACAGTTACAGCTGGGAAAGATGATCTCTCTTTGTTGCTACCTGCTGCTTTCAGGTTCACGTCCATAAGTAGGAAAATTCAGTGACTGCTGCCAAACAGGACAGAAATGAAACAAATCACCTGACGATATCGGACCTGTACATGTTTAAATATTATATGATAATCTGAGCATTGAAAAAACTGATTCAGCAAACAAACACAACAAACCAATGACGTTGCATCATTTCAACACAATGTCATTAGAAAGATGTCATCATTGTATCAGCAATAAAAACATAATATTGACCTTTGATGTGTATAAGGTCTCTATAAAAGTCTCAGTTCTACCATTGTGTCTTTATGTATTCATCAGACCTCTGTTATTGGTGGAAGCTGTGCATTTCCTGCTACTTCTCTTCTCGACACCAACAAGAGAGAAAACACCTGAGTTTGTTTCTGTGAGTAACAGAATATAAGAAAGACTTCAAAACAAGACCATGTGACACAACTTGAATTCATGAGCAATAAAATGCACCATTGCTCGGTTCAACACACTCAGGATATTTGAGGGGACAAAAAGAGACAGTTTACAGTGGCTAATGTTAGCTCATGTTAGCTAACTTTACATAGATATTGTACAGTGTAACATTCAACAGTATCTTTCTTTAAGAGTGTGGCGTCCCCTAACATCCCCCATGCTCACTATGAACTGACTCCAAAACCATTTAAAAGATAACAGGAATAACTAACGATCATTAAAAATGAATAGAATATCTGTGTTGATGAACTTTGCAGCTTTAAACACAACCAACTGAAAAATCTAAAATTTGTGCACTGACAGCATTTGAAACGGCTCAAGAACATCTGAGAGAAAACACAGCTGACATATAATGTTTGTAAAAAACAAGATGAACACTATTTTAATAATGAGGATAATTTTATATTGTGTACATCAGAAAAACTTAATGACTAATCTAGACTGATTTATAATGTTCATCACATCTGGACTTACTCAGCCTTTCTGCAGTTCCTCACAGCTGGAATCAGTCTCAGTCGTCCCTGGTATGATGTGTTGTACTTCTTCAGGTCCAACTCATCCAGAACCTCCTCTGACATCTGCAGCATGTAGGCCAGAGCTGAGCAGTGGATCTCAGAGAGTTTCTTCTCTGATCTGTTCTCTGACTTCATGAACTCTTGGATCTCCTGATGGACTGAGTCATCGTTCATCTCCATCAGACAGTGGAAGATGTTGATGCTTCTGTCAGGAGAGATATCATCACTGTTCATCTTCTTCAGGTTGTTGATGGCTCTCTGGATGCTCCTTGAACTGGTCTTTGTCTGACCCAGCAGGCCTCCTAAGAGTCTGTGGTTGGACTCCAGAGAGAGGCCATGAAGGAAGCGAACAAACAGGTCCAGATGACCATTTTTACTTTGAAGAGATTTCTCCATGACTTTCTTCAGGAACACATCCAAAGGTGGGTCATGACTATCATCGTTTCCAAAAAACTGAGAGACTTTGCTTTTGAGAGCCTTTAGTTTTGAGTCACTTTGTTTGTAGTCTTTCCCCAGGAAGTCCTTCAGTACCTCTGTCTTCTTGTTGGTGTAACAGTGGAACAGGTAGACTGCACCCAGAAACTCCTGAACGCTCAGATGAACAAAGCAGTAGACTGTTTTCTGGAAGATCACACTCTCTCTTTTGAAGATCTTTGTACAAACTCCTGAGTACACCGAGGCCTCTGTGACATCCAGACCACACTGCTCCAGGTCTTCTTGGTAGAACATGATGTTTCCTTTCTTCAGTTGTTCATACGCCAGCCTCCCCAGCTTCAGAAGAACTTCCCTGTCAGCCTCCGTCAGCTCCTGTGGACTCGTCTCATGTCCTTCATCGTACTTCTTCTTCTTCCTCTTTGTCTGAACCAGCAGGAAGTGTGAGTACAGGTCAGTCAGGGTCTTGGGCAGCTCTCCTCTCTGGTCTGTGGTCAACATGTGGTCCAGAACTGTAGCAGTGATCCAGCAGAAGACTGGGATCAGACACATGATGTGGAGGCTCATGGAGGTCTTGATGTGTGAGATGATTCTGCTGGACAGATCTTCATCACTGACTCTCCTCCTGAAGTACTCCTCCTTCTGAGCGTCAGTGAAGCCTCGTACTTCTGTTAGCCTGTCAACATATGAAGGAGGGATCTGATTGGCTGCTGCAGGTCTGGAAGTTATCCAGATGAGAGCCGAGGGAAGCAGATTCCCCTTGATGAGGCTTGTCAACAGCACGCTGACTGATGACTCCTGTGTGACATCAGACACGACCTCTTTGTTGTTGAAATCCAGTGAAAGTCTGCTTTCATCCAGGCCGTCAAAGATGAACAGAAGTTTACAGACAGCGAGCTTCTCTGCTGTGACCTTCTGTAATGTTGGATGGAAAACATGGAGCAGCGTGAGAAGACTGAACCGCTCATCTTTGATCAAGTTCAGCTCCCTGAACGAGAGCAGAACCACCAGACTGACATCTTGGTTCTCCGAGCCCTCTGCCCAGTCCAGAGTGAACTTCAGCACTGAGAAGGTTTTTCCAACGCCAGCGACGCCGTTGGTCAGAACGACTCTGATGTGTCTCTGTTGGTCAGGTAAGGCTTTAAAGATGTCGTGGCATTTGATCGGAGTGTCATGGAGGGTCTTCTTCTTCTTGGAAGCTGTCTCAAGCTGCCTCACCTCATGTTGGGTATTAACCTCTTCACTCTGTCCCTCTGTGATGTAGAGCTCAGTGTAGATCCTGTTGAGGAGGGTTCCACTTCCTGTTTCATCACTTCCTGTTTCATCACTTCCTTCAGTCACACGTTCACATCTCTTCTTCAGACTGATCTTATGTTCATCTAAAACCTCCTGCAGACCACCACTCACTAAGAAAGAGAGAAAAGTTTGAGACAAAACAAAGAAATAATGTCAATCAGCTGATTACCACAACGGTGGAACGAGCTCCTCACTGACTCAGGACAGCAGAAACTCATCAACACATGTTCAGCCTGAAAACTCACAAACTAACTGTAGCACTTGAAGCCGTTCAGCTTGTTTGATGAAGCTGATGTACTCTGACGATTCTTCAGTGTTTGGCTTGTTTCCACATGGTTGAATTCACTTATTGGAAGTCTCTAAATAAACGTAATGTGATGACATGCAGCAGGTCACATTTTAAAGATGGACAGTCTTACTTTGTACAGTGCTGGTCTGACTGGCTGTCTGCAGTCCACGTCTTGTTCTGGATCTTCCTCCACACTGGGGACAGGAGGAGTCTCCTGATGAAGCAGACTGGTCCCAGTATGAGGTGATGCAGTGTCTGCAGAACCAGTGTCCACAGCTGGTAGAGACCGGATCCTTCAGGACGTCCTGACACCAAACACAGCAGGACGGCTGCTCCTCCACAGGAACATGACTCCTCTTCCTCTCTCTGTGAAGACATTTCTTTATCACTCAAATGATTTGTTGACTGTTGGTGACAAACATCAAGATTTGGACGACACTGTCTGGAAGCTCAGACGTTCACAGAGTAAAAGTGTCGTTACTTTTCTGTTTGAATTCAGCTTTCAGTCTGTGATGAAGATGATTTGATTTCAGCTCTCCTGCTGTCATCAACATTCATTAACAGCTCTTCCTGTCTGTCTGTCTCATTAAACATTCAGTCATCTGCCTGTAGTTTGTTATTCATACAAACTCAGCACTTCCTGCAGCTCTTTCACAGTAAAAGCCTTCCATTAAAGAGAGCTGATGATGTCCTTCACTGTTTCACTTTCTAAGATCCATGTTAGTTTGAAACAGTATCTGCACTAAAAGTTCTGCATCATGAAGATAAATCTTTGAGCAGTTTGTCTTCATCCTCTATGCATCATCTTCATCAGGTCAGTTTACAGTAAAAACAGTCTCTTACTTTGTGTCTGAAGGTCCAGGTTCATCACTGAAGTCTGGAGGAAGACCTTTGGACCGGTCACTCTTCATAGACAGACAGCTGGATCCTGCAGACTCTGCTCTCTGTCTGTTGGACTGAACTCTGCAAACACCAACATGTTTTTATTCAGATTCATGAATCTTTGATAAGTTCTCTGATCAAGGAACAGAAAATCACAAAGATCCCTCGTACAGCTTCAAACTGAACATTGATTATTGACTATTTATAATACTCTGTGTGTCCTCGCCTTGAACTGACGTATGAATAAAGTATTTTAAACTGAAATGATTGGACAGAGGTCAGTGAACATGAGTCATATAAATGAGTTAGTATCAGTTCTCTTACTTTGTGTCTGAAGGTCCAGGTTCATCACTGAACTTTAGAGGAAGATCTTTGGACCAGTCACTCTTCATAGACAGACAGCTGGATCCTGGAGACTCTGCTCTGTCCTCCTCTTCCTCCATCTTCTGGACTTCAGTCAGTCTGAGAGGTGAAACATGAACACTGACTGTGAGCTCAGGACACAAGGGGTGAGGTCATATTCAGTTTGTCTCATGAAGTTCCTCAGTGTTAACGTGTCCGTCATGATAAGAGCTGTTTGAATCCTCTAACTGTGAAGGAAAGGAGCCTCAGTGCTTCCTTTATTATCTCCTTTAGGAAAGGAAAGGAGGTGCAGCCTCCACAGTTCCTTAAAATGGGCGAGCGTTCAGTATTAAAACCATCAGTGTGTTTAAACAGTGTGATGCAGCCTGCGCGAGAGCGTGTGAATATGACATACGTGTTGACGTGATGTCAAACTTTGATCATGAAGTGTGTTCTGTTGTTGACTGTGGAGCTGTACACAGAGTACAAACTGTTTGTAACTGTGACATCCAGCGTCCTGCAGATCATCATGAAGTTACCGTTGCTGATTAATCATATATCTTTGCCATAACTTGCTAATATGTTTCTATATGAGTGGACAGGAGGGTGAGCGACCATACCAGCTAACAAACACTTCATCTGACTTCTGTGACAGGTGGACAATATTCATTTATTATTTGAACTCTGACGTTGATGATGAAGGACACATTTTTCGCTGGGTTGTCCACGTTTATATTTCCTGCATGAAACATAACGGTCTGTGCAAACGGGGAGTATCTAGGAAGTATCTCAGATGAGTGTTTTGTAGTCCATCTCTCTAAACTTTGTAATTTTACCACAAACCACGTCAATGAAACTTCACCTCTGTCTTCATTTTGCAGCTACAGACTGAGAGTCAGACGTCTACTCCTAGAAGCTGCCTCATGAACTAAATCATGTCACACCTTGTCCTTTGCACCTCGTGAACGTTTTCCATTTTCTTCAATCTGGAAATCTGGTTAGGAATAAGTGGTTAAACATGAACCCACATGGGGGTCTTTTTTAACAATTCTGACTGTGAACTCACGAAAACACGAAAACAAGTTCGTTCAAGAGTCTTAAACAAGACTGAGAGAACAGGACAGTCACACACACACACACACACACACACACACACACACACACACACACACACCACAGAGAGAAAACTGTCTCAGAGACTTTGACAGTAAAATCATCAAATGTTGGATTAACACTCACCCTGCCTCAGCCTTCAGTTTTCCTCCTTCTGCTCCGTCCACTCAAAATGGAGTCTGAACAAAGTGACTGAACACAGGTTCACTTCATGTTCTTATCAACCTGGATCACCTGTGGCTCCATTTACAGGAAATCAGGTTACTTTATCTACCTGTGTGTATGTGTGTGTGTTCAAGAGTCATAAACAAGACTGATACACACACACACACACACACACACACACACACACACACACACCACACACTGTGACTGTGCAGCAACAGTTGCAAACATGTGCATCCAAACGATGTACAATATGATGTAGATAGATAGATAGATAGATAGATAGATAGATAGATAGATAGATAGATAGATAGATAGATAGATAGATAGATAGAAAAATGTTTTTGTGCATCACTTTTGTGTTCAGTCACGTGACTGTAGTTACAGCATGTGGCCTCCAGGGGGCAGCACAACATCAAACTGTGTCTGTCTAACGAGCAGTAAAAGAAGAAGTATTAAATGGAAAGAAATATATTTGTAACTCAAATCAGAAATACTGTGAAATCAAATTATAATATGTATTCTTCTTATATGTACATGTATTATATATTTATGTATGTATAAAGACTTTTATGAAACATTCACAGCATTGTTTTTATTTTATTGTTTTGTCTGTAAATATAATAAACTTTATTTATAAAGCACCTTATTTTGTTCATACTTTGTTGGCACAGTTTGATACTAATGCAGTACCTCCTAATGTACTGAGTACACTACATTTACTCAAGTATTGTACTTAAGTACTTTTATTAAGTATTTTTATTCTACTAAAAATCCAATAAATAAAAATAAATGTAAAACTTTGGACTGAGATATGTTTCACAATGATACTTTTACTTTTGATACTGTAAGTACAGTTTACTGTTACTCTGACTGTAACAGAGTACTTCACTCAGTGGAAACAGAGGCAGCAGCGGTGGGCGGGGCTAAACCACATCTGGATGAAAAACATCTGGACTCTCTCTCTCTCTCTCTCTCTCTCTCTCTCTCTCTCTCTCTCTCTCTCCACATACATGAGTGTCTCTCTCCGTTGATACCGGAGACCGACCGACGGACTGAACAACTGACGGACCGACCGAGCGCCCGTTGAGTGTCCTTTCTTTGCCCGCCGATGATGGCTCGGTTCTGGACGTTTTGGACCGGGATCCTCGTCCTCCTGACTGTGGGTGAGTGCCGCCTGTTCTCTCTTTTCCTCGGGCCGGACAGGAGGGATGGATGGATGGAGGGAGGGAGGGAGAGACGGTTTGTTTTGGAGAGATCTGCAACAACTCACATCCTGTATTTAAATAAAAGTACCGTTACATGAGCGTAAAAGTAATCCAGTACAAGTTTCATGTCACACTTCAGTAAAAGTACAGAAGTATCTCCAGCAAAATGTTCTGAAAGTATCCAAAGTACACTTTCCTGTTGGAGCTGCTCTCAGACACTTTAGATACAGTTAGAGGGTTTAGGTTCTCAACCTGAGGGGCCGGGCCCCTCTGAAGGGTCACCAGATCAATCTGAGGGGCCACCAGATGGAAAAACAAAGTTCTGATCCACAAATCCGTTTTTTAATGATCATTTGATCAGTGATTGAAATGAAACCATGTGGGTGAAATGTAACTGAGTATACTTTTACTCAAGTACTGTACAAGTTTGAGGTACTAAATTCTCCACGAAACAGGAAGTAGAGTTCTGTTTACTTCCTTATTTGTATTGCAAAAACAGTCAGATAGGGAGGGACTTGTCATGGATATTGATTTACAGTAGCCAATAGAAAGTGTGCATTACACCCCATAGTGGTGGGGGTGCAGCTAGCACTATGAGCTAGCGTCAGCATCTACTTTCCTGGGACCAAACACAACTTCCGAACCAGCAGTGAGCAGCATTCTGTCAGTGAATACAGCAGCCTACCGAGGTGGTTTTCTTGCCGGGTTTGGCTCCTGGCATCCCGGGCTGAGTCAGTTCAGTTAGCTACATGCTGACCGAGCTAACCACAGTTAGCGCTTCACTAGTTATCAATGTTTCCATCATAAAGTCTGTAAATCACCTCGGTAGTGTCACGTTATTCCTTGTTGGACTCAGAGGCTGTGCTCCAACCCGGCCCGGTTCAATCCATCATAAAGTCTGTAAATCACAGAGAGTTGAAGCTGAACAGTCGGAGGACATCAGAGGGAAAAGCAGCAAATATATTGTGAATAAAATCTGATCCAGTTTGAATAAAGTTCTAAAGTTGTGCTTTTGTACAGTAAACAGTGAGGCCCGGACAGAGATGACTGTAGCAGCCCTCACAGTCACTCAGAGACTGCTCACTGCTGGCTCAGAGGTTGTGTTCTTACGCTAGCTTATAGCACTAGCAGCAATGCATAGGGGTGGGGCTGTAACGCACACTCGCTATTGGCCAATCAATATCCAAGTGAAAGATATTAAAGTTGAGGTGCATCTTGGAATCGATGTGGTGACACAGTCATGTCATGTTGTGGAGGGCAGCGTCTGTCTGGTCCAGACTGAGATATCTCAACAACTATTGGATGGATTGTCATGAAACGTGGTTAAGAGCAGAGCGTGCCCTTCGCTTCCCCTGGTCACTGCTGCACTACTGATTCTTTGACGTGTAGCGCCATCATCAGACCAAAACTGTTTTTTGTACCAGGCTGTAAACATGTTTATTTCTGCTGTGAAGTTGGACATTTGAACATGGGGACTTATGGAGACTGACTCACTTCTGGAGCCAGCCTCAAGTGGACGCTTGGGGAACATGTGTGTTGTCAGACACGGAGGTTGCCACTTGCTCTAAAGTCAACCTGCAGATGTCCGTTCACCATGATCAAGGTTCTGCTCGAGGTTTGAAGGAAGTCTTTCCTTGCCACTGTCGCCGTGTTTGCTCATGGTGTGAACTGTTGAATCACTGTGAATAATAGTACAGTGTAGTAGTACTGTAGTCTATTAGTACAGTGTAGACCTGCTTTATATGGGAAGTGTCATTAGATAACTTCTGTTATGATTTGGTGCTATGTAAATAAAGTTGAAGTGATTATGAATTAACAGAGAGGAACACAGCGTGTGATTAAAAAGAAACCTATTATCTCATATCTAACAAAGAGCGAGTGTGTCTGAAACACACACACACACACACACACACACACACACTCACACACATAGTGGCTTCTTGTTGTTGTCTTAAGACATTGGAGAAAACAGAGACTGGCACTGAAAGAAAGTGTGTTTATCTGTGCTAATGTCTTTCTCACACACACACACATGAAGTAACATCTGATGTTGAGACGTGGAGTTATTAAATTGTGTATCTGTTCCTGTAACTAAGTACTTATGTACAATTTGATGTACTTGTACTTTACTTGAGTATTTCCATTTTATTCTACTCCACTACATCTCAGAGTTTACATACGCCTTCTCTACTATGTAACCAGAAACTCATACACTATTCACCATGACATTAGCATCAGAATTGACTCCTTATGTCTTGCCCCTACCAGCGTAGCAAGAAACTTAGTCATGATCGATGACCAGCTAACCTTCTCTGATCAAGTTGCCTCCTTTGCCCGTGCCACTTAGCACTAAACAACATCAGGAAAAATCAGGCCTTACCTGACTTAACATGTTACCCAGCTCCTGATACAGCCTGTGGTCATCTCACGACCTCCCAGCCTGCACAGTGAAACCCTTTCAGACGATCCAGAACACGGCGGCGGACTTTTATATCTCCAGACACCACAGGTCTTCTTCCATGGAGTTGAACCTTCATGTTTCTATTAGGGCTGGACGATATTTTATACGATGCGATATGATCATGATACTTTGAGTGCAATTGTAATTTAATATTACAATTATTGACGTTACTTTTATTTTTATTTTTGTTTTTGTTATTTTTTTTAACACTAGACGTGAGAAAAATTGTAATTGTACACTTCTAGTGACTCTATATCATGAGTCATATTTCCAAAAACAACGCACATCATTCAGTCTTCGTTTTGTTTCAGCAGCATCAGTACTATACTGTATATAAAAATGATGAATGAAATACACCAAAGTTAGTCATGGAGTTCCACAAGGTTCTGTGCTTGGACCACTTCTATCCACCTTATGCTTCCTTTATCTCAATCGACTTTCATTGTTATGCAGATGATACACAACTATATTTATCGATCCAGCTGGATGAAACTGACCAGTCAGCTGAACTTAAGGACATAAAAACTCCACATGGAGTCCACCACGTTGGGCTGCCATGTTTCAATTCGACAATGATACTTAGGTTGCCAATTTGTTATGTATTACCATCCTTATTCTACAAGTACTGCTATTCAGTATTATGATTTATTACTTTGTTTGTTTTATTTACACCAGACTATGGGGAAAAGTCGGCCTGTTCCGGCTCAGAGAGCTAGCTCTTGTCCATGAGTCTTAGCAGCCTGTCTGGCGTCAGCAGCAGATGCAGTCATCCTAGCCTCACGCTGCTGCAGGATGCCCTCAATCCTCTCAAGGCGACTAAGTGGTGAAGGATTGTGTGCTGGGTTCATAGTGTGGCCAGATTGTACTGTAACGGGTGTAGAACGAACCCAATTGCAACACAAATAAACCAAGTATCCTTTACAGTCTTTATTAAGTGGACACAGGTATCACAGGTATACAGCAAACTCACTGCTGGTGAAACTCTGGCTGACTATAGTTCTGATGAGGATGGGGTGAGGATCCGGACCTTGAGATGGAGTCAGCGACAGTAGAACAGGCGAGGTGGGTCTCCTCTCTGAGCCGGAACAGGCCGAATGCCACCCAGCCCCAGGCAGGCAATACTCGTGGTCAGGGACGGAAGGCTGGTGGATTTACCGGGGCAGAGACGTGTAGCAAAGGTCGGAGACAAGTTGGGTCGAAACCAGGTAAGCAGTCCGGGAACAAGTGCTGGAGAGTCAGGCATGGGAACAAAGACAATCTGGCCAAGAGTGAGAGTGGTGAAGCTGCATATATACTGGCTTGATAGGAGATTGTGAGCAGGTGAGAGCAGCAGGTGGAAGCAGTTCAGCTGATGAGGGGTGTGGCTAAGCAGCAGTGCAGGAGAGGCAGAGCAGGATGTGACACAGACCAAAGTCCAGATTTCCTCTGGTCTAATGTCCATTCATGTGTTTGTTGGTCTCCCTCAGTCGTGGTTTGTTTGCAGTCATTCAGACCATGAAGGTGTGATTCACACAGTCTCCTCTGAATCTGAGCTGCTGTTTATTGTGGTTTTATTTGTGAGGCTGCTAACTGTGACTTCTCCTCTGCGGCAGAGCTCTCTCTTGGTCTTTGTTTGCTGGGGCAGAACCAGCTTCATCAGACTGTTTGATGCTTTTTGGGACTGACCGTGAAGACACACTCAAAGCTGTTGCAATGTTCTGGACTGACTGACCTTCATGTCTTAAAGTAATGATGGATTGTTGAGTCTCGGGTGGTTCTTGTCATAATATGGATTAGAACAGTAGCTGAACTTTGTCTGTTTACTGTATGTGGACAAGAAGATTGTTTTTATGTTTTATAACATGTTCATTTATGAGCTTTAAAGGAGCGGATAGCTGGATTTTGTTGCTCTTGGACAGAGTCAGGCGAGCTGTTTCCCGTTATTTCCAGTCTTTATGCTAAGCTAAACTAAGCTAAGCTAAGCTAAACTAACCAACTGTTGACTGTAGCTTCACATTGAGCATACAAACAAGAGGGAGGAATCGCTCTTTTCATTAATCATCAGTGAGTCAAACTATTCCTTTAAATGTGCGGCAGTGATGTACACATGAAGATCTATGTGTGTGTGTGTGTGTGTGTGTGTGTTTTTTTTTTTTTTTTTTTGTGTGTGTGTGTGTGTGTGTGTGTGTGTGTGTGTGTGTGTGTGTGTGTGCTTTAAAATAAACCTGCAGCCCTGATAGTGAGGGCCTCCTCCGAGCAGCGTGGAGCGCTAAGATTTCCCATGAGCCTTTGAGGGCGGAGCGTTGGATGCTAACTTGGCTCTGAATGCAGCTCGCTTCTGGCTTCAATTTATTCCTGGACGCCACACACACACACACACACACACACACACACACACACACACACACACACACACACACACACACACACACAGGCTGTGCTGATTCTAATTAAAATGAGCTTTTGCTTCTCCGGCTCTTTTTACTTTTCTCTTTCCTTTGTCTTCAACTCTGTTTGGAAGAAACATCTGGAATAACTTCTGCTGTGTGTGTGTGTGTGTGTGTGTGTGTGTGTGTGTGTGTGTGTGTGTGTGTGTGTGTGTGTGTGACAGACTTAATGAAGTGTTGTGTGTTTATGTGTACAATCCCTCATGTGTGTATAAAGTACATATAATTATAAAGCAGTGTGGTTGAGTTTGTGTGTGTAATTGAGTGTGTGTTTATGCAGACATGCATGCAACACTCGGATCTGTGTGTGTTGTTTTGGTTGAACTGTCATTTCTGTGTCATCTGGGTCTGATCACTAGTGTTGTTATGATGTGGCAGAGCATCACACACACACACACACACACACACACAGTATATATGTGTTTGTTTGGTGTTTACAGCTCTTTCTGTTGCTCTCTCCGTTCACTCTTCACTCTTCACTCTTCACTCTTCACTCCTCACTCGTGCTGAGCGTTCACATGCTAACATGTTTTTGGGCTAACAAGCGTCAAAAGGGACACACCCATAATGCCCTGCTCTATAGTCACAGTCATTTACTGAGATGCTGAACGTGGCAGAATACGGTAAACCCCTGACACAACACCAACCAAACCGTTTACAGTAAATCAGCGGGGTTTTTTCTCACTTGAAAACAGAGCTTTGTGAAAACAAAGATGATCTGTGGGCCAATAAAGTGCAACGATCCTTAATTTAAAGGTGCAGTGTGTCAGATTTACAGAATATAACTCAGAACGAGACTTCCCCACAGAAACGTCCTGTCTAAAACCTGGACGTAGTCTCCGTGACGTCCCCGCAGACTGTCTAAAACCTGGACGTAGTCTCAGTGACGTCCCCGCAGACTGTCTAAAACCTGGACGTAGTCTCCGTGACGTCCCCGCAGACTGTCTAAAACCTGGACGTAGTCTCTGTGACGTCCTCACAGACTGTCTAAAACCTGGACGTAGTCTCCGTGACGTCCCCGCAGACTGTCTAAAACCTGGACGTAGTCTCCGTGACGTCCCCACAGACTGTGTAAAACCTGGACGTAGTCTCCGTGACGTCCCCGCAGACTGTCTAAAACTGGACGTAGTCTCTGTGACGTCCTCACAGACTGTGTAAAACCTGGACGTAGTCTCTGTGACGTCCCCGCAGACTGTCTAAAACTGGCGTGTTTGTCTCCGACTGTGTAAAACCTGGACGTAGTCTCTGTGACGTCCCCGCAGACTGTCTAAAACCTGGACGTAGTCTCCGTGACGTCCCCGCAGACTGTCTAAAACCTGGACGTAGTCTCCGTGACGTCCCCAAGAAACGTCTGTCTAAAACCTGGACGTAGTCCAGTGCTGTCTAAAACCTGGACGTAGTCTCCGTGACGTCCCCGCAGACTGTCTAAAACCTGGACGTAGTCTCTGTGACGTCCTCACAGACTGTCTAAAACCTGGACGTAGTCTCTGTGACGTCCCCGCAGACTGTCTAAAACCTGGACGTAGTCTCCTGTGACGTCCCCGCAGACTGTCTAAAACCTGGACGTAGTCTCTGTGACGTCCTCACAGACTGTCTAAAACCTCCACAGCTGACTGTTAAAACCTGGACGTAGTCTCCGTGACGTCCCAAAAAGCGTATCCGGCGTCCCGCAGACTGTCTAAAACTGGACGTAGTCTCTGTGACATCCTCACAGACTGTGTAAAACCTGGACGTAGTCTCTGTGACGTCCCCGCAGACTGTCTAAAACTGGACGTAGTCTCTGTGACGTCCTCACAGACTGTGTAAAACCTGGACGTAGTCTCTGTGACGTCCCCGCAGACTGTCTAAAACCTGGACGTAGTCTCCGTGACGTCCCCGCAGACTGTCTAAAACCTGGACGTAGTCTCCGTGACATCCCCACAGACTGTCTAAAACCTGGACGTAGTCTCTGAGACGTCCGCCACAGATTGTCTAAAAACTGTGACATCCACTGCAGGTTTCTGAAGAGCCGTTATGAAGCTCAGTATGGTGGCTCTGGTCGGCTAATCCGATGAAGTTATACAAATTTTATTTAAGTGTCAAACATGTGGCCAGTCCCGTCTGTAGTATTTTATATAGTACTAATATATTATCTCTGTTTGACCCTGCAGGCCTTCCAGTTGTCGTCCAGTCCCTCAGCCACCTGAGCTTCAACCTGTGTAAGTGGTGTGAGGTGTCCAGTCCGGTGTGTCGAGACAGTGTCTGCATCAGTAACTGCACCCTGTCCTCCTTCTGCACCGCCATCGAGGAGATCTGCATCGCCATATGGTGAGTTTCTCTGGACCTTACTTTTGGTCCTTTAAGTAGTTTCTGATGGTAATACTACTGAATGCAGGATTGCAGGTTTTCCCCGTTGGTATGATTCATTTGGGCAGATCATACTCAGGTGTGGACTTAAAAAAACAACATGAGAGAGATGCTATAGTTCTGCATTTAGTGTCTCTCAGTCTGGTCACAAATAAATGTTGGAGCGGTTCATTTGTTCGTTTCAATGTGACACAACTTCAGTGATGCACTCTGTGAAAAGAAATCGAACCAAGCCGCAACCTCTGTGTCTGTGAAGTGAATAAGTGATAAGTCCCCATGTTTTGGTCTCTATAGCTAATTTCCACATTCATGACAACTGCCAAGATGGAGATGACAAGAGCCACCACACTGAAGCACTGAAACTGGAGGCTACGTCAAAAACCTACCAACGAAACCTGCAGTGGATGTCACAGTTTTTAGACAGTCTGCGGGGACGTCACGGAGACTACGTCCAGGTTTTAGACAGTCTGTGGGGACGTCACGGAGACTATGTCCAGGTTTTAGACAGTCTGCGGGGACGTCACGGAGACTACGTCCAGGTTTTAGACAGTCTGCGGGGACATCACAGAGATGTTGAACTTTTTTTTGCTCCTGTCATGCTCATTTAGCGTGCCTTCATGTGAAGTGCTGTTAGATAGAAGAGAAGAAATAAAAAACAGTATGTCCCGAAGCGTTTGGTGTCCCATAAAAATGCTGAAATATCAATGTGCACTCACTCACACTCATTGTTTTCCTTCAGCACAATCCCATGAGCCAGCAGAGTCCAGCACAGTGCAGTTAAGCTACTTCAGTATGTTGTTGATCAGCATTATGAAACATCCTGAAGTGATTTCTCTCAACTCGCTACTGTTGCAGGGAAAAGAAAACATGTGACTGCAATTTTGCCTTTTTCACATTTGATGTCAGAGCTTCACACGGTCGTTTTTCATGCCAGAGAAGGCGATGAGCTTCAGATCTGTCAGAGCTTTCACAAACTCCACTGGCATCACTTCCTTCACGACTGGAAAGTTTCTGCTGATTCGTGGTTTTGTTTGGATAACAGTGCTACGCTGGGATCCCCCTCGCCGCTCCCCTCTCATTTCCTGTTCACGTCGGCCTTCCCCGACCCTCCCAGATAGCTGCAGGAAACCAGTGATAAGAGGGAACAGACAGAGAAGCAAAGAGAAGAGAGGAAAAAGCTGCTTTATTCAGGCCAAAGTTGACAGGGATCATCTTGAAGCTGCTCAGTCTGTACACACACTACATGAGCTGCACTCCACGAGTAGTAGCCACCTAAGCAAGAAGCCAAGTCTTCTTCGTCGAGTTATTCACCAGGCTGCATTCACAAAACCTCCTGAGTCTGAAGCCTGTTTCATATATGGACCTCTTTACATTAATCTGATAGCAATGTAACACGTCAGTCTCACAGGTCAGACCTGAAACATTCCTGCATCACTTTCCACATGAGGTTGTCAGATTTACAGAGATAGCTAATGTTACCTCAGATTGTTAGCCGGACTACCCAGACTGTGAGCTTGTTTTGGACCACCGGGAAAAGGAGGTGTTCAGGCCCAGCAGTCAGCAGCTTCTATGGACATAATGGCAGAGGAGAAGAGAGTGAAGAGGACGTTGATGGAGGAAGCTAAGAAGAGAAAAGGAGAGAGTGAGCGAGCAAGAAGCCGCCGGACAAGAGTAAATCTGGGACTGACTTTTAGTGGTTGGTGAGAGCTTGGTGAAATAAAAGGCTGAAAGACAGACGCCGAGCTGGGCTGACTGCTGTTGGACTAGTCAGTAATATTAGCTGGCTGCTATGTCTGCTGTTGGTGACCTTGTTGATGTTTGGCTGTTAGCAAAATTGTCGACTCGCTAGTTTTTGATCATAAGTAATGTAATCAGAACAAATACTCGAGTACAGCTGAACATAGTTACCACAGAGGGATTACACTCTGACAGTGGAGACAATACCATGTTCTGCGTAATGTTACTTCAAGTATCAAACGAAGGTTTTGGGTCTGAGCGTCTCGTCTGAGAGAAGTTGGACATCAGGAAGACTTTTGACAATATAACAATGATGAACTCTTCATGCATTTCTTAAGAACTGTGGTTTGGGCTATTAGGCTAATGTAGCAGTCTTGCAGAAAGAAGAAAGTAAAACATGTCATGTCTTCATTTGGAAGACTTTTACAGTGCTGGTACTCCTTCAAAATAGAAGCACCTATACCTCTATAATATTTATATAAAAGAATAATTTCCACAATCAAGTTTTTAGACCTGACGCACTGACTCAACCACACTTGCTTGTTGTTCTTCTGCTCTTCCAGGAGAAAAAACAACGACACAATGACGGTGCACACCATGTGTCATAACCCCACTCTGACTCTAGAGGGCGTCAACCCCAGCCTCCTGCTGAACTTCACCTCCAGGGAGTGTCACATGGTGCCACAGCCCGCGGAGGACGGCGCCATGATGGTCTGTGGCTGCCAGGGCGAACACGAATGTAACGACAAACTCATCTTCGACAAGGGAGCCAATGGTGAGTGGATGAACAGATGGACAGATGGTGAGATGGATGAATAGATGAATAGATTTCAGTATTGTCTCTGTCCCTGCAGGATTCTCCAAGCTGCAGAGTAAAGATGTCATCCCGGTGGTGGTGGTCAGTTTGGTGCCTCCTGTCCTGGTGGCCATAGTTGCCACTGCCGCCTTCTACTTCTACCGCACACGGCGTCCTGACAAACCGGGCCCTCCTGCACGCCCTGACTGGCCCACCAAACGCACCCAAGAGCTCTACCAGGCTTTTGACCTGCCATGTGGGGGCCTGGGGACACGGGGAGAGGGTGGAGGATGTGTGCTGGGACCTGGGGTGGAAAGGGAGGATTCCAATGCCAAGCATCCCAACAACGAAATCATCAGTAACTTGACCGATTGGCAGGGCCAACTGACTGAACCACTGCCCATCAAGCTGGAGGTCCTGGTGGGGAAGGGACGCTTCGCAGAAGTGTGGAGGGCATGCCTGCTGCAGGGAGAGAAGGGTGGAGTTAACAGTTATGAAACTGTAGCAGTGAAGGTGTTCCCAGCAGTGGAGTATGCCTCTTGGAGAAATGAGTGCTCCATCTTCTCTGACCCCAAGATGGAGCATGACAACGTGGTTCAATTCCTTGCAGCTGAGGAGAGAGGTCCGCCTGGCCTCAGGAAGTACTGGCTGGTTCTGGCCTATCACAGCCTCGGAAACGTGCAGGACTTCCTCACAGCAAACATACTAAGCTGGGAGGAACTTGTTGCCATGGCAGGCAGCATTGCTAGGGGGTTAGCCCACCTCCATAGTGACACAACGCTCAGTGGGGTACCAAAGGTAAGCTCAGTCTATTGTCTCTAGTATACAGCACGTCACCTTCAATGTGCTTATTTTATGCTAACTAAAAGCAACCAACCAAAAGAATGAGATTGCAGATATAAGCGGCCGAAAGGGTGGCCAGGCTCAGCCTTAGAGATAGGGTGAGGAGCTCAGACATCCAGATGGAGATCAGAGTAGAACTGCTGCTCCTTTACATCAAGTGGCATCTGATCAGGATCCTCCTGGGCGCCTTCCTTTGGAGGTGTTCTGGGCATGTCAAACTGGTAGGACATCCTGGGTAAGACCCAGAACTCGCTGGAGAGATTTGATAGCCCATCTAGCCTGGGAACGCCTCAGGATCCCCCAGGAGGAGCTGAAATGCGTTGCTGGGGAGAAGGACGCCTGGAACGCCCTGCTAAACCTGCTGCCACCACGACCCGACCCTGGATAAGCGAAGGACATAGATGGACGAATGGATGGATGAATGAATTTATAGATACAGTTTTATATTATCTTGACCAGACACTTGTTGACTGTGACCTGCTGTTTGATTAACACATTGGTCCCTGCGTGCTCAGGGAGCAGTATCTGGTATCCAGCGAACTAACGCTAATTCATTAAACATAAAGAACCGACGAAAGTGACACAGCAAAATTCATCCCCACGTCTTCACGGCGATTTGGGTCTAGAAGCTTGGTGACGTGTCTAAATCTAAGTTATAAAAGAGGTCTTTGACTGTTTCACTGATTGTGAATCAATTGGGATTAATTTAATTTACGATCAGGCCCTGACACAATGAATTTCATGTCATGTCACCCAAGTAACTCAATGTGAACATCATGTGAGATCTGTCCGTAAACTGGTTCTTTACCCGCTGCTGTCAGTTTTACTTTGCCCTTTTCGTTGATGTGGATCTTTTATTTCATTTCTGATCATTTTTTGGTGAATGCTTTTTGAGTTATACGTTCTGCCTTCTGACGGTGCTTGTTGCTGGTGTTTCTTTAGGTGCCAGTTGCCCATCGGGACCTAAAGAGCAGTAACATTGTGGTAAAGAGCAGGAGGGAGTGCGCTCTGTGTGATTTTGGTCTGGCGCTAAGACTGGACCTCTCCCTTACTGTCGACGACTATGCCAACAGTGGACAGGTAAACTGTACAGACTGAGTTGTTGACAACCTTTTAAGCTTTACGGACTCAGTACCTGGTCGAGATGTGGCGTATTTGGGAAAAGAAGATGGTCTGTTCAAAGAGAAGATATGAATGTTATACTGTTTTGAAAACATGAGATCTTCCATAATCCATAAACCAGTTGTATGTTGTCCAGGCTGTCTTACTACAAAGTATTTTAACATACAAATCGCAATTTCCTTGTCAGCCCACAATAACATGCAGAAACATGCAGAAATTCTGAGTTTTACAATTGCACCAAATGCGTCTCGATCATGAACGTGGCTACTAGGTTGTTTCCAGGCAAAGTAGCAGTCAATCACCAATGTTATCTCAAATGTTAGCTCAAATTTTAGTTACTATCGTTTCTGTCCGGAAGTTCAGACCAGCAAAGAGTCACAGCAGGACTCCAGAAGCCACATTAACCCATGGCAAGAGCTGTGTTTTCAGCAACATCTGGTGGCCGTGCTGAAGTACTGACATGAACAAACTAAACACCATTGCATTAGTCAAGATCAGATGATAACACGTTGTTTTAGTCACTTTCTTTCTATATTTATTAGCCTGTATAAACATAGAGCTTCTTAGTCATAGAATACTGATCAATAGTCATTGTTTTATTGTATTAGATGTTTTTGGTATATTCATGTTATTTGTAATAGTAAACACGCCTAAAACATGGAGACCGCCTAATAGTAATAGCTTTATTTACAGTGGATTAAAATCCAAAAATATGCATACAGGCCTAGGCCTTGTGGTTGAGGAGCTACTCCTCATACATTCTTCATGTGGATCGAGCGTGGGACTGACAGGATAAGAAGTTAAATATATCACAAATCAGAATTTGCATCTGATGTTTTGGTAATCATTTCATTGCACTTCCTGTATCGTCCCGTCCAGGTGGGGACAGCTCGCTACATGGCTCCAGAGGTACTTGAGTCCAGGGTGAACCTGGAGGACCTTGAGGCCTTCAAACAGATGGATGTTTACTCCATGTCTCTGGTTCTCTGGGAGATGGCCTCCCGCTGCCACGCCATCGGAGGTAAGAGCTTCTTCATGTTTCTACATATCTTTTAGAGCAAGAGCAATCTTCTAAAGGGTCGACCGTACACTAGTTCACACTTTGCATGGAAATAACAACAGTTAAAGGTTTTGATTAACGCTGTGTGTTTATCTGTGTGTTGGTGCAGAGGTGAAGAGCTACGAGCCAGCGTTCGGCTCTAAGGTTTGTGAGCAGCCCTGTGTGGACAGCATGAGAGACCTGGTGCTGAGGGACCGAGGACGGCCGGACATCCCCTCAGTGTGGACGCAGCACCAGGTCAGATACAGTCCGACCAGGACCACATGTCATCATGTCTTTGATATCCTGGTGCTCACTGTCTTTTGTGTCTGTCTAACCAGGGAATGAGTGTCTTCTGCTCCACCATCACTGAGTGCTGGGATCACGACCCTGAGGCCAGGCTGACGGCTCACTGCGTGGTGGAGCGCTTCAATGCCCTGCAGCAGGAGGAGGATGGAGGAGGGCAGGAGGAAGAGGAGGAGGAGGGACTGAGGAGAGAAGCTGATGGAGAGGAAGACGGAGAGAGAGAAAAGGACTCAGAGACACCAGACAATGACCAGATTCCCTTAACTGGTGCTTCCTCGCCCTCCCCCTCTTCTCCCTTCCAGAGTCCTCAGTCAGACTCAAAGAGAGGTGGTACAGAGGTGTCCCATGATTCCCTGGTTCACACTGGTTCTGCTGTGTGAGTGGCGGACCTCGTCATCCCACGCTTTGAGTTGTACGTGCTCTTGTACCCGGCTGCATTCACACTGCCTAATCTTTTGTTTTTCCACCAGCTGACTGATAGTGGAGGCTGGTAAGTGACTAAAAATGGCCAGGAACACGAAACTGTGGGCCCCTCACTGATACTGTCATGATTTCTATGAGAATGTAAAACTCATGCATGCCATGCCAGCAGCGTGACTGCGTGTCAGTCGGTTGGTCCAGACTGAAATATCTCCACAACTATTTTAACAAAATGTATTGTCCCCTCAGGATGAATGTAATAACTCTGGTTAGGCTCTGTTAAAGCCCTTCAGGTCGCCCGCTGGAACTCATTCTGCGTAGATCACACGTACATGTTTAAACTTTGTTTGTGCACAATTCAGTCGTTGAGTTCAAGTCTCTCAGGTTTCTGTGTATGAGTGATGGAAAAATGGAGTGTGACATGGACAGACGGACTGTTGTGGTTCAGAGGGAGCTGAGCCGGAAGGCTTGATTTTAAAGTCCATCTACGTTCCAACCCTCACCTATGGTCACGAGCTTCGGGTAGTGACCGAAAGAACGAGATCGCAAATACATGAGGCTGAAATGAGCTTCCTCTGTGGGGTGTCCGGGCTGAGCCTGAGAGACAGGGTGAGGAGCTCGGATATCCGGAGGAAGCCAGCCAACAGAGGCCGGTCTTTGTCATTACGTTATGAACTGTACTGAACCCAATGTCAGCTGGGACCGGCTCCAGCTACCCATAACCCTGATAAGTTTTCTTTAAGAAGGGTGTATCTGGGGCAACTGGACTTGCAGTTGTAGATCTGTGAAGACATTTCACCTCTCATCCAAGTGAAATGAACTGAAGAACACTCTTGGATGAGAAGTGAAATGTCTTCATGGATCTACAGCTACGTCCAGTTGCCACAGATACACCCAAGAAAGATGACCTGGATGACTGAACCTCCACAGGACCCTGATAAGGATGCATTTATAGAAAATTGAGAGCGGCGATCTTCAGGTGATCTTGAATTGGACGTACACAAATGTGAACCTCATGGTGGCGCTAGAGGAAAGGTCAGAGGTTTATGAAAGACAGTAGCATTCATCCGGTTCTAATAGTTGTTGAGATATTTCAGTCTGGACCAAAGTGGTGGATCTGTTAGCATGGCTGACGGTCTGACAGTGTGAACGCAGCCATTGTACATTCATCGTACGGTACGATCAGTACAGAGCTGAACGTGGGACATGTTTGACTTTTCACGCGTGGAGGACGAGAAGTTACCAAAGACTGACTTTGTGCCTTTCAACGATAAACTCACTTTTGTGAGGTGGGGACCTCACCGGAAACAGTTCTGCAGGCGGAGATTCAAACAAAATGCTTGATTTAGCTGGAGCTGGTCTCCATTTTGTTGTGGTATTATTCTTTAATAGCTACTGTGATTGTCGTTTACTATAACCTTCTTCTATGGATGAACAGGACACGGAGCTCTGTGTGTCTGCTTAAATATTTACAGCATACGATCGGACCTGTTCTGAACAATTAATGTGAGGTTCCTTCTTTTTTTTGAATCCCAAAATTTCTGCCAAAGACGTTTGAATCAGATCTGATAAACACGTGTAATGTTACATGATGCGTAAATGACTGAATATAAACACGGACCGGTCCAGTGACTGAAGATACTTTACCAAACCACTATATGATGGAAAACACAGCGTCTCCAAACTATGTTCATTTTCTAATAAAGTTTGTTTTATGTAATTGATTAATGATTCTTGATGTTTCCATGCATCACCATTATAAATCATCTCAGTATGTACGACGGTAAGTGAACGCATCACCAAGTAAGTAGATTTACTTTTGATACTTTCGTACATTTTGCTGATAAGACTTAAGATTTAAAGGACTTTTACTTGGAGTGAGGTCAGGCTAGTGGTTTCCCTCTGTTTCTAGTCTTTATGCTAAGCTAAGCTAACCATCTCCTACTTCATATTTAGCTTCACATTCAGATGTGAGTGCAGGGAACAGTGGCGTAGGAAGAACTTTTTTTGGCCTCAGAAAGGTGAGGCATGTGTGGGGCATATGTTGATGCTACACTGACTTGTAATCAGGTGAATGGTGTCTGCTGCCACGTGTAGCTGCTTTTAGTTAATGTTAGCCCAGTTTGTTAGCCGGGCTGCCCAGACTGTGAGCTCAGAGCACCGGGGAGTGTTAGTGTTTGTACCACAGGTGACTTTCAGGCCCAGCAGTCAGCAGCTTCTATGGACATAATGGCAGAGGAGAAGAGAGTGAAGAGGACGTTGATGGAGGAAGCTAAGAAGAGAAAAGGAGAGAGTGAGCGAGCAAGAAGCCGCCGGACAAGAGTAAATCTGGGACTGACTTTTAGTGGTTGGTGAGAGCTTGGTGAAATAAAAGGCTGAAAGACAGACGCCGAGCTGGGCTGACTGCTGTTGGACTAGTCAGTAATATTAGCTGGCTGCTATGTCTGCTGTTGGTGACCTTGTTGATGTTTGGCTGTCAGCAAAGTTGTCGAATCGCTAGTTTTTGATCAGAAGTAATGTAATCAGAACAAATACTCGAGTACAGCTGAACATAGTTACCACAGTGGGATTACACTCTGACACTGGAGGCAACACACAAATAATACTGATTTTCAACTTTAACGATAATTAAAACATGAATTTCAGACGTCAGAGAGGAAACACATGAAAGAAAAGTTGAAAGCCACCAAAAACTTTACAACAATGTTTTTTAAGTTTTGGGTTGGGATTCAGAATGGGACGTGGGTTCTGGTGTTTTTTTTAATATGCCCGCCGTTACGAGACACGACTGATTTTCTCATTTAAGTCTGAAGAAGTCAGGGACCACAACAGAGACACAACTGAGGAGAAACGCCCGGTTATTATGATGAAAGAAGTGCAGCTGCTCTGAACTGATCACTGAACACACAGACCATAACATGTTACAGAATCAGCTGCTCACAAATCAAAACTACTGGTTTAAAGAGTCGCTGTGACGCAGAGAATATCAGAGCAAACTGCCCAACGTCTCATTAATCTAATGTCCAAAAACCAGTCTGAAATGTGGAGGTATGCATGAAGTCTGGACTTCATCTGTAGATGCAGAGATGACCTGCAGTGTTCCTGAGTCCATGTAGTAATACCCTTGAAACAGTCATGTTGGTTTTTAATGCAGTGCTACCTGATGGGTCGAAGGTCACGGATATTCAGTGTTGGTTTTGGGCCTTGCAACTTACGTGCAGAGATTTCTTTGTAGTAGCAGACGACAGGACAGGACTTACAACAGGATCTTTAATGACCAGAGTCAAAGATGATGATCAGACACAGAGTGTCCTTTCATCAGTCGCTTCAGAGGCTGCTTCAATATTCAGTTAAACTGGAACGACCAGAACTAATCAAGTCAAGTCGTCTCTCAGTAAGTTAATCAGGTTATGATGTCCGAGAGTCAGTGTGGGAACCGACCACAGACTGTCTAAAACCTGGACGTAGTCTCCGTGACGTCCCCGCAGACAGTCTAAAACCTGGACGTAGTCTCTGTGACGTCCCCGCAGACTGTCTAAAACCTGGACGCAGTCTCCGTGACGTCCCCGCAGACTGTCTAAAACCTGGACGTAGTCTCCGTGACGTCCCCGCAGACAGTCTAAAACCTGGACGTAGTCTCCGTGACGTCCCCGCAGACTGTCTAAAACCTGGATGTAGTCTCAGTGACGTCCCCGCAGACTGTCTAAAACCTGGACGTAGTCTCTGTGACGTCCCCGCAGACAGTCTAAAACCTGGACGTAGTCTCCGTGACGTCCCCGCAGACTGTCTAAAACCTGGATGTAGTCTCAGTGACGTCCCCGCAGACTGTCTAAAACCTGGACGTAGTCTCTGTGACATCCCTGCAGTCTGTCTAAAACCTGGACGTAGTCTCCGTGACGTCCCCGCAGACAGTCTAAAACCTGGACGTAGTCTCCGTGACGTCCCCGCAGACTGTCTAAAACCTGGACGTAGTCTCCGCGACGTCCCCGCAGTCTGTCTAAAACCTGGACGTAGTCTCCGCGACGTCCCCGCAGACAGTCTAAAACCTGGACGTAGTCTCCGCGACGTCCCCGCAGACTGTCTAAAACCTGGACGTAGTCTCCGCGACGTCCCCGCAGACTGTCTAAAACCTGGACGTAGTCTCCGCGACGTCCCCGCAGACTGTCTAAAACCTGGACGTAGTCTCCGTGACGTCCCTGCAGACTGAGGCTGAGTGAGTCCTCTTCTTAACAAACGATCTTTGTAGTTCTGCTCGCAGATATTACTCGGAGTGAGTCATCTCAGTGATCTTCCTCTCAGCTGTCAGTGTTTGAGCCTCTGCTGTCTCTTCTCTTCTCTTCTCTTTAACCGTCGGTGTATTCAGTTGTTTTTTCGCGGGATGCTAACATGTTCTGATTCACCCTGCGAGCGATGAATGAAACGAGCACCGAGCGGACCGGGCCGACGGAGGTTCTGTTGACTTCGGGCTGCCGAGCCCGTCTTGTCGGTCTATTCGGAGGATGGAGCCAAGGCTGAGCGGGGATGGCAAGCCGTCCGTGTCCTGGCTCCTCGGCCCTGCCCTCGTCTTCTCCGTCCTGGCCGTGTTAGTGAGCTGCCATGGGACGTGCAGACACCGAGCGCCCGCTCCCAGTGAGGTGAGCCCCGGTCTGCTCTGCGCGGAGCTAACGCTGAGCTAGCACGGAGCTAAGCTAGTTAGCATGCTAGCTATGGTGGCTAATTATCTCATCTGTCATAAAGTGTTTAATTTATCTGACTCCACACTCACAACCACGACAACAATATAATGTAATAAGTGATTTAATTATACTTTAATTATTAATATACGACATCAAATGTAAGAATCCTTTAGCATGTTCAGTTAGCTTCATCAATACAGTTAGCTTGCAAGCTAACAGGCTAACGTGAAGCTACGTGGTTGCTCGTGATGCTAACTGTGTTTAATGACAATAATTATAATTTATATTCATTACAATGTATGTAAGTAAAAGGCTAATTCATTCATCAGTTTAACGGTTCACCTTTAGACTGGGTTTCCCTAGCAACAAGCAAAATAACACTTCCGGCTAGGGTTTTTTTTCAGAATAAAAGCACTGTTTTCACAAAGTTGAAATTTCAGAATAAAAGCATCGTCCTCAAAGTGGCTAAAAATATTTAAATTGAGCACTAAAATGCGTCAAAATGACACGAAACGTGATGAAATGTGATGAAAGTAATAATAGTAGATAGATACTTCATTGATCCCTGAAGGGAAATTCTTTTGTTGCAGCAGCATTACAGGCGTGAGGTGAAAATGGTGACACAGTATAAATAGAATAAACTCTAAGGAGGAAGAACATATGCATGTGGACTCTCTGTGTAATTATGCATTAATTATTGTGTCCATCAGTCAGATGAACTGTTACAGAATGAGTCTCCTCTCAGTCATACAGTCCTGTAGCGGTCTCTTACAGTGGAGCTGCAGGAGTCTCCGACTGAAACTGCTCTGTTGTTTGAGCAGGAGGTCATGCAGTGGGTGTGAGTTATTGTCCGTGATACTGAGCAGTCCCCAGCACAGAGCCAGCCCTCTTCATCAGTTTGTTCAGTTTGTTTGTGTCGCTGGCTCTGATGCTGTTGCAGAGAAGATATGGAATAAGTTAGCACCTGATGTTTCTTATGGTGTGATGTGCGATGCGGTGCGAAGGTTAGTTGGTCCTTGATCCACTGGATCCATGTTGCTCAGCCTTTGCCTTCGTGTTCCGCTTTGTCTGGACGTCTTTGCGCTCTCATCGTTTCTTTCATTGCCTCCTTCAGGTTGTTCATCACGTGTACCTGAAGCCCGAGCGCTTGACTAAGAGAAGCTCTCCTGACGACCTTCAGCTGAAGATAAAGATCATCTACGACTACAGCGTTGACCAGTAAGCACTGCAGCAGCTCACTACATGAACATGAGGATCATTGTCTCCAGAGGCAGATCCAACCCTCAGAAAAACAACTTTGAAGCTGCAGCCTGAGATTTTACAGTTTCTCTCCACTTTGTGGCCACAGTACTTAAGTTGAAGTGATATGTTCTCTCTCCACAGACTTCCTGCAGACAAGAGGAGGCTGGTTAAGGTGAGGAACACCTCAGAGCTTTGTGTACGCCTACAGACCTGTGAAGGGACGAGACACCATCCTACCAATGGTTTCACACAATTCTAATGATTCATAGGCCAAACATCAACAAGGTCACCAACAGCAGACATAGCAGCCAGCTAATATTACTGACTAGTCCAACAGCAGTCAGCCCAGCTCGGCGTCTGTCTTTCAGCCTTTTATTTCACCAAGCTCTCACCAACCACTAAAAGTCAGTCCCAGATTTACTCTTGTCCGGCGGCTTCTTGCTCGCTCACTCTCTCCTTTTCTCTTCTTAGCTTCCTCCGTCAGCGTCCTCTTCACTCTCTTCTCCTCTGCCATTATGTCCATAGAAGCTGCTGACTGCTGGGCCTGAGAGAGCAGAGCTAACATGAGCTAACAGAAAAAAAAAAAAAAAAAAAATAAAAAAAAAAAAAAAAAAAAAAAAAAAAAAAAAAAAAAAAAAAAAAAAAAAAAAAAAAAAACAGCTAACATCAGCTAACAAACTGAGCTAACATGAGCTAACAGCAGCTAACAAACTGAGCTAACATGAGCTAACAGCAGCTAACAAACTGAGCTAACATTAGCTAACAGCAGCTAACAAACTGAGCTAACATGAGCTAACAGCAGCTAACAAACTGAGCTAACATTAGCTAACAGCAGCTACAGCTGTCAGCAGTTTACTTCACTGTCCATCATAAACTCTGTAAATCACAGAGAGTTGAGGCGGAGCAGCCGGAGGACATCAGAGGGAAAACCAGAAAACATTTTCTCCATAAAATATGATCCAGTTTCACCAAAATCAGTGAAATAGTTGGTGGTGTGTGACTTAGTGCCGTAAAGCGTTACGGCCTCTAGTGGCCATCAGAGGAACTGCAGCTTGAAGCACCTCTTTAGTGGTTTCATCTGTTGAACTGTGTGTCAGTACATCACTGATAGGTGGTGTTAATCCACCCATCAGGTGGTGCTAGTCGTTGTCAGGAGCTGTACCAGACTTACACAGGGCTGTTGCTGTTTCCCTCCTCAGGATAAGCTGTTTCCTCAGGCCATCGACTACCTGCAGAGGGCCTTCAGCGTGAGGCGCAGGGTTGGACCTGTGCTGCTCAGCAGGTACGTACTCTGTCCCATCACAGTGTTTCAACTACATACTCAGGGAGGGTGGAGTTAATCAGTGCTTCTTGTCTCTGTCCTCTCAGACAATGTGCAACCAACCAGTACCTGAGGAAGAGAGATGACCCTCACCGCTACTGCCAGGACGCCTGTGCGGACGTCACCCGGTGCGGACCCGTCATCGTACCACAGCACCACCTGCAGGTCAGGGAGGGCCACGCCTGAAGCGTGCTGGTGGCTCTGTGAGGCTGCATCGAGCAAGCTAACATGCTGACGAGTCCCGTTGCTCACTCTTGTCTTGTGTGCGTTTCTCCTGCAGCAATGCAAAGTGTGCAGTGAGTCAGGGAAGTCGTGTGGCCCCTTGGGGCCCCCCGACGGCCCCGGAGTGGAAGGGTCCGACTTCGTGCTCTACGTCAGCGGCATCACCACCGAGCGCTGTGGACAGGAGAACATCGTGGCCTATGCTGCTTACTGCCAGCTGGAGGCGGAGCTGGACAGGTGGGGGAGGACCGCACATGTAGTCTGCATGCCGTCACATGTGTTTAGACATTTCAGAGAGTGTATCTTCATCTCAGGTTTAATGATGTGTCACAGCTGATTGTCTTCATCATGTGTCCTTTAGACCTGTAGCAGGTTATGCCAACCTGTGTCCTGCTATGATCTCCTCTCAGCCTCAGGAGTTTGAAGGGATGCTCTCCACCGTCAAACACGAGATCATCCACGCTCTGGTCAGTGCCACGACACTGTTCTTTCTAAACTTTGGGAGTGTTTACAGTCCATGCTTTGCAGCTTCATACTGACTAAGCTTCTGAATACTACGTGTGAGTAAAGGCCCCGTCACAGAATCCATCTGAACGTCTTCACGAAGTATTTGGTTGAAAGTGATGAAGTTACAATAACCTCCATCTTGGCACCTTTAAACGTTGTCGGGCCGTGTTAGCCGTGTTCACAGCTGAATGTGTGTGCTGCTCTGTCTCTTCTGTCCATCAGGGCTTTTCAGCAGGTCTGTTCGCCTTCTACCACGACGATGAGGGCAAACCTCTGACTCCTCGCTTTGCCAGCGGCCTGCCCGCCTTCAACGAGAGGTGAATAAACCTGATTAGAATATGTTTGTACCCTCAAACCAGTATCCATGAAGTCTCCATGAAGTTTGATTCATCTGGTACCAGAAAACTATTTAGACAAACAAGGATGATCTGAGTCATAGAAACCTGCAGTTTACTGTAAAAACATAGATTATAGCTGCAATAACTCGTCCACTGGTCCACCTGATCTATTTGTTATGCAGCTATTTTGATAATCAATTCATCGTTTTTGTGTAATTCTTGTCCAAAATGTCCAAATTCTGATTTCAGCTCCTCACATGTGAATATTCTCTGGTTTCCTTTGTCCTCTTTGACATTTGAGAGACGGTGATCAACGATTTCTGACATTTTCTGGAGGAAACAAGTAATGAAACAATAAAAATCTTCAGTTGTGCCTCTAGTGTAGATTCATTCAAGTTTAATGTCTTAACATGCTGAATGAAACTGAACTTGTGGTTGGATAAAATCCAACAAAAGTGATGAATTGGATTTGAATTTGAGAGGACACCTCCTCCCATCCCCAGCCTTTATGTGGAGACTTCAGTTCATATTTAAACCTGTGTGTGTGTGTGTGTGTGTGTGTGTGTGTGTGTGTGTGTGTGTGTGTGTGTGTGTGTGTGTGTGTGTGTGTCAGCCTCGGTCTGTACCAGTGGAGCGATGCCGTGATCAGGAGGGTCAGCAGGCTGTGGGACATCAGAGGAGGAGAGATGGTCCGACACCAAGTCCACGTCCTGGTCACTCCCCGCGTCGTGGTAAGAAGTTTGAACTGACGTACGTGGAAAGTAGCTTCGTCCTAACTGGGATTCTTCCATCAGATCTGAGCCAAACTGAAGTCTATGATACATTTTGTTCAGTAAGAATCTGAAACAAGAGCACGAGTAGAAACACGACGACACTCTGAAGACGAGCAGTGAGCAGACGGGTTTCCATGTTCGGCGTGATGACAGCTTGTCAGCGACCGCCTTTTATGTCGTTTGTGTGTCATCCAGTCAGACTTTATCTGGGTTTGGACTGTTGATCAGACAAAACTATGTAACGTTTTTATTGTTTAACCTGCAGTCCTTGTTTAGTTGTGACGGAGCTGTATGTGCTCCTCTCTTTGGCTCCAGGAGGAGGCGAGGAGACATTTTAACTGTCCCATCCTGGAGGGGATGGAGCTGGAGAACCAGGGCGGGACGGGAACTGAACTGAACCACTGGGAGAAGAGACTGCTGGAGGTGACTGTCTGTCCTCTGTCTGACTTTGGAAGTCAGCACTTTCTCCACGTCTTCATCATTTTTGTTCTTCCTCCCTCAGAACGAGGCGATGACGGGCTCACACACACAGAACCGGGTGTTTTCTCGGCTGACGCTGGCCATCATGGAGGACAGCGGCTGGTACCGAGCCAACTACAGCCTGGCCCAGAGGCTGGACTGGGGCCGCGGCCTCGGCTGCGACTTCGTCATGAAGAGCTGCAAGTTCTGGATGGACCGGCAGAGACAGAGGTCACAATAACACAAGTTTGTTCTCACATGAGCACAAAGAACGTCAGTCTGACTCGTCGTAGCTCACGGTCGGTTGGTTTTTGGTGTGTTTGTGGTTGCAGGCGACACGCTGTGACTCCGTACTGCGACACAGTGCGAGCTTCTCCTCTGCAGCTCACCTGCAGACAGGACCAGCTCGCCGTGGCCGTCTGCAACCTGCAGAAATACCCACAGGAGCTGCCGCTGGAGTACCAGGTACACAAACACACTCTGAAAAATGGGCTGAGCTGAGAGCACAGATACAGGACACATCCGGTCCAACCATCCAGAACCAGACAGAATATCTCTGCTCCTGCAGATGACTCGGGTGCAAAGGGGTGGAAAGTTTCTGGTAAATTTATGGAAACTTTCCAGAAACTTCCATGGAAAGTTAAGCTTCAAATGGAAATATTCCAAATCAGAAGCTTCATGGGAATTATGGGAATTTATGGTTATTAAGTGTAAACTTTAACAGTGAACTATATTTAAGTTACCTGTTAAAGGGCCAACCTTCAATTTTGTAAATTCCCAGTTTATTCCCATGGAAAGTTTCCAACTTTGAAAATTCCTGGAATTTTGCAACCCTAGAAGTGGAACAAGGTTTGGTCCAAAGATATTGGAGCTTTGACCAATTATTGGAAACCTTCTGGAGCTTCTTCATGTAAATTGTAAAGAGTCATCTGTATTCTGTGTGTGTGTGTGTGTGTGTGTGTGTGTCAGTATTTTGAGAGGATCCCGGACGTGGATGCTGATCAGTTGTCGTTCTTCGGCGGTGCTGTGGAGATCGCAGACTACTGTCCCTTCAGCCAGGAGTTCAGCTGGCACCTGAGCGGAGAATATCAGAGAAACTCGTACTGCAGAGTGTCCGAGAACCAGCCAGGTAATCCTCACCTCACGCTGCTGCTGCTGCTGTCAGCACGCTGTTATGACTGTCAGTGTGTCCAATGTTTCTGTGTGTGTGTGTTCAGACTGGTGGAGGAACTATGGAGCGGAGCAGTATGGACCGGACTCTGTGTGTCTGTACCAGAAGTCGGCCTTTGTCATGGAGCAGTGCACCAGGAAGATGACGTACCCTGACTGGGGCTCCGGATGCTACAAGGTGCTGTAAATGCAACCACAAACGTTTGTAGTCGTCTCGTGACTTGACTCAGACTTTGAAACTGTCTGCAGGTGTGGTGCTCAGCTCAGGGCCTGACGGTGTACGTTCAGGATCGCTCCTTCCACTGCGTCCGTAAAGGCCAGCTGCTGAGCGTCAGTGTGCGAGTCAACGACTGGGTTTACAACGGCGTCCTGGTCTGCCCGGCCTGCACCGACTTCTGTGAAGACTGCCCTCTGCCCCACCAGCTCCCGCCCATCAACACATCCAGGAGTAACCCCATTGGTCAGTGTCACCTGTCGTTTTTATGTGTACACGTTTAGTTTCTGCTTGTTGACCAAAAGTTTTCCTGTTCAGAAAAAGTTACCAGAGAAAACCTGGAGTGAGTCCTGAAGTTACCACTTCATAGTCCTCTGCTGTAGCTTGTCATGATCATGAGACATTTATATAATGTGATTCTTGTTTCCAACAATCTAGTGGTCATCTTTTAGGTTGCACATCGACTTTAGAGCAACATGACAGCAACATAAATAAGTGTTTGTCGTGTTTTGTAGCAGCTGTACTCGAGTCGACAACTTTGCTAACAGCCAAACATCAAGCGAGCTTCTTGCTCGCTCACTCTCTCCTTTTCTCTTCTTAGCTTCCTCCGTCAGCGTCCTCTTCACTCTCTTCTCCTCTGCCATTATGTCCATAGAAGCTGCTGACTGCTGGGCCTGTAAACCTCTTTCCTCACGGTGCGCTGAGCTCACAGTCCGGGCAGCCCGTGTAACAAACTGAGCTAACATTAGCTAACAGCAGCTACAGTTGTGGGCAGTTCACTTCACTGTCCATCATTTGCTGTAATGGAAAAACCACCAGTCATCTGCTTTCTTGGATGTGAATTATTTACTTATTTAGGGTTTAAAAGATTAAAGACGCCCTGTGTTAGCGCTGTTTTGTTTATTATGTGCAAACATATTTCACATGTTTGTTTGTTTGTTTCAGACCCGTGCTCCAGCTCTCCAGGTCTGGCCGTCACTTTGTGGCTTTTGCTGCTCAACTTGCTCCCCCTAGTGGCCGGACTGCTGCTGTGCCACTGCAGCTGATAACACTCACACACAAACACACACACAAAGGTAGCTGGACATTTTACTGACACAAACACTACTTCCTTCTTCATCTTTATTTGTTTTCTTCATCTGTCGCTCCTCAGGACCTCCACTCCTCCATTCCTCTTTCCACTGTCAGGGATCGTTAATCCAGCGCAGCAAACATCATCGTCAGCTCGTTTGTTTGGCTCGAGTCAGCAGACTGAACACTAAAACTGTAATTAAAGCTTTTCTACAGAGAATTCTCAGCTTTGCTTCAGCTCTTGATCGTCCTGCTTCATCGACATCACTTCTTGTTTCTTGTTTCTGTCGTGACGGAGAGCGAGCTCTGTGTCTTCTTGCTCAAATATATTTGACTGTGAATCACCCCCCTCCATCACTACAACTTCCTGCCGTCTCCGAGCAACAAAATCACAAACCAGAAGGAAGCGTGACATCAAGAGTCGTCGCCTGGTGCTTACTAACAGGAAGTGGATTGTAGCATCAGTGTTTTTCTGCGTCTGGATGGATTTAAAGTAACAAAGACTTTTCTTCTTTTTTTTTTTTTTAAATCGTACTTTTAAGCTGAAAAGATCAGTGTACTTCCTGTGACTGTGATCTGTGCAGTTTGGCGACACCTGGTGGCAACAGGAAGTAACTGTTTGGATTTTTTAACTGAGACACACTATTCACTACTCCCCATACTTATTATTCTGACGTATTCCAGGGATTTCAGCGTGCTACTCCTCCTGCAGGTTTGGTCGCACATACACAAAAAAGGTATCAAAACGACCGGCTCGGCCGGGAACGGTGTGCTGTGACTTTTCTAAGAGTTTCACCAAACGGTTTTACCAAAAATCACCAAAAACCACGGCAACATTTACAATGGGTGTGTATTGGTAGAATGTTCCAGAGCTAGAGTGGGTGACATCATCGCCAGAGTGGAGAGGGAGAGAAACATTTGTCAAAAAATACATTTGCAAACGGCTCTCGTGTCCACAAATGTCACTCTACAGAAATAATTTATACATAGAAACGTAGGAAAATTCGTGGGCTACGCAGCGATATCACTGCTGAAGCTGTCAGACTTATAGTTTTGGCGGGAGATGCACTGATGCGCCAGGATCACCCACCGACAGCCCCATCTACTCCCATGTAAACTGGAGAGGAGAAATTTCCCAAAGGAGCACGGGGCACCTGTTCTTTCTCTCTCTCCCCAGGTCACATTTTTTAACTTTAGACACTGAAATTCGGCATTCACATGGTCGACAACATGAGGATGCTCACGGTCATTTGGGCTTTTTGATACGACCTACCGTTTGGCATTAGTGTCCACTAGTTGGAGGGGGTTCATTTGAGAGATTTTCTGTGTCTCTCAGCAGTCACTCACACACAGACAGAGCACAGCTGCAGTTAACTGCTCTGACCTGCAGCTGACCCTGGTTGCTTGGCAACCTCAAGCCTGCCTTTGACTAACTGTATTGAAGTCTCTGTGCTGCTGCAGTGTCAATAATAATGTATGTCAGACACACTCTACATTTATTTAGACCTTTTCTAGTGTAAATATGAATGTGACACTTTCCTTAGATACATTTTGTGTTTTTAGAGGCAGGTGTCAGGTGAGTTTTAACTTCTTTTGCTTTGCAGAAGATTTCGTGTTGCAAACTGGATTCATTTTGTTGATATTTCGGGACAATTCAGATGTGTTTTCATTTAAAACTCAACAGAAGAGAGCAGTGATCTGTTTTATCTGTGAAACACAGCAGCAAAGTTTGGAGTCAAAGGTCTTGGTTCAAATTATACCATCAGTGTGTCGTCAAATCAGCTTCACTGATTGTCGACACAAAGTGAACGTTTGAAGCTCGGCAGACGTTGAAATCATTACTGCAGTATCAGAATGTGTTGCATCCATTCATTGCTGGATTGGACTCTGTAGACATCAACCTCAGCTATCGTCTGACGATTAACCTGTTGGGGCAACGACCAATGTTTCTGGGTGGTGGTTAGCAACTTGATAACCAAGGCTAATAGTTGTCAGACTGTAGTCGATGGGTTCCAAGATTGTATTGCCAGTGCGTCCACGTGGATCACCTGTCCAACCAAACCTGCTCAAACTCGATTGATCAGTACTACTCGGAGTCATAGAGTTTAAGCTATAAAACTGATCTGAGGCCAAACGGACTGATTACAAGATCACCTCAGTTGGACAGCGTAGCAGGTCTGAGCTCCCTCAGCACAAACACACACACAGATAATGTCCTTTTATTGACCACTGCTCACACTCCAACATAAACAGAGCCACTTCTACAAACTCTTCTCAGGCCGACGTACCCGTCTGACCTCCGTGTGTTTGTGTGGCAGGGAACTCGAGGTCCAGCACGCGACTGCATTAAAAGGTAGAGTATGATTAGCCAATGAGCACTAGCTATGTCACTTACCTCACCTGGCACCTGCAGCCAAAGGCCAACCAAGCCCCCCTCCACAGACAGACCTGTATCTGATTTAAATGACTTAATTCAGTCGTGTCGTCATTGGGCCTCTAGAACAAACAGATGTGATCTGAAGTGTCTCGTACAAGTGATTTCAGAGAATGTGTGTCATTTCACGTCTTCATTTTATCACTTTATATCGCTAATGGTTGAGCAAGTTGTAACTTAAAAAGTGAGCCCTCTCACCTTTCTTGGTTGCGGACTCGGGCCTCGTGTCTTCTATCAGTGACAGCTGTGAGCAACACAAGCTAACGTTAAAGATGGCGTCCGCTAACGTCAACATAGGACCAGCAGCCACTACAACACAGAGTCCAAAATCAAAACTAACGTTACTACAGAGCACGTCAAATATATCATATTGTGGTTTTAGCTGGCTAACGTTAGGTTGCTTGGTAACATGGATAAATTGTCAGTTAGCTAACGTATCAAAATCCTGTTTTGGGTGAATTACGTATCCGAATACCGCGGCTGACAATACAGCTGGCTGGCTGTGGCTCGGCTGTGCGGGTCTGGCGTTGGTTCCTTTGTGGTGTTGGCTGATGGGTGATTTGTAAACGGCGAGCTGCAGCCCAGATAAAATATAGTAACGTTATTTTTAAGTTGGAGTTCAGTCTCGTGTTTGTCACTTTTAGTCAATGATCAGTTTGACGCTCGCTTCAGTTCGCTTAACGCCCAAAGGTTTTCTGAAGGTTACATAGAGAACCTTTGAGTCTGCGACTAAAAGCAGATTTTCTCCATTTTATTTAATAATTTGAACAAATGAAGACAGAAGACATGTTGGACAGACAGACTGTTGTCAAAAGAGGAAGAATAAGCCATGTACATTGGGACAATGAAAACTTGAACAAGCCATAGTTTAAAGTTTGAAAACTCGATCCAGACCAACTGATGTCCGTTCTGTTCACCAGTTTGATTTAAATTAAATCCCTGACACGACATTTCACTAATTCATCAAACCTGATGATTCGATACTAACTCACACTAACCCAACACGATGTACAATCATAAACACAGGCTTATTTTTTGACGCTTCACTGCGACCACAAACAAACAAAGATCCTTTCAGTGCACTGAGGTGGTTTCAGCAGCAGATATCAACACCTGAGCAATAAAACCAGAACTGCAGTCTGTAACGGTCGTCATCGTCCTACAGGATCACGGGACTGATTTAAGTGTTTCTAGAACATGTTGGTGCCGCCAACGGTGCTTCACACCTGATTAGGTTAGCTTTGATTATGTTTTTAAACGGTTGGAGGAAGGTTGCGTTCACTCTCAGCGTGTTCATTTGAACTCTTTAACGTTTCCTGATTTCAGACTCAGACACTTCTGATACACTCTTGTCGTAATGTTCTCCTCACTGTTCATTAGCACCAGAATCTAAATATGAATCACATGTCCAGCTTACATTTGTATATCGAGGCGTTCACCTCGACCTCTTCAGCTCCAGCAACTTCGTCTGCCGCCATTTTTCTCCACGCCGGTGGTTCCTCCACCTTCAGCTACGGAGACAAACTGAGCGCTCTGGCTCAACAGGTTCTCACAGTACGCTGACTTTAGACAGGACTTATGGACTCGACATAGAAAGTCTGGAAGGACGAGGACTGAGACACAACATGTTGACAGTAAGTGGACCATTGAGTTGACATGTTTCATTCCTGATGCTGGATTCTTCTTCTCCGTCTCGTTGGTTCATTTAGATGAATCGCTCTGTACAATGGACTTTTATTTATTTATTGAATCAACAGCAAGTCAAACAAAACGAGCTGCATCTGTTCAAAGTATTATTATTTATATTCCATAACTGATTATTTTAAAGGGGCATTTCACCTGAAACTGACTCAGCTGGTTGTTCGGCTGCAGGACGTTCAGACTGGAGTGGACTCGGGTGGAAAACTGGAGGCGTTGCAGCTTTTCAGAAACTCTTTGCATTAATGGACGGACGTTTTTATTTGTTAATTTATTTTTAGAAAAAGGGCTGCTTTCTAAGACAAATCAACACAACTCTGAGATATTTGTCAAAATAAATGCTGTCTGTATCCCAGAGACTCCAACTGTGTGCTGTCTTCTTTTAAACTGTATGCAGCGATGCTTCTACTGCAAATACTGAAAACTACAATAATGAACTTTATTTATTTTAGATATTTTGGTCCTAACAGCTTCGATGAGTTTGAACTTTTCTAATGCAGGACGAGGATGTTTATCAGAGTGAAGGCTTCGTGAATATAAATTTAGTTTGTGTTCACATCTCCTGTCACATTTATTTTATTGTTTTGGCCTTTTTCAAGCTTTTTTTATTGTATAGAGACAGCTGAAGAGTGACAGCAATGTGGAGAGGGAGAGAGAGACAGACAGACGGGGAATGACATGCAGCAAATGGCCGCAGGTCGGATTCAAACCCTGGGCCTCTGCAGCAAGGACTGAGCCTTCGTACACGGGGCGGCTGCTCTACCAACTGAGCTAAACGACACCCCATCCTGTTGAACTTTAAGTTTTCTGCACAGAAATGAATGAAATGTTGAGATATAGAACAAATCAAGAAGTCCTTGTGAAGCTTTAGTGACCAAACCTGGACGTAGTCTCCGTGACGTCCCCGCAGACTGTCTAAAACCTGGACGTAGTCTCTGTGACGTCCCACAGACTGTCTAAAACCTGGACGTAGTCTCCGTGACGTCCCCGCAGACTGTCTAAAACCTGGACGTAGTCTCTGTGACGTCCCACAGACTGTCTAAAACCTGGACGTAGTCTCTGTGACGTCCCACAGACTGTCTAAAACCTGGACGTAGTCTCTGATTTCAGCTCCTCGTGAATATTTTCTGCTTTCTTTCGTCCTCTGACAGTAAACTGAACTTCTTTGACATTTGAGGGCGTCACATTTTCTGGATTAATCGTTAATGACATTAATTGTTCGTGAACGTTACAGTGAAGTTTGCAGTTATGTAATACATCCACAGCCGTCGTCTGCCTGCACCTGAACTGTTCATTACAGGCTGATTAAGAACAGCTGCTGAACTTGATTTGTTCAATAAAATTCACTCAGCTGGAACTTTAACAGTGCAGTTCACATTTATTTGACATTAAAATTAAGCTGCTTTAAACAGAAGAACAGAACATACTAATTGTGCAACGTGCTGTTGAGATGACGCAGTAAATATCCATCATGAGAGGAAACAGACGGGCTCTGCAGGTGTTTCCACCCGCTGATGATTAAGAAGTCCAAACCACACGAGTGACGTCCTGTCAGACCGCCTCGCCTGTGGGAGGTTCAGTCCGGTGCGCCGTTTCCTTGATCCACAGGAAACCCACCTGGGTGCCGAAGTTGAGTCCGTCTCTGCGGTGGGAGAAGAAGGCCTCGGGGTGACAGGAAGTGCAGGGTGTCACACGGGGGCGCTCTGTCACCATGTCGTCATGGATGTTTTCAGGCAGGATGCCGCCATTTTGAAGGAGAATCCTGGGAAATTAAACAACAGGTAGTTCAGACCAGGTGAGACAGGTGATCTGACTGGATCAGTGCGGATATGGACCGATATTCTGAGTGCTACCTGTTGGCGAGGCGGATGTTGACGTGCGGTTGGGCTGACTCTGGATCAGGCACACAGTCTGGATGGATGCAGTGGAAGTCCAACGCCTGATCTCTCTCCAGGGTGAAGCAACACGCCCCCACTGACGGCCCCACGGCCACCACGATGTCGCTCACCTGGCAACCGAACTCTGTCACCATGGCCTCCACTGTCGCCATAGCAACCCCCATCAGGGTTCCTTTCCAACCTGAGGACGAGTGAAGGAAAGTAAGCGCTGTGC
Source organism: Argyrosomus regius (assembly GCA_946959425.1). Classification (NCBI taxonomy): domain Eukaryota; kingdom Metazoa; phylum Chordata; class Actinopteri; family Sciaenidae; genus Argyrosomus; species Argyrosomus regius. Next base: position 334,181 of record OX336895.1, read on the forward strand.
TTGAACATCTGAGGAGGTCTGCACTTTTCTAAAAGGAAACATCTACCTGCGTGAGCGGCTCCGATGACCTTCGACACCGGATCGGCAAACAGGATGGGCATGCAGTCGGCTCCTGGAGCTGCCAGAACCACCCCGGTCTGGTCGGTCACCATCGCGTCGTAGCTCTCCGGCTCGGCTTTCCCCAGAACCCAAACATCGCTGGCGTGGTTCACCTGCAAAAAAAAAAACAGGCCAACGAATCCAGAAAGGTTCATGCATGAAGTAAAACTCAAATATAAATATCTGTTTGTTACGTTTTCATTACATTGGTGGATATTTGAGTTTGGTGAGTTTGTCCTTAAATGAACAGTGTGTGGTTTGGTGTTCTTCTTACAGTATCATTAAACTGGTGGATACTTGAATGAAGTTTGGAGACTTTTGTATTCAACAATTTGAGGATGTGTCTTATGTTTCTATTAAATTGGTCGATATGTGAACGGAGTCTGGTTTGGACTCTTCTCACGTTATGGATATTTGAGTGGAGCTTGGCGACGTACTTCTGTTATCGATGATTCCAGGTAGTTCTGAGTTCTTCTCAGTATGATTAAGTTGGTAGATAGTTGAATATTTTCTATGACAGTGCACTGAGTATCTGGGTTTTGGACTGTCGGATGCAAAGACAAATAATAATCCTGATAAACTGATAAAAGATCTTTCATTTGATTTTTCACGTTAAGACAGAAAATGTGTTTCTATATTTGTCAAATTTAAATAAACGTCATCATGAAGTTTAACAATAAAATCATTTTCTTTGTGAGAACATCTCGAGGGTCTTCACGACGAATCACCTCTGACTTGTTTTCAACATGTTTACTTCTTGTTGTATGTGATGTACGTACACGCTTTGCTATGAACGCCCGGTCAGAGCTCATCTTTGGGTACAACTGCTGCACAGCGTTTTATCAAGACGTCTGGTTACATCTCATGTTTAAATTAAATTGATAGAGACCTAAATGAAGTTTGGTTTAGTACTTCTATTTGTGGATGTGTGCTACACACACATATATACATGTGTTGTCTCTGTATTCAGCTTCCTTGTAGGTCTGTTGTGTCTCTTCTGTCATTGATAGTAAAATAAATATCACAACATACACAAGAAGAGAGGCTGTGCATGAAACCAGGAACCAGCAGGTGGCAGCATTTACAAGAGAAACGCTGCCCCCACATGTTGTTCTTGGTGGTGTAACCACAGATTAGTACCTTGACCAGACGTAGAGACTCCGGGTGGAAACCAGCATGGAGGGCCAGTCTGCGTCTGTTCTCCCGCACCACGGCCCCGGGGTCCCTCCTCCTGCTGCTGCTGAACAGATTCAAGGACGACAGCGTCGGGATGTAAGACACACCGCCTGTTCGAGTGCTGAAGCCGTGACCGAAACAGTCTGAGAGACAGACAGAGACACAGTCACACACGAGAGTTTGTTTGACGCTGACACAGAACAGTCTTTGGGGACGTCTCAGAGACTACGTCCAGGTTTTAGACAGTCTGCGGGGACGTCTCAGAGACTACGTCTAGGTTTTAGACAGTCTGCGGGGACGTCTCAGAGACTACGTCCAGGTTTTAGACAGTCTGCGGGGACGTCTCAGAGACTACGTCTAGGTTTTAGACAGTCTGTGGGGACGTCTCAGAGACTACGTCTAGGTTTTAGACAGTCTGTGGGGACGTCTCAGAGACTACTTCCAGGTTTTAGACAGTCTGCGGGGACGTCACGGAGACTACGTCCAGTTTTAGACAGTCTGCGGGGACGTCACGGAGACTACGTCCAGGTTTTAGACAGTCTGTGGGGACGTCACGGAGACTACGTCCAGGTTTTAGACAGTCTGCGGGGACGTCACGGAGACTACGTCCAGGTTTTAGACAGTCTGCGGGGACCCAGGGTCCAGGTTTTAGACAGTCTGCGGGGACGTCACGGAGACTACGTCCAGGTTTTAGACAGTCTGCGGGGACGTCACGGAGACTACGTCCAGTTTTAGACAGTCTGCGGGGACGTCACGGAGACTACGTCCAGTTTTAGACAGTCTGCGGGGACGTCACGGAGACTACGTCCAGTTTTAGACAGTCTGCGGGGACGGGGACTACGCGTTTTAGACAGTCTCGGGGGAGACTACGTCCAGTTTTAGACAGTCTGCGGGGACGTCACGGAGACTACGTCCAGTTTTAGACAGTCTGCGGTCTAAATAATTTGATTTTATTATATTAATTCATTATTTTGATATTATTTATGAGTGGATGTGTTCTGTAGAAAACGTTTGCAGAACGTTTATATAACGTTTGATTTGATCTTTAACAAACTGACCTGGGATCAGGGTGGACTTCAGGACTGTGACGTCTCCCTTCAGCGCAGGAAGCTGCCGCAGAAACGCCGACACCTCTTCTTCTTCTTCGTGGACTCTTTCACCAGGTGAGTTGGTGTGGGCGGAGTCTCTGCAGCTCGGACAGGTGACGTCGTTCAACTTGTAGTCAAAGGTGTACACGGCCGTGAAAAGCTGCTCCTGGTACACGCGCAGCACATCTCGACCCTGCGGGGTCGTGAGGACCCGGACCGAGCTCAGGTCCAGCTCGTCCATGGTCTGCTTGAACCGGTACAGACACTCCGCGGTGGATCCGGAGTCCAGCACGCGCACGTTCTTACACGAGCTCAGAGTCACGCATGACAAGCTGTTTTTCTCACGGTGGCTTTCCCCGCACAGCAGGAAGATGTGCGGGTCCGAGGCGGAGGAGTCCTCCAGCAGAGACGCGCCGGTGCATGCTGGACTGCAGCCGTGGATCAGATCCACCAGCACGGCCTCACACATCGCAGACAGTCGGCAGACTCACAGCTCAGAACACGGAGGGACGTCTGATCCACAGCCTGAAGTGTTCGTGACAGCGGAACATGTGTGACTGAAGAACCCACAAAGTGACTTCCTGCGCCGGCCTCCTGCAGCCACGCTCCGCCCACACTGGAAAGCCCTGACACGGGCTGGAAATTCTCAACCGAGCCGCTTCCTCCACCGCTGCTGAGCACAGCACGGAGGCCCGGTGAGCAGGGCCGGGTCAGGGCGTTCCAGGGACGGGGTGTGTGCACACACTGAGATCAACATGAACAGCTCAGATTCCCTGGTGAAGAATGAGGAAGCTGTAAACATCACGTCTGTCACGTGTGAGCTAACCTGACCTGACTCCTCACCTGACCTGAACCATGCAGGAAGTTCCCCGTGCTGTTAGTGAACATCAGAGCTTCAGACTGACAAACAAAGGCCTCAGGTCAGATGGACTGTCCTCAGTGAGCTTATCTGTCATGACTCATCAGCTGTTCACATTACATGTCCGGCTGCACTTTGGAACAACGATGTTTGTTGGTTTGTTCGAAAAAGATTCTGATGAAGTAAGTGGAAAAAGTACAAACAAACACGTGATACATGTGAGACAATAGTCTCTGAGACGTCCCCGCAGACTGTCTAAAACCTGGACGTAGTCTCCGTGACGTCCCCACAGACTGTCTAAAACCTGGACGTAGTCTCCGTGACATCCCCACAGACTGTCTAAAACCTGGACGTAGTCTCCGTGACGTCCCCACAGACTGTCTAAAACCTGGACGTAGTCTCCGTGACGTCCCCACAGACTGTCTAAAACCTGGACGTAGTCTGAGGTGGTTTGTGGTGTAAAAACATTCATCTATAAGATTGTCATCAGACAGGATGTCTTTGTTCATCAGCAGGTGGAGCCAGATCTCCACCTCAGACTCTTCATCATCTTCATCCTGTGTGGAATAACCATGGAAGTCACGACCCTGCAGACCCCCTCAGGTCGGCTGGTTCTGGATGGTTCTGGATGGTTCTGGATTACCTGAATGTTTGAAATGTGTCCTCCTCACTTTTATACTTTCATGTTATTTTTGGTTTTTTTGCACTTGATTCGACCAATCAGCACCTCCGTGTCTGTGAAGTGAAGCCACAAACTGCAGCTCCTCTTGTCGTCCACTTGAGGCTGGCTCCAGAAGTGAGTCAGTCTCCATAAGTCCCCATGTTCAAATGTCCAACTTCACAGCAGAAATAAACATGTTTACAGCCTGGTACAAAAAACAGTTTTGGTCTCTATAGCTAATTTCCCCGTTCATGACAACTGTACTGAGGGTGAATTTATATACAACTCACCTGTTCAGATTATATGTCACAGAGACTATGTTCAGGTTTTAGACAGTCTGTGGGATTGGCTCCGTGACCCTGACCAAGAATCAAACACCAGTCAGATGTTTGCAGTGAAGACACAAATACAACTACATCCAAACGTTTACATAATGTTTCAGTGTTTTAACCACCATGATAATATTCATGTTTTAGGTCATGTGACACATCATGTGACATGTTTCACGGATGACATGTGGTCCCAGTGGTCGTCCGTGCAGCAGCAGAGGTTTTCAGCCCGGCTGTCCTCGTGGGACCGACCGGAGCTCACAGTCATCTCTGCTGCTGCCAAGGTTACAGCGACTTCCTGCTGCTGCCGTGGAATTTATTATTAGACCTATTTTTATTTTTCTCCACCGGGATTCACTTTGTTACTCATTTCCATCTGTGTTTGGGGTTTTAGCATCACAGAGAGAAGTCTGACATTTAAAAAAAGAACTGGATCTATTCCACGAGGTGGAATAAAGTCATCTCTGTCCGGGCCTCAATGATTACTGTACAGAACCACAACTTTAGAACTTTATTCAAACTCGATCAGATTTTATTCACAATATATTTGCTGCTTTTCCCTCTGATGTCCTCCGACTGCTCAGCTTCAAGTCTCTGTGATTTACAGACTTTATGATGGACACATAGCTAATTAATGCTAATTAACTGCTGCTATCTGAATCTGCCATTAGCAGGCTAATAGAACCGGGCTCAGCAGGCGGACCGGACTGGACCGGGTTGGAGCACAGGGACCAACAGGGAATAACGTTACACTACTGAGGTGATTTACAGACTTTATGATGGAAACATTGATAAGTAGCAGTAGAGCTAAAGCTAATATAACAAAGCTAACACAGGTAATACTGAGGATCCAGTTGGTTTGGAGCTAGTGCTAAAGTAGCTAACTGCTAGCATAAGTAAATGTTATGGACCTCGCTAGTTTTGGGAAAAGGCTAACATAGCTAACAGATAATATAAGCAAATGTTGTAGATTTAGCTAGTTTTAAGATATCGCTAATGTAGCTGACTGACATTTATGTTGGCTTGAATGTAAAGCTAACAGTAGCTAATGTTATGAACTTAATTACATTAGTTTTTTAGCTTATATAGCTGACTGACATTAGCTATTTTTGTTGGCTTGGATGTAAAGCTAACATTAGCTAATGTTACACATTAGTTTTTTACCCCCAAGTCAGCTCACTGCTAACATTAGCCACCATTACTTGATGGAAAGATAGCTAAAGTAGCAAACCGCTAACTGTGGTTAGCTCAGTTAGCCGTGTAGCTAAATGAACTGACTGCAGATAGCTTTAGCCCAACCACTTACTAAAGTAGCTAACCGCTAATTAACTGCTACAGGCAACAGAACCGGGCTGTCATTAGCTCAAACCCGGCAAGAAAACCACCTCGCTGGGCTACTGTATTCAGTGTAGTAGGCGTTCAGTCGTGTAACTCAGCTATCCTCACGTGCAGTTACTTTGTGTTTACTGCTAACTAGCGTTGATGTTAGCAAGCTAACACACTAAACTAAGAGTCCATAAGTGTCAGTTCTGTCTGAAGCTAGCGCACTGTGAGCATCGTGTAGAACATTTCATACATTGAGAAACATAAAAATATACAAATGTAAGTTGTGAGTATGTTTGATATTATATATATATTTATGTTTTAGCAGTCAAATGATGGCGCTAACGCTCCGTGAAGGAGAAAAAGCGGGAAAATGTTGCTAAGTTCAAAATGGAGTACTCGAATTAAGACAACACTGTGACAGACATGATGTCTGTCTGTATGTCGTTATATCCCGGTTGTCTCTACTCGCTGTCCCGCAGGGCTCCACCGGTTGACAGAGACCAGACCCGGTCGTCGTGCACGGCGCTCTTGTCGGAGACGCGCCCCCGGGTTCCGTCCTACCGGAGGCTCCTGAGCGGCAGCAGAAGCAGCGGCAGCAGCTCCGTGTGTGAGATGCACCAGAGCGCCCGAGAGGAGACACACACAGACGGACACAGACAGAGAGGGGGACCGGAGGACCGTCTCACACACACACCGGGATTTATTCACGCCGAGATTCAGGGAGCATCTGTCGGATCGTCCACCGTGTTTACCGGTAAGAAAGAACTCCGCTCCCCGCCGTGATTGTTCCATGATCACGCCGCTGTCAGCCGCGCTGATCGGTTCACTGTCAGGCTGAGCCGCCGCTGCCTTCACCCGGTACCGTCCGTGGAGCCCAGCCCAGCCCACGACATGAACCGAACGAGCCTGAAAGCACGTGAACGCGTCATGATGTTCACATGAATGTTGATGCGTTAATATTGTGTGTGTGTGTGTGTGTGTGTGTGTGTGTGCGTGCTGCACCTTCAACAGTTAAAGTGAGCTGAGATTCATCAGGAGACAAAATGAACGGATGGAAAGTGACAAACAAAGAGAGCAAGTCTAAAACCACACCTGAGTGTGTGTGTGTGTGTGTGTGTGTGTGTGTGTGTGTTGGTGATGATGATGATGATGATGATGATGATGGTTCAGATGGATGATGTCCTTCATATCGAGTCACCTTGACGACCCCTCAGCACCACAGAGCAGCGATCACATGTTCACCTGCTCGCCTCTTTCAAACTCACAAACTGTGTGTACTAACACACACACACACACACACACACACACATACAGCTTTATATGTTTATATTCAACATATCAATACGCTAATATTACTCACTAGTCCAAGCAGCAGCTCGGCGTCTGTCTTTCAGCCTTTTATTTCACCAAGCGGCCCGGCTAACAAACTGAGCTAACATGAGCTAACAGCAGCTACAGTTGTCAGCAGTTTACTTCACTGTCCATCATAAACTCTGTAAATCACAGAGAGTTGAGGCGGAGCAGCCGGAGGACATCAGAGGGAAAACCAGAAAACATTTCCTCCATAAAATATGATCCAGTTTCACCAAAATCAGTGAAATAGTTGGTGGTGTGTGACTTAGTGCCGTAAAGCGTTACGTACTTCTCCCGACCCGGAGCCCAAAGTTACATAGTGTGAGAACAGACGTACGAATGACAGAGACACCATTCACCTGATCACAGGTCAGTGCAGATCAGACAAACACAGTTACCTTCACAGAGACTCACAAACATGACAACGTGGTAACTCGTCACCCGGGCGACGTCCTCGTCACCAGAGGAGAGAGCGTGAAGACGACATCAGGGACAAACAAACCTGTAACCTGATAACGAGTGACGTCAAACCAACAAACAGAGGATCTTTGACTTCAGTCGAGGTACCACAGTGTACAAATACTCTGTAAAGATAAAGATAAAGATAAAGATCCTTGAAAAATACTGCAGTACTACATGAAATGTACTTAGTTACAACCTTGACCCTTTGGCACTGTAAAATGTCACAAACAGATGCAGTGATGTTAAAATCCAAACACCTGTCTGAAGCTTCTACAGGTAAACAGTAGTCTCTGTGACGTCCCCGCAGACTGTCTAAAACCTGGATGTAGTCTCCGTGACGTCCACAGACTGTCTAAAACCTGGACGTAGTCTCCGTGACGTCCCCGCAGACTGTCTAAAACCTGGACGTAGTCTCCGTGACGTCCCCGCAGACTGTCTAAAACTGGACGTAGTCTCCGTGACGTCCCCGCAGACTGTCTAAAACTGGACGTAGTCTCCGTGACGTCCCCGCAGACTGTCTAAAACTGGACGTAGTCTCCGTGACGTCCCCGCAGACTGTCTAAAACTGGACGTAGTCTCCGTGACGTCCTTTATCTCGTGTTGTTACGGACACGTAATGAATTGTTCAAATGTCATATTTCTTAAAGGGACAGCGCAGAGAGCTTTAGTTCACTTCAAACTGATAATATGTTTGTTTTGGAACGTTCTGTCAACGCTACAGAAACACTCGGTAACTGTTAAAAGTATGATAAGGTTGTCTGAATGTTAGTTATTGGTTTTATTAATGGTTGTGCATTGAGTACTGACGCTGGCTGATCAGGTTTATGATCGGCTGATCATACTCTTCGAACACGCCGTGTGACATCACCAGCAGATTCCCACGAGGCATTGCAAACACAGACACTCATCATCATCAACAAACAGCCTCTGTGTTGTCTGCAGGCTGTTACATCATGAACTGACATGATGCTTTGACTGCTGAATATCATCGCTGGAGTCACTGCAGCAGAATTTGACACCACTCCACCCTGCAGCAGCTGCAGCAGCGGCGGTGGTGGTGGCGGCGGCCGGCGGCCTGCTGAGGTTGTGTGAGGTTGGTGTGGTCTGACGGGATTACAGCGTAACGCCGTCAGGCCTGTGGCTCCTCACAGGAGACACTGCAAACAAACAACAGACCGGACTCCTTCCTGTTGTCTTTATGTTTCATGCATCTCATTACAGCGCGAGGCGAAAGCAGCCTGTCAGCTTCCCGTAATGCGATTATCCGTCCTCTTCATGTCTGCTGCAGATTCTGTCGTGCCACCTCACAAACGTTAATTGACCCCACGCTGCAGCGCTCAATGGGGACGGCTGTCGCTAATTGCGGTGGTATTTTGAGATACGGTGGGAGCATTAGGCTGTGTTCCACCACGGGAGGAATAATTCACAAGAGATGACTCCACAAGCATTTGTGTGTGTGTGTGTGTGTGTGTGTGTGTGTGTGTGTGAGGGAGAGGTTGGTTTTTATTACATTGTGGGGACCTAAACCTGACATCTTCGTCATGTTCTGGGGACCAAAAAGCTTCAAACAGAACATTTGTTTTTCTGTAAAAACTCAGACTGCAAACTGTAACTGCTGTTAGCTCATGTTAGCTCAGTGTGTTAGCCGGACTGTGAGCTCAGAGCACCGGGGAGTGTTAGTGTTTGTACCACAGGCGTTTAGGACCACGGGGAAGAAGAAGAAGAAGAAGAAGAAGAAGAAGAAGAAGAAGAAGAAGAAGAAGAAGAAGAAGAAGTTTACAGGCCCAGCAGTCAGCAGCTTCTATGGACATAATGGCAGAGGAGAAGAGAGTGAAGAGGACGTTGACGGAGGAAGCTAAGAAGAGAAAAGGAGAGAGTGAGCGAGCAAGAAGCCGCCGGACAAGAGTAAATCTGGGACTGACTTTTAGTGGTTGGTGAGAGCTTGGTGAAATAAAAGGCTGAAAGACAGACGCCGAGCTGGGCTGACTGCTGTTGGACTAGTCAGTAATATTAGCTGGCTGCTATGTCTGCTGTTGGTGACCTTGTTGATGTTTGGCTGTTTGATCATAAGTAATGTAATCAGAACAAATACTCGAGTACAGCTGAACACAGTTACCACAGTGGGATTACACTCACACAACAAATATGACTTCCTACATCAAGTGTTGATTCTGGCGCCCCCTGTGGACAAAGCTGGTATTGTTTCCAGCCTATTTTGTCTTATTTAAGGGGAAGCTGACTGAATGAAGAATAACAGAGTAGAAATAGTCTTCTCGCTGATCGTCCTGTTTGTTTTTATTGATCATATTGAGGCATTATAAGTAATATTTTGTCAGTTCAACATGGCGGACTCTGTGGAGGACCTGCAGCTCTGCAGACATCAAAGTAAATGTTTAAGTAAAAGGTGTAATCAGGGTGAACTGTCCCTTTAAGACGAGGCTGTTGTGATCATTTAAGGTCAGGACGTGTATGTGTGTGTGGAGGATCTGAGGTAAAGTCCTCTGAAGGATGGTTAATTGAGTGTGTGTGTGAGAGCAGAGTCACCAGCTGGGTATTGATCCGTTAGTATTCAGTATTCAGACTGACTGTTGGCTCTGAACCCAGCTCCTCTCTGCACACAGCTGTGTTTCTTATAAGATTTACAGCTCAGTGTGAACGCCAGGCCAACATACATGCACTCAAAGACTGTCTAAAACCTGGACGTAGTCTCGGTGACGTCCCCGCAGACTGTCTAAAACCTGGACGTAGTCTCGGTGACGTCGAATATGAACTAGCAGTTTGTACTCACTGTACTTCCATTCTACAGGAACCATGAGGAACCCTGCAGTCTGAGAGCGCAGTGTTCTAGAGGGGTAATAAGGTACTATGAGCTCTTTAAGATATGATGGTGCCTGACCATGAAGACCATGAATTCAACACACACACACACACACACACACACACACACAGAGTGGCAGCACATCAAAGCAGACTCTCCCATCAGTGTGATGGAGGAAGCAGAGCAGCCAGAGGGGAAGAGCTGCTGTGACTGAAGTGCTTTCTAATTCACACAATGGCCAGTGTGTGTGTGTGTGTGTGTGTGTGTGTGTGTGTGTGTGTGTGTGTGTGTAGTGATGTGGGGTCTTTTTCTGGCTTCACATTAAGCGAATCTGGTTTGTGCTGAAGCCTGCAGAGGCAGGACATGGGATTTACTTCCTGTCTGTCTTAGTGGCAGAGAAACACTCAGACAGTCGATAGATGATTAAAATCATCATCAGTTCATGTTTCTGATATTTTCTCCACCAACTGATCCATGACTGTAACATACATCTCAGAAAGCTCTTCACTTTATTGAAGAGTTTCAGTCCAACAGCAGTCAGCCCAGCTCGGCGTCTGTCTTTCAGCCTTTTATTTCACCAAGCTCTCACCAACCACTAAAAGTCAGTCCCAGATTTACTCTTGTCCGGCGGCTTCTTGCTCGCTCACTCTCTCCTTTTCTCTTCTTAGCTTCCTCCGTCAACGTCCTCTTCACTCTCTTCTCCTCTGCCATTATGTCCATAGAAGCTGCTGACTGCTGGGCCTGTAAACCTCTTCTTCTTCTTCTTCTTCTTCTTCTTCTTCTTCTTCTTCTTCCCGGTGGTCCTAAACGCCTGTGGTACAAACACTAACACTCCCCCGGTGCTCTGAGCTCACAGTCCAGGCAGCCCAGATTACAAACTGAGCTAACATGAGCTAACAGCAGATAACAAACTGAGCTAACAGCAGCTAACAGCAGCTACAGTTGTCAGCAGTTTACTTCACTGTCCATCAGGAAACTCTGTAAATCACAGAGAGTTGAGGCGGAGCAGCCGGAGGACATCAGAGGGAAAACCAGAAAACATTTTCTCCATAAAATATGATCCAGTTTCACCAAAATCAGTGAAATAGTTGGTGGTGTGTGACGCGTGTCGGCTGAACGTACGGAATAAAAACCTCCATCAGGTGGAGGATGTCATGCTCTACATACCACAGACAAACTGTAGAGGCCAGAAACAAGAGAAGTAAAAACGTGGCCTACTTAACCTTTGTGTTCTCTCTGCATCAGCCTCCAGCTACTCTGCTACTCGGCTCTAAAGGTTCGAGTCGAGCTCAGACTTCCTGTTCCGCACAAAAGAACAAGTCAAATACAAACATGCATATTTAATGTGCCGGGAGACGTCACCGCGACTCCGAGACAAACAGGAAGATACAGAATCAGGTTCATCTTCCACACAACCTGCCAAGGTGAAGAGCGTCCAGCAGCACGCAGGCAGACAGATAAACACCCGGAAAAGTTAACGTCATAAAAAAGTTCATAAGATGCAATTTTCAGGAGCGAGTCCAGCTCAGTGGGAAAGATTTGACAACTGCATCCCAGCTTCAGTTTCCATCAGCTGCAGAGCCAAGAAGTTTCCATGAGAGACAAAGAAACAAAACACTGAGTGTGTGGAGGACGTCCTGCCACTGCACGGAGTGTTAACGGACATCAAACCCTGAATACACGAGTGAAGACTCGATAAGTAGATCAAAGTAATATATATTTATGATCAGCTACGATCAGGATGAAGAACACGTAGAGGTTTTCTAAGAGCTTCAACCCGACTGCAGTTTTCTTTCTTTGCTCATGTGACAGTGACAGTAATGGCTGCTGAGAGCGTCTTCTGCTCTGATGGTTTCACTGATGAATGCTGTCGTACAGCCTCCTGTCCCCCGCAGACACATCTCACACCACACTACACCTCCCAGAATTCAGCTGTGTCCGAGCTCGCCTGGTTCGACCTGTTCAGACATGTCGAGGTTTGTTTCTGCGTGTATCAACATCCATAATCGATTGGTCCCCTTTGAGTGGACCACATCTTGTCCAGGTTTTAGACAGTCTGCGGGGACGTCACGGAGACCACGTCCAGGTTTTAGACAGTCTGCGGGGACGTCACGGAGACTACGTCCAGGTTTTAGACAGTCTGCGGGGACGTCACGGAGACCACGTCCAGGTTTTAGACAGTCTGCGGGGACGTCACGGAGGCTACGTCCAGGTTTTAGACAGTCTGCGGGGACGTCACGGAGACTACGTCCAGGTTTTAGACAGTCTGCGGGGACGTCACGGAGACCACGTCCAGGTTTTAGACAGTCTGCGGGGGCGTCACGGAGACTACGTCCAGGTTTTAGACAGTCTGCGGGGACGTCACGGAGACCACGTCCAGGTTTTGACAGTCTGCGGGGCGTCACGGAGACTACGTCCAGGTTTTAGACAGTCTGCGGGGACGTCACGGAGGCTACGTCCAGGTTTTAGACAGTCTGCGGGGACGTCACGGAGACTACGTCCAGGTTTTAGACAGTCTGCGGGGACGTCACGGAGACCACGTCCAGGTTTTAGACAGTCTGCGGGGACGTCACGGAGACCACGTCCAGTCTGTTCCTTCCTTCAGACTCTGTTCTCGGTACCAGCCTTCGTGGCAGGGTTTTGTTGGACCTCGGGGATTTCCACCCTCAGGCTGTTGTTTTCTCAGAACAGTAGAGAATCTGACGCTGCGTCGATGTTTTGGTTGCATCAGTCGGTGAGCTGCAGGTGAAGGCAGCGGTTGGTTGGTATCAGCTGTCCCAGCTCATACTGGAGGCTGGCAGAGAGTCAGCAGGACTGAATGTTACAAGTGGAGGAAATCAGGCCAGCTGCAATGTGTTCATTAGGACGGAGCAGCAGAGAGACAGAGGGTGTATGTTGCTGTCGGTGTAACGGAGGGTTCTGGCAGACTGCAGGCAGCTTGTTCCCTCTATTGTTCCCACTGTTGGACGGTGTAATGATCCGTCTTCTTTGTCCACAGCAGTCTGCTCTTTAATAAAGGCTCATCCCTCACTGTCCTTGACTGTCCCGTGGCTGTCATACTGATGTCAATGCTGCAGAGAGACCAGGGTGGAGGGGGTGGAGGAGGTTTTCATGCTGTGAGGCACCTCCTTCAGGGGGTTTGGGGGGAGAGACGTGTGATCTGAAGGTGACAGGTGTGTGCAGGTGTTCTGACAGCGACACAGAGGTTGTATTGTTCACTACTGATCAATGTTTCCATCATAAAGTCTGTAAATCACCTCGGTACTTTAACAGAGGCTGTGCTCCAACCCGGTCCGGTCCGGCTGCTGAGCCCGGTTCTGTTGCTCGCGGTTAGCTACTTTAGCAAGTGTGTGTGTGTGTGTGTGTGTGTGTTTATGTGGTGTTGGTGTGAAGCGTGATCAGCTGTGACAACAGAAACAGATGAGTTTTTCTACGGCAATGAATCTCACGCTGATATACATCGTGTCAGACACTTGATGTTTAACCTCCGTTTAACCCTGTGTGTGTGTGTGTGTGTGTGTGTGTGTGTGTGTGTGTGTGTGCTAGCAGAGGTGTTGTAGATAAGCAGCAGGCTCTCGCTCTTCCCATTAGGCTTTCTGAAGAAGGATGACTTTTCCATTTTACACACACACACACACACACACACACACACACACACATACAGTCCACAGTATATTTTTATCATTAAAACACTGAAAGCAGCATGATTTTTGTGACCACAGACTGTCTAAAACCTGGACGTAGTCTCTGTGACATCCCCGCAGACTGTCTAAAACCTGGACGTAGTCTCTGTGACATCCCCGCAGACTGTCTAAAACCTGGACGTAGTCTCTGTGACATCCCCGCAGACTGTCTAAAACCTGGACGTAGTCTCCGTGACATCCCCACATAGAAGTACGTAACGCTTTACGGCACTAAGTCACACACCACCAACTATTTCACTGATTTTGGTGAAACTGAATCATATTTTATGGAGAAAATGTTTTCTGGTTTTCCCTCTGATGTCCTCCGGCTGCTCCGCCTCAACTCTCTGTGATTTACAGAGTTTATGATGGACAGTGAAGTAAACTGCTGACAGCTGTAGCTGCTGTTAGCTAATGTTAGCTCAGTTTGTTAGCTGCTGTTAGCTAATGTTAGCTCAGTTTGTTAGCTGCTGTTAGCTAATGTTAGCTCAGTTTGTTAGCTGCTGTTAGCTAATGTTAGCTCAGTTTGTTAGCCGGACTGTGAGCTCAGAGCACCGGGGTAGTATTAGCTTTGTAGTACAGGCGTTTTAGACCACCGAGGAGAAGAAGAAGAAGAAGAAGAAGAAGAAGAAGAAGAAGAAGAAGAAGAAGAAGAAGTAGTTTTCAGGCCCAGCAGTCAGCAGCTTCTATGGACATAATGGCAGAGGAGAAGAGAGTGAAGAGGACGCTGACGGAGGAAGCTAAGAAGAGAAAAGGAGAGAGTGAGCGAGCAAGAAGCCGCCGGACAAGAGTAAATCTGGGACTGACTTTTAGTGGTTGGTGAGAGCTTGGTGAAATAAAAGGCTGAAAGACAGACGCCGAGCTGGGCTGACTGCTGTTGGACTAGTCAGTAATATTAGCTGGCTGCTATGTCTGCTGTTGGTGACCTTGTTGATGTTTGGCTGTTAGCAGAGACTAGTTTTTCAAACAGCTGAACTTGTTTCATGTCACAGCTGAACATATTTACCACAGGGGGGTTACACTCTGAATCTGGCGGCAGTAAATTGCAACAAACACTGATTTATAGGAGACATCGCTTTAAATCAAACAGCAGCACTTGGTTAAAAAGTCTTTGTGTGTTTCCACATGTGAACATCTGTCAAAGCCGAGCAGTCTGCTCACCTCAGCTGTGGAGGAGGAGCAGCTCTCACGTACAGAGCCTGCTCATAAATCAACTGTCGAATTAGACGTCTGCGGCGGCGGGAAAACGTGTTTCTCTTGCCTCATGAGGAGTCATGTTCACCGCTGACTCCAGTCAGGTCCAATAACGCTGCGTTCACACACACACACAGAAATCACGTGGACGAGTGTGAAAAATATCACCTTTTCATGTCGGACTCAAATTGATTTGTGGAATAAGCCATCAGGCCGTCATTAGTCTCCATGAGACACAGCTGATTATCCCGGGAAATATTCCTGAAAGAGAACAAAGAGATTTCACAGCACCTCCACCCCCCTCACACAAACACACATCACAGAGACGTATTCCCAGAGGACGTCCACAGAGCCTCCCTCCAATAAAGAGGATTATAGATTTTAGCCTGTGCACCCGAGTGTTTCCAATGAAATAACGGCCTCCTCCTGCAGAAGTCATTAAAATTTAAACCATCCCCCCTTTTAGCTGAATATCACTGTACTGCTCTGCATGCATCAGACTGTGTGTGTGTGTGTGTGTGTGTGTGTGTGTGTGTGTGTGTGTGTGTGAGAAAATTAGAAAGGCGATAAGAGGAAGTGAAAATGTGTTTGAATCCTCTGCAGGCTCAGTGGCTGCTTAAAGATTTCACACACATGAACGTACGGAGACGTTTGCAGCAAGCTGAATGTTGAATTTACATTTTTCTCTCCGAGCTGACGGCGTCGACAGGAAATATTTATGTTGAGGCAGCACCTCGACAGGAAGGCGGACAACGCTGCAGATTCACAAACGACGGGAGGTTCATCAGCCAGGTTTAAAAATGGAAAATTAATTAACGATTGGACGTGTTTTTTGGCCTTTTTGAGCTTTATTTTGACAGACAGCTGAAGAGTGACAGGAATGTGGGGGGAGAGAGAGAGAGAGAGAGAGACAGACAGACAGACAGAGAGAGAGACAGACAGACAGAGAGAGACAGACAGAGAGAGAGATGGGAATGACATGCGGGAAAGAGCCACAGGTCGGATTCGAACCCTGGGCCGCCACGGCAAGGACTGAGCCTCCGTACACGGGGCGGCTGCTCTACCAACTGAGCTAAACTCCGCCCCGATTGGACGTGTTTTTATCCAAACGTGTCGCCAATTTCAAGAAATTCCACAAAAAGAAATGTAGAAATGTCCCAGTAATTTAACTTGTCGCCGTAGAAACGCTGCCAGTTTCACCAAAAATCACTGACGATGGACAGTAAAGTAACTGTAGCTGCTGTTAGCTGCTGTTAGCTCAGTTCGTCACTCGTGGAGTCGTTGAGTTTACGTTGATATAAAACAGAGAAAATCATCAAATCCTCACGTTTAAGAAGCTGAAACCAAAAAAAAAAACATTTGACAGGAAAAGTTTGACATTTTTGCCTAAAATATTAGCATAGCTTAGCTTAGCATAGGTCCCTGGCATGCTGCCCAGTCTTGTCTTTGTGGAAACAAAGCTCCCTGTGGGACGATGAAGTCTGAGCGTAAGCCTGGAAACAGGCGATCTGGCTCTGTCTGAAGGTGAATGACGTGTTGTTTTTCAGCTGCACAGAGCGAGCACATTAACCACAGCTGATCTAACCTGCAGCTAAAATAGTTTTGCTCTCTGCTAATAAAAAAAAGAAGACGGAGAAGAGATTTGATTATCGTCTGAGCTTCACAAGTGTAAACACGTAAAGCTGCAGCCTGAGATCACGTTCACGTTTGGGAGTTTTTTGTGTTTAAGCTGCGAGCAGCAGCGGAAAATAGCTCCAATCAGGATTTTCCTGGAGTACGATGAGGACGGGCAGAGTGTGTGATTTGATGTGATGTGTAACGGGAGGCTGGTTTGCTCGGTAAGTGGCAATCCAAACGGCCTGCTGCTCCCACTTTACCTCAGACAGGCCGACCGCCGGCTTCACGTCTCAGAGTTAAACTCACGTTTAAACGAGCGGCCGAGGTCACGTATGAACGTAACGTGAACGGCAGATGATACACAGCACACTGACTCATTCTGTGATGATTTTAATAAACGCTTCATGTCTCAACCTTCGAGTCAGCGCAGACTTTTTCTGGATTAAACTGAGAGCAGCTGAGTGTAACAGCTGAGAGCGCCCGAACACGACCGTAAAAAGTTTAATAAGAATATTTCATTGAAGTTCAGTCTGAGCGTCTCACAAGCTGTCAGATCTGTTAATTAACAACATGTCCTCATACTGCTGACGACAAACACTTCGTCACTGTTACTCATCAGAACGACAGTGAAGAAACGTCTTAATTAAACGACTCCACACGTGAAACACAACGTCAGCTGACTTCCTCCTTATCCCACAAGTCTTTGAGTTGTTGGGTTGCTTAGCAACAAGAGAGGGCCCGACTCGTGTGTGTGTGTGTGTGTGTGTGTCACCTCACTAAGTTTCCTAATTGGCCCGATCGATCGTGGTCAGCGCTCCGGTTTAAATAACACAAACCTCCCGTCTGTCCTCTGTCCTCCAGTCTGTCCAGCACTGACGCACAGTCATGTCTTCAGTATGCTCAGTGTTCTTCATGGTGTGTGAGAGTGTGTCTGTCCTGAGGTTCAGTGTTAATTGTGATTTCTTTGCTTAATTAAAGGTTACATCTCAACCAGGAAAGACTCGTCTTCTCCTGTTTTCCTCCGATCTCGCTGTCGGCAGGTGAAATACTTTTAAACTCCCTAAAAGAAAATATCCTGAGGAGCAGAATATTTTAGCCAAATAGCTTTCCTCCTCCTCCTCCTCCTCCTCCTCCTCCTCCTCCTCCTCCTCCTCCTCCTCCTTCCTGCATGGTATTTTTCCTCTGTCTCCGTCACGGTGTCATTAGCAGTGATTTATACGAGAGCTTGCTGGAACACGGATGGTGCCAATAGGTGGGATGCCGGTACATCGCCCCATCCACTGCCGCCATCACCGCTGCCCCCCAGCCCTCCCCCCACCGCTCACCTTGCTCCTCACGCTGCACCGGTGATTGATCAACACGAAGGCAAAGCAGAGGAAACACACACACAAACACACAATTAGTGTGTGTGTTTTGTTTTGGGAGACAACAGCTATTGTGTGTGATGAATCGAGAGGCTGGTCTGCAGAGACCCCGAGCTTTTATTTTGGAAAGCAGAGAGCTGCTGAAACGTGTGAATGATCTGTTTCCCTCCAACAATGAGGAAGTATCATATTTATGTCTGCTGCCCTTTAAATCCACTAATTATGAAGGTGTCGGATTTAACTTCATAAATGGACCCGACTGCAAAGAATTTCTGTGTGCAGCATTACCGTCCAACGTTTCCTACAATATGATGAACATATGTATGTGCGCGGCTGTTGTGATGATGTTTAAAATTAATTAACCGGGCTCAGGAGCCGGACCGGGTTGGAGCTCAGCCTCTGAGACCAACAGGGAATAACGTTACAGTACCGAGGTGATTTACAGACTTTATGATGGAAACATTGATAAGTAGTGAAGGGCTAACTGTGGTTAGCTCGGTCAGCTCGTGTAGCTAACTGAACTGACTCAGCCCGGGATGCCAGGAGCCAAACCCGGCAAGAAAACCACCTCGGTAGGCTGCTGTACAGACAGAATGCTGCTCACTGCTGGTTCGGAAGTTGTATTCCCGTTCCCGGGAAGTTAGACGCTGCATAGCAGTGGGGGTGTAATGCACACGACAAGTCCCTCCCTATCTACAGGAAACATGTGAAAATGTGGAAACAGAACTCTACTTCCTGTTTCATGGCGCCTTTTAAGTTAGTTAATTAACTTTTCATGGTTAGCCTTGTGTGCTTGTAGTATTTACTGTTGAGATAACCGTTAGCGATGTCAGAGTAGCACCAATGTTAGCCTCAGATTTTCACGGCTTAGCTAACGTTGGGTTGCTAAGACTTTCGGTTCTTGGAAGAGCTAAAAGCAAGAATGAAAGTGACTGACGTACACCGTATTGTGATAGCGAAGAGTAAATCCTCATTACTTCCACATGAACTTCCACCATTGCCCTTTAGCTTAGCATCAGCTGGAAAACTGTGAAGTTAGCTTGCTAAGAGTGAAATACAAGCAGGGAGGTTTGAGGTGAAGCGTTGACACTGTGCAAGTAGAGAATGGAGAACACTGTAGCCATGCTAGCAGCCCTGTGAGGCTGTACTGAGCTACATGCTGAAGAGTTATTTCTCTCACATAGATCAATCAGCCTCTGTAGCACAGAGACGATCTCGTTAAGTGATATGCAGATTTATGCTGTCATTTGCATAACAAATCAGTTTGGAGGTGAGAATGAAAACAATTTTTTTTAAACACAGGAGACCAAAAAAACAGAACTAAGAGAGCTTTAAGAAGAAAGAGAGACAAAGAAAAGGTTAACAGCTCACCTGCTGCTCAGGTGACTTCTCTCAGAGTCTGATAAGTGGTGTCATTTCCACATGTAGTCTCCGTGACGTCCCCGCAGACTGTCAAAAACCTGGACGTACTCTCCGTGACGTCCCCGCAGACTGTCTAAAACCTGGACGTAGTCTCTGTGACGTCCCCGCAGACTGTCTAAAACCTGGACGTAGTCTCTGTGACGTCCCCGCAGACTGTCTAAAACCTGGACGTAGTCTCCGTGACGTCCCCGCAGACTGTCTAAAACCTGGACGTACTCTCCGTGACGTCCCCACAGACTGTCTAAAACCTGGACGTAGTCTCCGTGACGTCCCCGCAGACTGTCTAAAACCTGGACGTAGTCTCCGTGACGTCCCCGCAGACTGTCTAAAACCTGGACGTAGTCTCTGTGACGTCCCCGCAGACTGTCTAAAACCTGGACGTAGTCTCTGTGACGTCCCCGCAGACTGTCTAAAACCTGGACGTAGTCTCCGTGACGTCCCCACAGACTGTCTAAAACCTGGACGTAGTCTCTGTGACGTCCCCGCAGACTGTCTAAAACCTGGACGTAGTCTCTGTGACGTCCCCGCAGTCTGTCTAAAACCTGGACGTAGTCTCTGTGACGTCCCCACAGTCTGTCTAAAACCTGGACGTAGTCTCCGTGACGTCCCCGCAGTCTGTCTAAAACCTGGACGTAGTCTCTGTGACCGCAGACTGTCTAAAACCTGGACGTAGTCTCTGTGACGTCCCCGCAGTCTGTCTAAAACCTGGACGTAGTCTCCGTGACGTCCCCGCAGTCTGTCTAAAACCTGGACGTAGTCTCTGTGACCGCAGACTGTCTAAAACCTGGACGTAGTCTCCGTGCGTCCCCGCAGTCTGTCTAAAACCTGGACGTAGTCTCCGTGCGTCCCCGCAGTCTGTCTAAAACCTGGACGTAGTCTCCGTGACGTCCCCACAGACTGTCTAAAACCTGGACGTAGTCTCCGTGACGTCCCCGCAGTCTGTCTAAAACCTGGACGTAGTCTCCGTGACGTCCCCGCAGTCTGTCTAAAACCTGGACGTAGTCTCCGTGACGTCCCCGCAGTCTGTCTAAAACCTGGACGTAGTCTCTGTGACGTCCCCGCAGTCTGTCTAAAACCTGGACGTAGTCTCCGTGACGTCCCCGCAGTCTGTCTAAAACCTGGACGTAGTCTCCGTGACGTCCCCACAGACTGTCTAAAACCTGGACGTAGTCTCCGTGACGTCCCCGCAGTCTGTCTAAAACCTGGACGTAGTCTCCGTGACGTCCCCGCAGTCTGTCTAAAACCTGGACGTAGTCTCCGTGGCGTCCCCGCAGTCTGTCTAAAACCTGGACGTAGTCTCCGTGGCGTCCCCACAGACTGTCTAAAACCTGGACGTAGTCTCTGTGACGTCCCCGCAGTCTGTCTAAAACCTGGACGTAGTCTCCGTGGCGTCCCCGCAGTCTGTCTAAAACCTGGACGTAGTCTCCGTGGCGTCCCCACAGACTGTCTAAAACCTGGACGTAGTCTCCGTGACGTCCCCGCAGTCTGTCTAAAACCTGGACGTAGTCTCCGTGACGTCCCCGCAGTCTGTCTAAAACCTGGACGTAGTCTCCGTGACGTCCCCGCAGTCTGTCTAAAACCTGGACGTAGTCTCCGTGACGTCCCCACAGACTGTCTAAAACCTGGACGTAGTCTCCGTGACGTCCCCGCAGTCTGTCTAAAACCTGGACGTAGTCTCTGTGACGTCCCCGCAGACTGTCTAAAACCTGGACGTAGTCTCTGGGCGTCTTTAGAACTGTCCGAAGAAGTCCTGTGGTCATTTTGAAGGGATGGACAGTCATCTCTGGAGCATGCTCCGTGGAGTCGGCCTCACACTGGAACAGCACACTGGTGTACTGGTCCAGTCTGTGTGCAGAGGAGCTGCTGGAAGCTGGACTGGTTAATTCTAGTCTGAACTGCTTTGGCTTGGCTTGGTTTGGCTCGGGTCTGTTGTTGCCATATGGTCTGCTCTGGCATAACACACTGTACTGTTCACTCGGCTGAACACTAAACAGTAATTAGTCTTTCTCTTCACATGCTGCTCCATAACTGTCAACCATCAATGTATTTAATGCTTAACGTCTTTAAAACTGTTTTCCTACAATTAAGTCATTCAGCAAAGAACAGGAAATGACATCACTTCAACATCATGTCATCATGGCTTGTGCTCATTGACTGACTGACTACATTAGTTAGAGTTACAGGCTAAAAAAACGTGACGTCCCCGCAGTCTGTCTAAAACCTGGACGTAGTCTCCGTGACGTCCCCACAGACTGTCTAAAACCTGGACGTAGTCTCCGTGACGTCCCCGCAGTCTGTCTAAAACCTGGACGTAGTCTCCGTGACGTCCCCGCAGACTGTCTAAAACCTGGACGTAGTCTCTGTGACGTCCCCGCAGACTGTCTAAAACCTGGACGTAGTCTCTGGGAACGTCTTTAGAACTGTCCAGAAGAAGTCCTGTGGTCATTTTGAAAGGGATGGACAGTCATCTCTGGAGCATGCTCCGTGGAGTCCGGCCTCACACTGGAACAGCACACTGGTGTACTGGTCCAGTCTGTGTGCAGAGAGGAGCTGCTGGAAGCTGGACTGGTTAATTCTAGTCTGAACTGCTTTGGCTTGGCTTGGTTTGGCTCGGGTCTGTTGTTGCCATATGGTCTGCTCTGGCAATAACACACTGTACTGTTCACTCGGCTGAACACTAAACAGTAATTAGTCTTTCTCTTCACATGCTGCTCCATAACTGTCAACCATCAATGTATTTAATGCTTAACGTCTTTAAAACTGTTTTCCTACAATTAAGTCATTCAGCAAAGAACAGGAAATGACATCACTTCAACATCATGTCATCATGGCTTGTGCTCATTGACTGACTGACTACATTAGTTAGAGTTACAGGCTAAAAAAACGTTAACTACCAGCACAGTCACTGTGTAGTATGGCCTCTCTGTGTGGCTGTTGGTCTTGGATGCTATCAGCATTTAAGCTAACGTTACAGCTAGCGACACAGGGCTAACGTTATCCGGAGATGGTGTCACATTTCTCAAACTCGTGGGTTTGTTTCATCACTGCCATGACATTTACATGGATCAACCTCTGGGGACGATGACTTTAACCTGCTATCTGTTAGCATGTTAGCATTAGCCTCAGCCATTTAGCAGGTTTTATGTATGTAGCTACCGAGTGCAGATTTAAGACTTGTTTTATAGGATTCTAGTTTTCAAACAGTCAGTTGGAAACATTAAAAGTCAGATAGTGTTTTTAACGTTAGCTTAATTAGCTCGCTACAGCTGAGAAAAGATAAACCTGCTTTTGTCCGCTAATATCTGAAATAAAGGACTCACTGTTTAAAAAACTACTCAGAATTTTGGTGGATTATTCCGTCGTGTTTTTCAGTGTTTGCTCAGCTTTTACAGTTTCCTCGTCGTCTCGTTACAGTTTGTAGTTTCACACTTTACGAGCTCGTTACACGTCACGCTTGAAACTAAACCTCTGTGATGTCACTCCCTGCTGATTCTGATTGGCTGGTTTTATTACTGTTGGTGTGTGTGTGTGTGTGTGTGTGTGTGTGTGTGTGTGTGTGTGTGCTGAGCAGTCACATCAGCTCTTTGTGTGCTTTCTTTCTCCACACCGCTTTACTGCTTTTGTTTCTGTTGCTTAACCTTTATTTTGAAAGGTCAGCTCTGCCCAGCTGGTGCTTGGCGTGTGCGTGTGTGTGTGTGTGTGTGTGTGTGTGTGTGTGTGTGTCATCCTGTAAATCATACTGTGGTTTTATTAGACTCACCTCCTCCTCCAGCTCTGAATCCAGCGCACATGATGTCACGGCTGAAGCCTGAAGACGTCCTAACGCTCAGATTTAGTCTGAACCTTTAAGGATCTTTAAGACTGATGAAGTCTGTCTTTGTCTCCACAGAGACGTCTGACGTGAGCTGAGACACTCCAACAGTAAGTCAAGACTCTTTTCTTCATTCTGTTTGTCATCATAAACTCACTGTCCAAGACTATATGGGTTCACTTGACTGTGTTTCATGACTCTGTATTTTACTGCAGTTTACTGATATGATGACAAAGCTCTGCATGACATAAAAACTGTTGAACCTGCTGAAACATTCAGAATAATTCTCCATAATTCTTTAGAAAGAGGCAGAGAGATGTTTTCAGTATCACAGATCACAATTATTCAAATTACTCAACGTCTTCAGGCATGACTCGTCGTAAAGAGAGACTAAGCTGATGTTCAGAGAGGCGACCACAGACTGTCTAAAACCTGGACGTAGTCTCTGTGACGTCCCCGCAGACTGTCTAAAACCTGGACGTAGTCTCTGTGACGTCCCCGCAGACTGGTTTCCAGAGAATCTCAGTATTGATGATGTGACGTTGAGTCTTTGCTCATTCCTGGACTCTTATCGGCTCTGTGTGTTGTTAATCATTGGAGTGTTTCTTTGTGGCTTTCCGGCAGCAGATGGAAAAAGTAGAGACGGTCTTAAGTTTCATGTGACTCAGCAACACAAACAGGAGTTCACATAAATCTGTGTTAATGTGATGATTCATGTCAGAGTGTCTGTTTGTGCCTCAGCAGCATTCTCACTCCGTTAAACTGTCAGAAGCAGATTTGAGCTGATTCGTTGGACTTGGAACGGTCACAGGATCACATCTGAAATACATAAAAACAAAATGTTTATTCAGGTTTTTCATGGTGGAATTCTGGGTAGTTTTACTTCTTCAGGCTTCTATTAATTATTGAAATGATTCAATCTGCAAACTTTCAGGTTGAACTGCTCCTAAATCATCGTTTGGGAACCAGTTTTTGGTTCTGCAAAGATTCTTTCTACGTAGAGTCCTACCTCACCTCCATACTGCGGCTAATCTTTATTGTTTCCTGTGTTTGTTCAGTTAGTTAGCTGTACACATATATAGAAAATATAAATATATATTGGATTGTGTGTTTGTGTGTACCACTGCAGCCTGAGAGAAGGCAATGAGTCTGGATTAGGTTGGATTAACACCGCCGTCGTCGTCGTATGTTCAGGTTTCTCCTCCCTACTTTCCTCTCTTCCCCTTCCCCCATCTCTCCTCTGGATTCCCTTGTTCCACCTTCCCTTCTCCTCCTCAGCCATCCTCAATTCACCCTCCTTTACCTCCTTGTTTCCTCCTATTTCTCCTTCCTTTATATCCTCCCCTGTGGAGACAGTGGAGGAGCTCGGCGGGAGCAGCAGGGCCAGAATATTTACATCTTGATATATCAGTTTCCTGCAGCAGCAGAGGCGGTGATGGATGGCGCGTTGCCGGCGCCGCGGCTCTGCCGTGAGTTACCGTGGTGATTACAGGCAGAGACGGCTACTCGCCGGCCACTTCATCACTGTGACTAGTCGGGAGGAAGGCGAGGGAGGAGAGAGAAAAAAGAGAGAGGGGCAGAAAAACAGAAAGAGAAGTAAGAAAAACACAATTGGAGGAGAGAGCAGGAGGAAGGCGGCGGTGACTTGTTGTGGCAGGACGGAGGAACAGAATCGTTAGACGAGATAAGATTCGATCAGAGGAAACAAACGGTCCCTGTGTGGAAAAAAACGGCATCGGGAAGAAGAGTCAGCAGAGAGGAACAGGAAATATATAAAAACATATATTGTTTTTATATATTTCCTGTTCTCTGGTGGCCCTTAAGCTAACATTAGCTAAATAGCTGTTTGAATAATCTGATGTATATATATATATATATATATATATATATATATATATATATATATATATATATATATATATATATATATCACGCTAGCAGACTGAAGCTAAGGCTAACAGGCCTCAGGTCATGATGTCATGCTAACACACTGAAGCTAAGGCTAACATGTTTAGGTTAGGGACAATGCATGAGCAGTAAGTTTCACATTGTGGATGTCACATGGTCTTTGTCGCTCTGTCAGCTGACGTCAGAAAGCACTGAAGTCAGATATCTCCCACGTGTGATGTCAGCCTACAGTAAATATGGATCATTTGATCCGATGGAAGCGATCGTGTACCGCCTGCTTGCTGTACAGAAATGTTGCACATCCTTTGCGTGCCCGTGAACATAATCCGGGCAGCAGATACAATGTAAACGGTAAAAGTGCGTCTGAGGCTTTCGGTGCGATCGTCTCACCTCTGCTGACCTCTGAAGTCTGCAGACAAAATCCAGCATTTGCTGCTCTACTCATTAAAGCTCGAGGCCCGGGGAACATTCACCTCCAGCCTCTCTCTCTGCGTGCCTCATCCTGTGGTTGGTGATTTCATGTCTAGACCAGCTGTTGCCTGCCAACCAGCTGAGGGAAAATCTGACATCTCTTCCTCCCTCCTGCCCTCCATAAAACCTGAGGAAAAACAGATCGATGCCGGGCGGCTTTTTCATTTTGCTGTAGGCTTATTAGGATGGAAAGTCATAGGAGTTACTGTTAGGCTGTGAGAACGATCGTTTAGTGTAGTAAAGGTAAAAACA
This sequence comes from Argyrosomus regius, assembly GCA_946959425.1. Classification (NCBI taxonomy): domain Eukaryota; kingdom Metazoa; phylum Chordata; class Actinopteri; family Sciaenidae; genus Argyrosomus; species Argyrosomus regius. The sequence goes on from OX336895.1 coordinate 360,074, forward strand.
CTGCACTACAGGTAAAAGTCCTGCGTACAAAATCCCCATGAATTAGGATCCAGCGAGCCAATAGCAATTCTGCGCTATGAGCTAGTGTCAGTGAACCAGAACTTCCGAACCAGCAGTGAGCAGTATTCTAACACCGAGGTGGTTTCCTTGCCGGGTTTGGCTCCTGGCATCCCAGGGTTACCTACTTTAGCAAGTAGTTAGGCTAAGGCTATCTGTCCATCAGGAAACTTGGTAAATCTCTTCTTAGCTTCCTCCGTCTACATCCTCTTCGCTCTTTCCTCCTCTGCCATTATGTCCGTAGATGCTGCTGACCACCGGCCTGTAAACCTCCTCCTCCAACAATATAAAGTCAGTGCAAGTTTTTGCTACTGTGGCCAAGTGCTTGCTCATGGTGGGACTTGTTGAGTCTGTAAATCATAAAGAATACGGTGAAGACCTGCTAACTTCTGTTACGTTGGTGCTAAATAAATAAAACCGAACATTACAAACGTGCAGTGCAGCAGCGTCCTGCAGTCAGTCTAAGTGTGTCTGAGTTGCTTCTTCTCGACGAAGGCAGCAACATGCTGCCACATCATATAAATAAAAAGCTGCTACAGAGCTTTTGGCTCTGAAAGACATATTTCCAGAGGCGAGACACATGTCGAGGAGCCTCTGACAGTTGCTAACATGGCTGATGTTCTTCTGCATGAACACATTCGTGGATCCGATGCCGACATCTCCTCCTGCTTCCATAAAGTATTAAACACGCTGAAGGACAGATTTAAACCTGAGACCTCCCAGACCAACACAAGTCTGTCTGAAGATCAAGTGTGTCAGGGAGTGTTCACAGAGGAGATGTATGTATCTCCACATGTATGTTTTCTCTAACAGGCAGTGATGGGGGGAGGGGATGGGTGGTGTTATATATGAGGCAGCAGCAGCAGAAATGTCAGTGTGTGGTGGACGTTCAGACCACGGAGGACACCTCAAGGTTGAAGCACACGGTAGTAAATTATTCACCAGCCAGGGAAAAAAAGAAACATGCATCTCCCTTGTCACTGCAGTATGTATATGTATATCCTAGAAATGACCTTTACGTACTGTACACTGTATTAGAAATGTAACACTTTTAACACTATGAGGACATAATGTACGGAAACGTATTGCTGCCACATCAGAAACATAAAAATGTATCAGTGTAACATTATAACATGAAGCGGATCACATTAAACATGATAATTTATATTGTTAAAATTTAAATGTCATGTTTTTAAATTATCACTTTGGTGTTTTAACATTTCACGTTATAGACTGAAACATATCACATGATACGTTTCATGTTGTGATACTGATAATTTTTATTTGTCTGACGTGACAGCAGTACACTTCTGTAATAATGTAAGGTAATTTAAATGGCAGGTTTTAAATGCTGATCAGTTGATTTTAAGCTGATTAGAGAAAGATTGTGGTTAAATTCTGAAAAAGTCAAAAATGACTTGAGATACATGGCGTATTTATTCAGTTAGTGTTTATATGTGTGGTATTTATTCAGTTAATGTTTATGTGTGGTATTTATTCAGTTAGTGTTTATATGTGTGGTATTTATTCAGTTAGTGTTTATATGTGTGGTATTTATTCAGTTAATGTTTATATGTGTGGTATTTATTCATTTTAGTGTTTATATGTGTGGTATTTATTCAGTTTAGTGGTTATATGTGTGGTATTTATTCAGTTTGTGTTTATATGTGTGTTTATATGTGTGGTATTTATTCAGTTAGTGGTTATATGTGTGGTATTTATTCAGTTTGTGGTTATATGTGTGGTATTTATTCAGTTAGTGTTTATATGTGTGGTATTTATTCAGTTAGTGTTTATATGTGTGGTATTTATTCAGTTTGTGTTTATATGTGTGGTATTTATTCAGTTTAGTGGTTATATGTGTGGTATTTATTCAGTTTGTGTTTATATGTGTGGTATTTATTCAGTTTAGTGTTTATATGTGTGGTATTTATTCAGTTTGTGTTTATATGTGTGGTATTTATTCAGTTTAGTGGTTATATGTGTGGTATTTATTCAGTTAGTGGTTATATGTGTGGTATTTATTCAGTTTGTGTTTATATGTGTGTTTATATGTGTGGTATTAGAGGGTGTGTCTCTATATGCTACAGTCAGAATCAGTGTTGGCAGCTCAGGTGAAATAAACATCTTTTTACACAATGATGAACGGCAGTGACGCTCTCAGACATGTGTAGTATTGTCATTCTTACAGTAATCTGCAGCTCGAAGCCGTTCTTGATAAAATGATGCATTTCCACCTCCCACCTCTTTGATCAAGTCACAATAAATGTCTCTGCACTCGTATTTAAATCGACGAACCGACTCCGAGGCGTGAATAGACACACGACGTGACAATAGAGTCGCGCTCCAGCAGCTCACAGCGAGCCTATCTGCATATAGGAGGAAGCAAAGGAGGCTTTCTATGCACGACAGGAGCCCTGATCGCCTCTTGATTTGATGCTTCCTCTGATCTACACCCCCTCTTTTCTCTCTCTCTCTCTTTTCCGCTGTCTCGCTCTCCCTCTCTCGCCCCCTCCCCCAAAGGCATCTGGCTGCTCTTTAATTGCTGGTGTGAATCAGATGAGGAGAAGTTTCTGTCTGCTCTTTGAATAAACGCCTCTACGCAACAGTGCTTCCATTAAAAAATCACCAGAGACACATCTCTGAAGGCCTGTGTGTGTGTGTGAGTGTGTGTGTTCCTGTGTTTCTATCGTTGTGAGGACTGATGTGTGATCCTGCAGAGCGAGGACACTTTCCTTCAGCTCGAGTGTATGTGTGCGATTTGTTTGTGTAGCTTTGTGTGTGCCATAAATATGTATGAGTGTACATTGAAGTGTGTTTCCAGAGAGGAGATGCAGCAGCTTTAGCCCAGAATAGCTTCAGTTGTTTGTGTGTCTACGCGGCACCTCGTACCAACCCAGCTGAATAAACTTTATTGTTTTTCAGTGTTTTCACACGGCGGAATTACTGCACGCTCACGACGAAGAAAAGTGTGTTGGCGGCGGTGTGAATAAAAGTCTCCCCGCTGTGTTTTCTCTTTCTACTCTTTGGCTTTTCTTCAAGCAACAAAAGCAACATTGTGATGAGGCGGCAATCAGTTTTTCTCTCTCTGTATTTCAGTTTATGCAGCGCTGCTTTTGTTAGCTTCTCTGCAGCATCAGCAAACTGGAGGAAGAAACAGGAATCTGAAAGTGAAATGGAGGCTCATTGAGCTAGTGTCAGCTTCTACCTAATGCTTAATGGCACGAAGTCATGTGATTTACAGAGTTTCCTGGTGGACAGTGAAGTAAACTGCTGCCAACTGTAGCTGCTGTTAGCTAATGTTAGCTCAGTTTGTTAGCCAGGCTGGTGAAATAAAAGGCTGAAAGACAGACGCCGAGCTGGGCTGACTGCTGTTGGACTAGTCAGTAATATTAGCTGGCTGCTATGTCTGCTGTTGGTGACCTTGTTGATGTTTGGCTGTTAGCAAAGTTGTCGACTCGCTAGTTTTTGATCATCAGTAATGTAATCAGAACAAATACTCGAGTACAGCTGAACATATGTCCTTTCATTTGACTGATAAGATTCAGAGAGACGCCGTAGACAGGAAGTCAGACAGCTGAGTGCGAGCCGACAGATTTATTGCGGTGGTTTTAGAGTTCAGAGCCGCCTGCTGACTCTTTAAACAGACTGATGCCGTCTGTGGACTCTGCAGAGTCCGGATTGTTCCATGATGGTGAACTCCACCCGGTCACGGTGACGGAGCTCTGAAACAAACACTGACAGGCCTCAACTCTCAGCTTCAGGTGGCCATTGACCCAAACGGAGAGAAAATTAGATGTGACTTCTTCTCTTGACTTAAATAAGAAACTTTCTTTGATTTCCTGTCTTTCTGACCTCAGTCTGCGCTTGGAGATTGAGGTTAATGTACATTTAATTCTCTCTCTCTCTCTCTCTCTCTCTCTCTCTCTCTCTCTCTCTCTCTCTCTCTCTCTCTCTCTCTCTCTCCCCCCCGATGTGGAACAGAAAGCTCAAACATCTGGATCTCTCATCAGATTTATGGAAGCTCCTCCGTCCAGAGTTTCTGTGTGTGATTTTTGTTGCCTGTTTTGGTTTCAGTGCAGTACAGTCAGCAGTAACCCGACACGTCTTTCCATCAGTTTCAAGCCTCCGGAATGAATCTTAAAAAGTCTCTTCATCACCTGAAAGTTATGAAGACAGAGCTGCTCTAATCACACTTCAAATGTTCGTTTAAAGTAAAGTAAGAATAAATATGTGTTCTGAGTTTGTCAGACCAAAGAAGAAAGTGTTATTAACGACCCAAAATATCGACAAGTTTATGAAATTAGGTGTCAGAATCAGGTTTAAATGAATGATCAGCTCCAGTATTTTAAAGAAATCTCAGAACTGCCTTTACACGGACTTTACAGCACCTTGTAGGTCCGGTACAATCACTCACCGGTACGTAACTGTGATCTACAACTTGACAGTTTTCATGGACTGACTCTGAAGCAGTCCTACGGGATCTCGTGGACAGCTTCCTTCACTTACCTCCACCTACAGCCTGGATCTATCTGTTGAAAACACGGTGACTCCACGCTCGTGGCAGCAGGTTTCACAGCAGTGTAGTCGGTAGTGTTCAAGATGTCTTGGCCGTCTGAGGCCTTGTGCGAGCAGCAGATGTTTGGTTTGATGATTGCAGACAGACTAACCTCCTCCGTCTCGATGCACTGAGATCATCGAGGCCGTTCATCTGCACGCCGTCGTCTGCTCGATGTCCCTCTGTGCTGCGGCGACATCATCACAGTCGTCTGGATGTTATTTGTCTCAGTGATTGGGTACATGGTGTTAAAGCAGGATTTGATTCAGAGCGTCTAACGCGGCAGATGTCCTCAGTTTGGTTACGCCGATGTTGTGTATGGGGCTCGTTCCTGAGAATTCTGAGCAGCTGTTAACGAGCACTCACAGATTAATTAAAGGTGCAGTGTGTCAGATTTACAGAATATAATCTTCAACTCAGTTTTCATTCGTGTTTAATCAGCTGAAAGAGAATCAGAAGGAGTCTGTTATATCTACAGACGTCACGGGTCCTCTTTCTCCTTCGTACTTTGATATTCTTGAGCTCTGTTTTTGGCTCCACCACCTCCAAATTCAGATACTTCCATTAGTACTCTTCTATGTTGTACACTGTGTATCAATAAGTATTATTCTATCTATTCTTGAGGGCTCAACAGGATCAGAGGTCCTTGTTTCTTTGGAGAATCTGCAGGTGCCAGCTCATAAGACTGGCGCAGTCCACCTTGCTTACCTCGCTTGGCCCAAGTACAACTTACATTTGTACACTGAGGCGTTCACCTCGACCTCTTCGGCTCCAGCAGCTTCCTTGGCTGCCATTTTCTCAATGCCGGTGGTCCTCCACCTTCAGCTATGTAGACAAAAAGTGCCCAGCGTTCAACACTCAACTTTTTGACCGTTCTGAGTGACTGATAGTGAATTGTGCCGTCACAATTACCAAGGCCAAAGAGACACCTTCACAATAGTTGTTTGGTCATCAGCCATCATCAGGAGAGTTCATTTTCTGTCAGTACACTCACTGATTAATGGATTAATGGTTGTTGGGTCAGGTAAATGTAGTGAAGTGTACAGTAGCATGAAAGGAACAGAAGTACAAGTACCTCAGATTTACAGTACTTCCACCGACCCTTCATCAGTAGTTTTAGTTCTCAGTGAGCTCCTGCTGCTGTCGAGGCTTCTTCTGTCGACATTTAGCTGATTTTTAGATGCAGAAACACTCACACATGAAGCATGAAGTCTTCTGCGGTGGCCGGGTCTGGATCCGGAGACATCAGAGAGTCCTCGTCGGCGGTCTTGAGCGGTGGCCTCGGTATCAGCTGTGACTGCAGTTATGAGAGCGCAGACGAGGCTCGCTGATGAGTTCTGCCACTTTGAGTTTTCCCTGATTGTAATTAGAGGGGACGGGAACAGACGGAGCCGCCTCAGCCCGCTGCTTCTGTCAATCAGCCCGTTTAGCATGAGTTTAATACAAGACTGTGATCACACACACACACACACACACACACACACACACACACACACACACACACACACACTCACACACACTGCAGTCAGCGCCCATTAATTTCCTGATCCTGTCATCGTTACTTCTTCTTAATTTATTTATTCTTGGTTTAATCAGAGTCTCCGTTAGCTCGTGCTCTCTGCTGGACGGACAGACCGTACACTCACCACTTTGGGCTCTGACTCGAACCTTTAGTTTTAAGGGTGTGTGGCCAAAAGTGTGTGGACACATACTCCATCTCGACCACTGGAGGTTGCTATGATTAAAAACTGATGAAAGCAGCATGATAAATATTATATTCTGTAAATGTGACACACTGCACCTTTAAATCATTTTTAATGAAGCCAGACAACATCCTCTTTTTTCTCCAACTCTTTTTAATTGTCAGAAATGTAAATGTTCTTCTGACGTCTGGACCTGAACCTGGAGGTTCTGGTTTCACTTCGACTCTCTGAAGGAAAATAATTAGATTTGGGTAACAGATGCAACATAAACTTAAATTACTGTGTGGACGACTGCCAGATGGCAAACTGTGTGTGTGCGTGTGTGCGTGTGTGTGTGTGTGTGTGTGTGTGTGTGAGAGCTGATAATCATTCAGTGTGACGGCCAAATATTCCTCCACCCATGATGGCTTCAGCTCGACGGTGCAGCGTTTTCCATCCCCCTCCTCTGTCTGTGTGTGTGTGTGTGTGTGTGTGTGTGTGTGTCCTCAGCAAGGACACCGACAACAACAGTGAATTTTGAAACTGACAGAAACAAAGAGGAACAATCCGACATGTTCATCCAAGGCTTGATATTTTTGATCTCAGTCAGACTGTCTGAAACCTGGACGTAGTCTCTGTGACGTCCCCGCAGACTGTCTAAAACCTGGACGTAGTCTCTGTGACGTCCCCGCAGACTGTCTAAAACCTGGACGTAGTCTCTGTGACGTCCCCGCAGACTGTCTAAAACCAGTAACCAGTATAACCAGTATATGTTACACCCCGCTATGCATTGCAGCTAGCGTTATGAGCTAGCATCAGGAGAACTTCAGAACCAGCAGTGAGCAGTATTCTAACAGGGAATACAGGTGGAGGTGGTTTTTAACAGTTAGCAGGTAGCTATCTCGGTAGTAATGTTGGCCTGTCTGTCTGTCTGTCTGTCTGTCTGTCTACATATTCATATGGAGGATGTATTTACTGTGTGTTAGTGTGATGCTAATTGGCCGGTCCTGCAGTGTGTGGTCGGTCGACAGAAGGTGTTTGAAATGCAGAGAGCAGTCACGGCTGAAGGAATGCTAGCTACAAAACACTCTCTCCCCCTCTGTCCTCTCCTCTCCTCTCCTCTCCTCTCCTCTCCTCTCCCTCCCCTCTCCTCTCCTCCCTCCCCTCCCCTCCCCTCCTCCCTCTCCCTCCTCCCCTCCCCCTCCCCCTCCCCTCCCCTCCCCCTCCCTCTCCTCTCCCCTCCCCCTCTCCTCTCCTCTCCTCTCCCTCTCCCTCTCCTCTCCCCTCTCCCTCTCCCTCTCCTCTCCTCTCCCCTCCCCTCCCCTCCCCTCTCCTCTCCTCTCCTCTCCTCTCCTCTCTCCTCACCATCTGGTCATCCGCTGTGACTCAGCGCTGTCGCCCGCTCAGGGCTAACACACTCACACACTAACACACACTCCAACACACAGACCTGTGACATTTAAAGCTTGCTGCCCTGCAGATGTGTGTGATACTGCCTCGGTGTGCAATAATAACTACTGTCCACTTCCTGTCGAATTTTTTATATTTAAGCAGCATCATGTAGGAGTCTAACACCTAAATCGGACCGGGCTCGGTTCTGACGTCGACACCATGACGCTGTGCTGGTCCGTTCATCATGTAGCTTCGTGTCCTGTCCTTTAACTTAACAGATTTTGTATTTTTTTCCTGGTTTATGTGCTTCCACCATGAGTGTCATTAAATGGTTATCATGGTGGTAACTGTAGAAGCTTCTATGTTATCTACCTGTCCGCCCATAGTAATGATCATAATGTCCTCTAACACAACAATCAAAGATTTAACACCGTCCCTACAGAAACCTCAGGACTCCCTCACACCACTGTGGTAACTATGTTCAGCTGTACTCGAGTATTTGTTCTGATTACATTACTTCTGATCAAAAACTAGCGAGTCGACAACTTTGCTAACAGCCAAACATCAACAAGGTCACCAACAGCAGACATAGCAGCCAGCTAATATTACTGACTAGTCCAACAGCAGTCAGCCCAGCTCGGCGTCTGTCTTTCAGCCTTTTATTTCACCAAGCTCTCACCAACCACTAAAAGTCAGTCCCAGATTTACTCTTGTCCGGCGGCTTCTTGCTCACTCACTCTCTCCTTTTCTCTTCTTAGCTTCCTCCGTCAACGTCCTCTTCACTCTCTTCTCCTCTGCCATTATGTCCATAGAAGCTGCTGACTGCTGGGCCTGAAAACCTCCTTTTCCCGGTGGTAAAACACTAACACTCCCCCGGTGCTCTGAGCTAACAGCAGCTAACAAACTGAGCTAACATTAGCTAACAGCAGCTAACAGTTGTCAGCAGTTTACTTCACTGTCCATCATAAACTCTGTAAATCACAGAGAGTTGAGGCGGAGCAGCCGGAGGACATCAGAGGGAAAACCAGAAAACATTTCCTCCATAAAATATGATCCAGTTTCACCAAAATCAGTGAAATAGTTGGTGGTGTGTGACTTAGTGCCGTAAAGCGTTACGTACTTCTCCCGACCCGGAGCCCAAAGTTACATAGCGGACGATGACGTGTGACGGACTCGTCGCCTGTTCGTTGTGTCGATGTTTTCATTAGAGACACATGAAGCTGCTCCTGTTTCAGATTTCTTTTATTTCTTACAAAGCGGTGGCTGTATTGACCCCCTCCCCCTCTCTGCTGCCTCTCAGGCCCTAAGTGGATTAAATGGATTTGAAACACGAGCCGCAGCCACGCTAATAGCATTGCTTGAATTTTAAGCAACCCACGGTGGATTGATTCAGAGACTAAAGAGCAGCAGTATTGTAAGTGAGATGCACGAAGCGCTCCGACACACTCTGAACACGAGCTGCCTGCTTTGTAAGCTTCATCTAACAGGCTGTTTGTTACCTGATGGATTGTGCTAAAATTTCAAATCTTTGAATCTAAATTTCAGATAAACGTTCTTCAACGTTTTCCAACCGCCGTGTGGTGTCACTGCAATTAGAAACAATATGTAGAAATTGGTATTTTTATGATTAAGCACCCCCAGTTTCAGCTTCAATAACCAGAACCAGAAATATAAATCATTACTATGATTTTATTTTGGCAGATTTCCACCCGGTGTTATCATATCACATCATCCCCATCAGTAAACAGAGAGACTTATCCGGCTCTCACTAAAAAGCCGCTAATGTCACATATTTGATATCAAATTAAAGAGGAACCAACTTGTGATTGTTGGTTTCTTTCTGTCTCTCTTTGTTCTCAGTGAACTGCCGGCATGTACAGGGTTAAAATTAATTTAGTTCCTATTTATCTTCTATTTTGAGACGTTTCAGGAACTATTTGTTCGATAGTTCTTCACCGCAAGGCTGAAAATGAAACGACTGAACTGAGAGATAAAAACGTGAGTGAGTTATGAAGCAGCAGTTTGACAGACAGCGTGTAAACCTGGTCGGTCAGTCGGTCAGTCAGTCAGTCAGTCAGTCAGACAGTCAGCACATGGTGACACACAGACAGAGGAAAATGAATGTTTTGTGTCACCCTGTCCTCAGCCTCCGGTTGGCAGAGCTGGCCTCTGCATCGGGCACTAATTGCTACTTGTCCCTTGCTGATGCAGCTTTTCACTGCTAAATTTAGGCACCCGGCTAATTATGAGTCTTTCTGCAGGGCAGTAACCTGATGAAGTGATAATGACTGTGGAGGGGAAATGGAGAACGGAGCCGGTGAAAACAGAAATACAGAAAACAAACACCGGTGTCACCGAGAGGCGCTCGTACAGCCGCTAAAAGGAACTACAGGCGTGCTTCCCGTGTTTCACAGTTTGGAGGTTTGTTCAGCTGAAGGTTATTTTTGACGTTTGACGTTAAAATTCAAGTTGTACTATAACGGTTGCTGGTTGAGAACGGTCTTGCTTGAGACCTCTTTTTGAAGGTCTCAGTCTTGTCTCTGTCTCGGACAAAGAGGACACTTTAGACAGAAACAAGAGTCAAACAAATGACGACAGTCTGTAGTTATCCAGCAAACACCAGGTCGAGGTTTAATCACAAGACACGAGACAACATTTGGTGAATGTTACATGATAGCTACCTAAGTAGGCTATATATTGTCTGGTCTTGGTCTTGTCCTGGTCTTGTCCTGCTTTGGCCTTGGTCTTGACTTGGTCTGGACCCCTCAAAGTCTCGGTCTTGTCTTTAGATGATGTTTGTGTTGAATACGTCTTGATGGTTGTGGGCTCTGAGCCGGCCTGTTTCTCTGGACGACGGTTTGATTGGAGCAGATTGGATTTGCTGCCTGGCTCTGGCCCATCTCTCTCTCTCTCTGTCGCTGTGGTTAATGGTGCCTTTCTAAAGCTTTTATTAGAAGTAATTTGCTGCAGCGAGCGCTGACTGATATCTGGGCCATGACCCTGTCTCTCAGCTGAAGGGTAAAGAGGGAGTCCCAGTCACACTGGAAATGGCAGGCCCTGCACTCTGTCCATAGATTAGAGTCTTTACTCTCAGTGCTGAATACATTGAAGAGTGCTGAGGGTGGACAAAGAGGACGAGTGAGTCGACCGTGTTCAGAGAGCAGAAATATCTTTGGACGTGACGACTGGACGTGATTGATGTATTTTGATTTGAGAATGAAGGATTACATTAGGAGTTGTCAGAACACCAACACGTTTAGGCAAGACATTAAGTATGTAACGTAACATATGTCAGAGTCAACGCGTCTCCTGGGTTGTGTCTTGTGTTTCTTTGACCCATCTCTCGAACCCCAACCAGTCTTTATGTGGACTTTTCCCGCTTGTCACCTGACTTTGACGGCACATCAAAACCAATGAAGCTGAAAGACCAAAACTGTTTTTTGTACCAGGCTGTAAACATGTTTATTTCTGCTGTGAAGTTGGACATTTGAACATGGGGACTTATGGAGACTGACTCACTTCTGGAGCCAGCCTCAAGTGGACGACAAGAGGAACTGCAGTTTTTGATACTTCCTGCTGTTGGCTTCATTTCCCAGCCACGAAGGCTGCAGCTTGTTTTACAACTAATTCAAAATGCTGCTGTTCGGGTTCTGGATCTGTTCAGTCCAGATGAACTTCAGAATCGTTGTAATCGTCCATAAATCTCTACATATATGTCAGACCTTCTTCTTACAGAACCATCAGACCCGTCAGAGAAATCCATGGCCTGGAGTCTGTTGATGCTTTTAAGACAAACTTTTATTCTTCGGCTTTGAACAGTTTGAGCCATCTTTGGTGTAAATCCTCTTTGCTTTTAAAAGTTTTTCTTCTGGTTGTCTTGAAGTCGTCATAGTTTGAAGCTGCTGTTATTTAACTTCCCTCCACACCCTGTTCCCGCTTGGGACTGTGAACCAGCTGTGGAGGGAAGTTGATCAATGGAGGGACTCTCCTCAGATCTCTGGAGGGTTTTGGAAGCGCTTGACTCTTTCTCACCTCCTCGCCCTCGTTATCATTTATTTACTAATTAGTAGTCGGTGACAGTTCACATACAGAGACCAGTTATTAAATTCAGTGTGATGTCTTTGTCCTCATGGACAGGTCAGCATCATCCTGACCTCTTCAGAGCGGCATTGAAACAATATTTCAGCCTGACAGAGAAACAATAAGGCGCGCAGTGAGTGGGTGGTTTGGTGATTTAGAGGTAGGAGGAGCAGCATGTAGGCTGATGGTGATGGAGGTTACACAAACAGTTTACTTCAGCCAAACAAACTGGCTGGAGGATACTGTACATCAGCTGAACCAGCTTCATCACGAGGGTTTCCATAGATACGGCGGAGCCTCGTGAGGGTGCTGCTATATACAGTATGTCATGCATATTCATTATGAATTATGAAACGACCTGCACACACAACGTGTGAAGAAGACAGAGCACGCTGCAACTGATACAATATTCATCGGTTAAAGGTGACATGAAGCACGACGTGAAGCTCCACAGGTGATGGAAACACTGACGTGACATAGGCGTTGTATGTTGCCTTTTGGTTGCGGACACTGATCCTGTACGAACTCCGACTGACTCAGTGAGAAATCAGTGATACTGCAGAAGCTTTAATTAGCCACCCATGAGGTCAGATGTGATTTCAGAGGCCTCTGATTGTAAAAAATCAACATCTGATTCTCTCTCACTGCTGAAAGTACTGAGGAGCTCGTTACCGTGCTGCCTTCATGAGCCATATTTTTAGGTTAGCGTCACATGTTGTGCTGTGAGCTGCGAGTACAGACGGTATGGGTGAAGTGAAGCAGGAAGACTCAGACGTGAACCCTTCATCTGCTCATCGACGGACTCTGAGCTCATTAAAGAGGAGTCATGATGTGAAATAAAACCATTTCAGCCGTCCTCAAATCTTCAGTTACCTCATGCGTGTGGAGTTTAACAGGAATGTTTGCTATGTGAAGGATCTGTAATCATTCATCAGACCGGGACGTCCCTGCGTGTCTTTGAACACTAAATGTTTACAGATTTTCACCAGGGACCGCTGCCATGCTCCATCAACAGTTTTAATGCAGATGGACTCAAACACATCTTAAAGACCCGGAACACTAAAACGAGTTCTTATTCATGTTTATGGCTCCTTTTTTGGGACATCCTGACTGATCAGGACCAGATGTGTCACATTTTAAAGAGTTCAAGCAGAATCCTCAGCTGAAGACCATGACCAGAGACTACGTCCAGGTTTTAGACAGTCTGCGGGGACGTCACGGAGACTTCGTCACGGAGACTACGTCACGGAGACTACATCCAGGTTTTAGACAGTCTGAGGGGACGTCACGGAGACTACGTCCAGTTTTAGACAGTGATGGACTTCCTTTAGTCGGTCATCACTTCACAGAAAAATCACGGTTAGGCAAAGGACGGATGATTTGGTAGTTGCCTAGCAACAATAAAAAAACACAGCACACCTGACACGGTGCTCTGTCTGAACACACACACTGGAATAAGTGTGTGTGTTCAGTTTCAGTTCTCGTTCTTTTGTCTTTTGACCTGCAGCAGACTCACACGGCGCTCATGGAGCTGATGAAGACACTTTAAAACACTTTACACCTGATTGCTGCAATTTGTGCCAAAATTCCAGCGTGAGCCGTTCAGACCTGAAACACACAGACATGAAGCAGACTTCAGATCAGTGTGACCTTCACCTCAGGTGGATATCGTTACCTGTGAGGCCACGACCAGCAGGTTTCAGAGAGGTTTTAAATGCACTGCAGCAGACCGTCTACTGTCTGCTCATGACCAGATGAAGTGATGCTGCTTCATCAGGAGAGTCTGATCAGTCTGGACGCTATCAGCGTGCATGAGTGTGTGTGTGTGTGTGTGTGTGTGTGTGTGTGTGTGTGCGTGCGTGTGTGGACGTTCGCCGCACATTTATCAGTGTGTTTGTGTCCGACTGAGCATTTCTCGGTATGCAAATATGACTGTGTGTGTGTGTGTGTGTTTGTGTGTGTGAATGATTCAGAGATGTCAAGTGAGCTCATGAATAATAAACAGGACACGCATTCAGCTGTGAATATTTCATGGTGCGTGAAAGTGAGCAGAAACACTCGGCAGAGTTTGGCAGCGTCCGGTCGGCTCTCAGAAGAAGGAAGGAAAGGAAAGGAAAGGAAAGGAAGGAAAGGAAAGGAAAGGAAAGGATGGATGGAGGGATGACTGCTGAGAACAGTAGTAACAAATAAACACATGTAGAGTTATTAAAGGCAGATTGTTGTCGTCTAGTTTCAAACATTCAAACCAGGCCAGAGCTGTTCTCACTGCAGATACTTCTCTTAGTACTCTACTCTGTAGTACTCTGTGTACTTCCTGGCATTGTGTACTAATTATCAACATTTTACTGCTTCTTCTTTGCAGAATTGCAACCGTTCGGAGCATTAGCACCAACGTTTGACTCAGACTGATCTGGTGACCCTTTGGAGGGGCCCGGCCCCTCAAGTTGTGAACCTAAACTATCTAACTGTACATAAAGTGTTTGAGAGCAGCTCCACCTGGAGCAGCTCCAACAGGAAAACGCTGCTCTGACACTGATGCATCAGGATGAACGAGCTCAGAAGAAGAAGGTGGTGGTGGTGATACAGTTGTCGTGAAGGGAAACGGTTGAGTTGAGGGGAAAGCAGCAGTGTGGCCTGTCAACAGTGTGAGCTGCTGCACAGAGAACAGATCGGAGATGAGGAAGTCTTTAAGTGTGTGATGGTACATTACATCCCCAAACACACACACACACACACACACACACACACACATACACACACCACACGGAAAGTGGAGTAAAAAAGCGTCCAGACAGGGCGATATGAACAAGTAAGCAGCTGAACGTAGAGAGACAGTTACTGCAGACTGTACATAGCTCGAGGTGTTTGTGTCTGTTTAGATTTTCAGTATCTGTCTGCTGTGGCCCATTAAACATACGACTCTTACCTGGATAAAGAGAGAGTGTGTGTGTTTGTGTGTGTGTGTGTGATGCTAGCAGCTTTGTCAGCCTCTTGTCGTACTCTACATAAACCCTGAATCAGCCTGATTTCCTTGTTTCCCTCATGCAGGAGGAATCAATGCATGAAGCAGAACATTTCTCCACATACGTCATGATTAAAGTCAATCAGAGGTCAGACAGGAAGAAGGGACTTGTCGTGGATATTGATTGGCATTTACAGTAGCCAATAACGAGTCTGCGTTACACCCCCACCGTCATTTTTGTGATGTTTGGTCGAAGTCGTAGGTTACACTGTAAGAGAGAGAAAGTCCTCGTGGAGGTTAGGGTGGATGGATGGGTCAAATAAACAGACTGCTGCTAGTGTACCGCGTGAAACCAAAAGTCAACACTGACTTCTTCTTGACCTGCGTTACGTCAGCTTAAATTATGTTACTTACATTACATATGTATCATTACTTATGTCATGTATGTTACATGTAAGTTACGTTGCATTAAAGGTCCAGTGTGTAATCTATTGGCAGGAATTGAATACAATATTCACCAGTATGTTTCCATCAGTGTATAATCACCTGAACATAAGACTTGTTGTGTTTTCGTTGTCTTAAATTGAGCCCTTTATATCCACAGTGAGAGCGGGTCCTCTTCCATGGAGTCCGCCATGTTGAATTGCCATTTTTCTACAGTATCCCAGGAGGGACAAACTAAACCCTGATCTAGATATAGCATTTTGCTTTTTATGTGAATTTCTAGCCAGAGTTTTACTACTACTTACATGCTTGGAAGGAGAGGGTGAGACATGGAAGAGTATTCATTTGGTTGCAGTCTGAAACTTAACTGCTAGATGGCACTAAATCCTACACTGGACCTTTAAGTTACGCTATGTTACAGTTTGTTCGTAATGTTACGTGAGGTTACAGAAGTCACAATAAGTTGCGTTAGGTTGTGTTATGTTAAATACCTACATTATGTTCTGGCGGACATCAGAGGGAAAAGCAGCAAATATACTGTGTATAAAGTCTGAAGTTCTAAAGTTGTGCTTTTGTACAGTTTTGACAAACTCTAAAATACCATGAAGAATACCTGAAAACACTGAAAACATGACTGTGTTAGTGTTGGACAGACACTGGAGGACAGAGGACAGGTTTGGAGGTATTTGGTCATAATTTAAAGTGCTGTATCACAGTTCATCCTGAGGGGAACATGAATGTTTAAACCACATTTCATGCAGTAGTTGTTGAGACGTTTGAACCAAAGTGGACGTGCTGAAACACTTTTCATGCGTGAGATAAATCTTTCTTAAAATAAACTCTTCAGTGCGATGCTGCAGTGTGAAGCAGCCTCTTCAGCTTGTCATAAGCCTTCGCCTCATCCACAATCCCCCACCGTGCCGCCGAGGACCTAAATCTGCCTGCAGGATTGTGTGTGTGTGTGCTTGTTCTGCTGTCTTTGTGGGGACTATGTGGGAATCTCGGAGACCTTCACTGAGGACGTTTCACCTTGAAAGGCCTCTTCAGGTTAGAGTCAGGTTTAAGGTTTGACCTGGACGTCACAGTGGAAATGAGCGGCATGTATCATGAACACACGTGACCATTTCTAATAACTCTTCAGTGCGACACGCAGCGTCTGATTGGCTGCCTCGTCGGTGTTGACACTGTGCCAGTGATCCAAGCAGAGCCAATCTGTTCTGAGCCCTGCAGCTACAGCAAACATGTTTACCAACTGCAACTTTTGTCTAATCATCACATTTATAATTAAGATTCATCGTCCCGCTGAAGAAGAAAGGCTTCATTTGGAGGTTTCTGCACGACGAGGCGGCAGGCAGTCATCGGTGAAACGTTGTTGATATGATTGTGTCTCAATTAAAGCGGGACGTGTTGTGGAGCTCGGCTGGTTTCCTGGTGTCAGATGTGAATAATGGTGATTACTGCAGAGCAAGAGTGGGCTGAAAGAGAGAGTGACGTGTCCGGCATACCAAACACCACAATCCTACATCAAAGACTGAGAGATTCAGGCTACTCCTGACAGATAAAGGCTGTACGTACGTGAACCCTTCATGGTTCTGTAACGTCAAACTGGGATTTAAACGTTACAAAGAGTCATGACTCAACAACTATTGTGTTTAATTTTCCATTTTTCAAAGGATAAAATAGTTTTTGGACATATTTGAGCCTCCTGTGGCGTCGTGCTGGCATTGCTAAGAGATGTGCTGTCACTTCCTGTTGTGACCTCTGTCAGCGCTTCAGACCGTGATCTTTTCTAAACCTAAACTTAGTTTTGGTGCCTAAACCAAGCTGTGACTGCAAGTCCACTAAATCTAAGAAGAACTCATTAGACTTTACATGAACATGAACCTTCTTCTCCTGGTGAAAGTCCATGTTTGACCCCTTCACCCACCACAAACCTGTTCCTACTTGGACTTTGGTCGCTCTTTATACTACATCACCTGACTTCCTAAAGGCTGTGTCACTCTTTAAAACAACAAATTTAGTCTTGGTTGAAATCAAAAGTCAGCGCTGACTTCTTTTAAGTTGCGCAGACAATGCAAGTTATCTTACGGTAAGTTATGTCAGATAATGTAACTTTTGATCTTCTCCTAAATCTAAAGAAGTTGTTTTTGTGACCTAACCAAAGTGCAACCATTTCACGTTTACCACGTAATCTTTATTTCGAAGATCCAACCAGACTTTACATATTTATTCTGGCTAAGTTGAGTGTCAGTGGAGTGGGAACGTGTTGGACTCTCAACAACAGTTTGATGGATTGACGTGAAGCTTTAAATGAAAGTACAGAAATTCATGTTCCCAGAGGATGAATCCTCCCTTTTCGTCAAAACAGAGGCAAGTGCTGTCAAACTGAACTGAACTACTCTGTGAGTCACATATGGGTGTACCATACGTCTTTCCTATTGCATGCTGGGAAATGTTCCAGCCCCCTTGTGACCCACACAACAGGATAATCAAGTAAAGAAAATGGATGAATGGATTAACGAGGACGGTCTCCTGAGATTGAAAACTAATTTTCTAGAGTTCTGTTCTAAATGGCAGAGTAATTATATTACATGAATCGATACAGAGCCACAATTCCCACAAGAAGAAGAAAACACTGACCAAAGAGAAACACCTTAAAACACAACCAGAGACTAAAACTGTAGACTTTATATACTTTATGTACTTTATGTACTTTATATACTTTATGTACTTTATGTACTTTATATACTTTATGTACTTTATGTACTTTATGTACTTTATATACTTTATGTACTTTATGTACTTTATGTACTTTATGTACTTTATATACTTTATGTACTTTATGTACTTTATGTACTTTATATACTTTATGTACTTTATGTACTTTATATACTTTATATACTTTATGTACTTTATGTACTTTATATACTTTATGTACTTTATATACTTTATGTACTTTATGTACTTTATATACTTTATGTACTTTATATACTTTATGTACTTTATGTACTTTATGTAAATGTAAATGTAAATGTACTTTATTTATATAGCCCTTTACAACAGTCCTTTCGGTGTACCAAAGTGCTTTACAGCAAATAAATAAAAAGAGAAAACACAAACAAATTAAAAACAATAAAGGAACAGTGAAAACAGTAAAATACAACAAAATCAAATAAGAAAAGATAAAAGATAAAAAAAGATTAAAAAGTGTCATCGTACTACTGGGTATGAAAAGCCATCCTAAATAGGGGAGTTTTTAGCCTGGATTTAAAAAGTCCCAAGTCAGAAAGAAGACGCAACTCGACGGGGAGCTTATTCCAGAGCCTGGGGGCGGCAACGGAAAAGGCTCGGTCACCCCAGTGTTTATATTTTGACCAGGGCACTTCCAGCAGAAGATGATTTGTAGACCTCAGAGCTCTACCAGGATTTCGGACAGTTAAAAGCTCAGATAAATACGATGGGGCGAGGCCGTTTAGAGCTTATGCTTAGCGTTTATGTACTTTATGTACTTTATGTACTTTATATACTTTATGTACTTTATGTACTTTATATACTTTATATACTTTATGTACTTTATGTACTTTATGTACTTTATATACTTCCTTCAAAGTACATATAGTATATGTACTTTATATACTTTACAACACTTAGAGCAGACTGAAGGAGTAACGTCCTTTAACAGGAGGACTAATCTAAATATCGGCAAAGATGTAGAACGTTGAAGTGAGCTGAATGACGTCTGTAATGACTAGGGTTGCAAAATTCTGGGAATTTTCAAAGTTGGAAACTTTCCATGGGAATTAACAGGAATTTATGGGAATATATAAAATTGAAGGTTGGCCCTTTAACATGGAACTTAAATACAGTTGGTGAAAATATATTTTAGCATCATCTTGACTAAAACAACCAGATTTCATGCAGGTACACTCGAATATCTGCTACTCCTCAATCACATGCACATAGCACACTGCTTACTGCAGGGCTGTTGAGGCCACGCCCCCTACCTGCACAGGTGATTTCTGTACCTGGACCACACTTTAGAGCCCAGAGCACACAGAGACTGTTGAAGACACATGTGAGCTCGTGGACTACATAATATTGTTCAATAAAATCATTCAAACTTGATAAAGTTCTACTTACAAATAGTTGTTTTATTTTGCATGTCTGCTTATGACAAAACAAAATGTTTATATTTATGTTTGGATATGATACAGTTTGTTTAAATTACCCACAATTTACATTTAATTCACATTCATTTGCATAATTCCCATGCAGTTTCCGATTTGGAGTATTCCCAAAATTCCCTAGCTTAACTTCCCATGGAAAGTTTCCACGCTCTGGGGCTTCTGGAGCCAGCCTCAAGTGGACGTTTGAGGAACTGCAGTTTTTGGCATTGCCTGTGTTGATTTCACTTCACAGCCACGGAGGTTAACCCTAGATTTACAAAGTTATTCTTAAAAAGCCTGAAAAATGTTTGGAAAAAGTCCAAGTAGGAACGGGTTTGTGGTGGGTCAAACTCAGAACCAGCAGAAGAAGGTTCATGTTCGGTGTGAAGCCTATTTTTCATCCACACGTGACACCAGAGCTTCATATTTTGAAGGACGGGGTTGAAATAAAGACGTTTTTTGTCTAATTTTGGATAAAACAACAGATTTAGTTCTGATGCAGCGTTCAGGACGCAGTATCAAATCAATACACGGATCAGTCACAGCGGGCACTAAGCCTGGACCCCTGCCTGACCTCTGCTACAGTAATAATTGATATGAAGGCAGCTGAGTTCTGGCCTGTCAGACAGAAATGAGGGATTTGTTCGGTGCCACCGAGCGCTGTCAGTTTGCTGCTCTGATGTTTTCCATGTGGCTTCGACAGCTCGGCACAGCTCAGGGGTGGAGAACTGGTAATGATCGAGATGCCAACCCACCAACAGCACACATACTGTGTGTGTGTGTGTGTGTGTGTGTGGAGAGCACAGTTTTGTGTATTTTCAAAGATTAGAAACTGCTGCTGAAAACTTGTGTCAGTGAATCAAAGGCTGTGTGTGTGTGTGTGTGTGTTTTAAGCAGCTTTCCCTGTTGGAAACTCGGCTTGGATCGTAACTTTGCTTCTTAATTAGCTCAAGATTTCTCTGGTTTTGCGTCAGCTCTTGGCTCGATGATTCATCACCGCTCTCAGGGATTTATTTCTGATTTCACCATCACTCTAACTCGTATTTTTCCTTCTTCCACAGGTGGGCCGTGATCGTCGCTCTGACTGGATGAACACGCCTGTTCACCCGTCCGTCGATCCGTCCCTCCGTCCCTCCGTCAGCCAGAGGAAGGATCTGATGAGAGAGGAGAGAAGAGACGACTTGCTATGGCCAGCGGTACATAACTGTAATTCCAGAAAAGATAAACACATTCCTGTCAGCCATGTTTCCTCCCTTGTTTCTGATGTGTTTGTTGTTTCTGGTGTAGCAGCTGATGGTGTAGGCAGTCTGGGTGCTGAGCAGAACCACCTGAGTGTCCCCGTCACTGATCATGGAGCCTGGGCCACGGCCATGAACAACCTAGGCATCATGCCTGTGGGCATCAGCGGGCAGCAGCTGGTTTCAGGTACTTTCCTCTTTGCAGAATCGCTACATGTTCTGAGAATCCAATGGTCCTGAGAACACACTGAAACATAAAGTCCTCATGAAACAGGAAGTAGAGTTCTGTTTACTTCTTTATTTTTACATTTTTCCTGTGAAAACGGTCAGATAGGGAGGAACTGCAGCTAGCGCTGTGAGCTAGTGTCAAAGAATACGTCTGGACCCTGGACCGAACACAACTGCAGAACCAGCAGTGTCCAGTCTAACAGAGAATACAGTAACAGAACCTCTGAACCAGCAGTGTCCAGTCTAACAGAGAATACAGTAACAGAACCTCTGAACCAGCAGTGTCCAGTCTAACAGAGAATACAGTAACAGAACCTCTGAACCAGCAGTGTCCAGTCTAACAGTGAATACAGCAACAGAACCTCTGAACCAGCAGTGTCCAGGCTAACAGTGAATACAGCAGCCTACCGAGGTGGTTTTCTTGCCGGGTTTGGCTCCTGGCATCCCGGGCTGAGTCAGTTCAGTTAGCTACACGGCTGACCGAGCTAACCACAGTTAGCCCTTCACTACTTATCAATGTTTCCATCATAAAGTCTGTAAATCACCTCGGTACTGTGACGTTATTCCCTGTTGGTCTCCCGAATATATTACGTTACGTTACGTTGATGCTGGAGGGGTTCCTTCAAGGGGTGACAACATGTGTTGTGTAGATATAGTTTTCACTTCGCTACATTTATCTGACAGCTTTAGTTTGTTAACAAATGAAGATTTTTACACAAAACATATGAAGAGTTTATCAAATCTGATGGTTGGACAAAACAAACACTGTGACGGTGTCACTTTGGGCTTCTGGGTAAGTGTGACGTAGTTTTTACAAAGCAAACAATCAATGGATACAAAACTCTGATACACAAAACGAGCTCCAACAGTTAAACCTGCTTTCACATCAATGCTCGGCTGCATTTACATTTAAACTCTCTTTGCCAAACTTGGACAGCAGCACCTGTCGTCTTTCTTTAAACTGTTCCACGTGAATCTGAGCTGGGACACCAAAGAAGAAGAAGAAGTATGTTAAACATAAACAGTCTGAAGGTTTGAAAGTGGGTGATGAGTTCATTTTAAAGATAAATGTGGTGTTTCTGAGTGGGTGGGCTTTAGTTATAAATACACTGTGTGGACTGGATTAAAACCACTAACACTGCCGGTCATGTTCAGATCAGTACACGGGGCGGCGACCTGATCGCCCATCAGTCTGTGATGGTGTTAATGCGGCTGTTATCTGTGTTTGAATGTGTGTGAGCGGCTACAGGAGAAGAAGAGCAAAATTCAAATTCACCAGGCTTCATGCATATTTATGGAATTTGTAATAAGTGAAGCTTTCAGTCATTCACCGCTCTTTAGTTTCAAACAGGCACTTTTAGGTTTTGACCTGATGGATTCGTTCCTGGAAACATTCACAGACTGTCTATGCAGTCGTATGTAGAACACTGAAACTGAGAATATCATCTCTACTGATTCTATTATTACAGTTACTGTTTGTAGCTGGAATAATGATAATGAGAGATTTGGTGGTTAATCACAAACAGGAAGCAGAAAACCGACATCACACATTTTAGTAACAGTGAAATAACGTTAGTCTAACATTAAAATAACGTCTGTAGAGAGTTGTTGATTATATTGATGCAGTCTGTGGTCATGTGACGTCCTTTATCTCGTGTTGTTACGGACACGTGATGAATTGTTCAGATGTCATATTTCTTAAAGGTTTACTTCAAACTGATAATATGTTTATTTTGGAACGTTCTGTCAACGCTACAGAAACACTAGCTAACTGTTCAGTATGATAAGGTTGTCTGAATGTTAGTTATTGGTTTGATTAATAGTTGGTTGTGTATCGATTATTTACGGTTGCTTATCAGGTTTATTGTCAGCTGATCGTGTTCTGTTTCTATGCAGCAGTAGTTTTAGCACTCCTTAGTGTGACATCCATCCATCTTCTTCCTCTTATCTGCGGTCAGTCGCGGTGGCAGCAGGTTTAGCAGAGCGTTCCAGACGTCCTTCTCCACAGCAACTCATTCCTGCTCCTCCTGGAGGATCCCGAGGTGTTCTCAGGCTAGATGGGCTATGTAGTCCCTCCAGTAATTTCTGGGTCTGCCCCGGGGTCTCCTCCTAGTTGGGCGTGCCTGGAACACCTCCAAAGGGAGGCGCCCATGAGGATCCTGAACCTGAACCACTTCAGCTGGCTCCTTTTTAATGTGAAGAATCGCTACCTGAACATGGTGGTAACATTTGCATATCTCTGTGATCCTGGGAGCTGTGGTAGGGTCTACCAAGGCAAACTGGCTCACAAAGACCCCCATGAAACGCCTGAACTAGGAAAACCTGGGCCCCCTTCTGGAGCCTGACCTGGGAGAGGAGCTTGTCAGCAAGTGTCTGGTGGTCAGCCTGAAAAAACAATACAGAGCCTCCGCCCTGTGGGCCCACCACCCGCAGGAAGAGGCATAGGGGTCGAGTGGTTTGTCAGGCAAAGGCTGGAACCTGATCGTGTTTTTTCCCGGCATATCAGACTGGTCCCAGAGATGTGGAACATCACCTTCGGTGTATTTATTGCAGTAGAAGCAGCAGCGGTCGTAGTAGCACCGGAATAACACCGGAATTCTCCAGAGAATACTTGTGTACTATTACTAATTTTAAAAGGCGTTTACTTGCATCTCAGTACTTTTACATAGCTGTATTGGTACTTTTACTCGAGTTAAAGGTCTGAGTACTTCTTCCTCTGACATGTGAGACTGTGACACTTTGCTAAAGTCTGGAAAAGCGCTCAACACAACACAAACTCTGTTAGCATCTGGATGTAATAAATACCTCAGTTTTGTTCTCATTTCTTGATATCTAACCCGGGGCTGTCGTGTGGAGTCTAATGTGTAAACGAGACGTCCCTCCGTTAACTGAAATCCAAGAGCGTTATCTGTCCCTCGGCGGCGTGTTCGGGCCGTACTCCGAACACGCCGGCCTCACTTGTAATTTCGTCAGAAACTACACCGAGCTCTGCTCGTATCTCCGTTTCATTTCCTGTTTCACGTCTGAATCTATTTGTGAAATTGTTTTTGTGAGACGGAGGGATTTGTCTGAGCTTTGTGGTCGCGTGTCTCTCTGCTGTATAAAAGGCCGGGGGCTTTGCATTGTGGGGGTTTATTAAATGAGATTTGTTGAGTAAGAGTTTTTTGTTAAGCTCAGAGTAATTGAATGCATGGATTTAAAGCTGAAACGAGGAGCTGTTGTAAGGAGGGACCGACAGTAACTTAGCAACCTCATTCCTCTGGAAATATTAAAATGATGACATGATATTATTACAGTGATGATGTGATGCTGATGAGACTCCACCTCTGGCAGCGACTGCAGCTCTTTTCCCGCTTTAAACGACATGTGGGAACATTTAGATAATGAACAGCTGAACAGTGAATCTGATATGCGCGTTAAAGGGTCAGTTCACCTCAAAATCACAAAAACACGTGTGTCCACTCTTCAGGAGAGTTTGTGAAGCGGTGGATTAAACTGATTAACCTGCACTTGAGATTTGTTATGGGTTAAATATGAAGCAAGTGTTGATTTAGGTAAAAGGAGATGAATTTTCTGCATCTTTATTTAACTCATACAGGCGTCAAACAAGTCGCCCCTTTAAACCTGCTTCAGTAACTTAAATGATAACTGAATGTGATGAATTGACTTAATTTATCAGACCACATGAGACAAGAATTAGGTTGGAAAGCGATAGACACCACCCAAATTTTTCTGGTCTGTCAGTCGCCAACTTTGCTAACAGCTATCAAGCAAGGTCAAGCTAATATTACTGACTAGTCCAACAGCAGTCAGCCCAGCTCGGCGTCTGTCTTTCAGCCTTTTATTTCACCAAGCTCTCACCAACCACTAAAAGTCAGTCCCAGATTTACTCTTGTCCGGCGGCTTCTTGCTCGCTCACTCTCTCCTTTTCTCTTCTTAGCTTCCTCCGTCAGCGTCCTCTTCACTCTCTTCTCCTCTGCCATTATGTCCATAGAGGCTGCTGACTGCTGGGCCTGAGAGCCTCCTGTGATACAAACACTAACACTCCCCCGGTGCTCTGAGCTCGCAGTCTAACTTCCTGTTCACAGATTTCTTTCATTATTAGACATTTGTCCTCATC